>CM028344.1:31499656-32099656 GCA_016618105.1 Dendrobium huoshanense
TAGGTTTGCTTCTTGTAGAAGTGTACGAGAGAAAGAATGAAATGAAATTGGGTTGAGGCAAAGAGGTGCATTACCCGAAATTTTAACTCAGTTTGAATTAGAATGCGAGAGGGAGTGATTTTGGCGGATGTAAAATGAGGAAAAGATTCCTCATTCGCCTTAGAAAGAAAGTTGTCTGGGGCATTCCTATTTGGTTTCTTCACCAACACCTTTTGTCTTTTGCTTGAGGAGGCCATTGTCGATTTGAAGTAGAAAGGGATTGAAAATGAAGTTTGGAAGTGTGATTGTTAAGTTAGAAAGCCTTCATATTTAAAGAAAAATGATACGTTCGTCCTGGACGAAAATATTCGTCCTGGACGAAAAATCATCGTTCGTCTGGACTAAATAATTTCGTACAGACGATCCAATTCGTCCAAAATGTAACGGCTTTTCGTAATCAACACAACTTACGATGCGTCCCTTCGTACAGGCTTTTTGACTTGACCGATCGTACAGACGAAAAATTTTTGTACAGACGATCAAAAAAGTAAATCGTTTTAATGTCTCTTGAAAACCGTCCCCTACAATGAACCGACACATGTTCGTCTGGACGAACGAAAACTTCGTACAGACGAAGTCCATATTAAAAACTGTCTTATCCACTCAACCGCTCCATTCAATCGTCCCGACGTTTGAGAAAAAAAAAATTTCGTCCTGGACGATCGTCCGATCGTACAGACGATCTAATTAAAAACTGCTCTCAAAACGGTTAAAATTCGCGCAAACTGTTCTTTCACATATCGTCCCGTACGAAACCATCTTCGTCCCCGACGATTTCCTCCAAAAATTTTTAATTTTGATTTTTTAAATTAAGAAAAACAAACTAAACATTCAAAAACACAGAAAACATAAAACAAAAAACATTGACCTAAAAACAATTCATTCAAAACACACAAAATTAAAAAAAAAACAAAACAAAACAAATATCAATGTTGCAAAGACATTTCGTTTAGGCATTCAAATCAATAATACCAAGCCTTGTTCTTAAAGTACTGAAAGTATCAAAGGCTAACGGTTTTGTAAAAATGTCTGCAAGTTGATTTTCAGTTGAAACATGTATGAGTTCAATTTCTCCTTTGGATACATGATCCCTTATAAAATGATGCCTTATATCAATGTGTTTGGTTCTAGAATGTTGAATAGGATTTTTAGAAATGCAAATAGCACTAGTATTGTCACAATAAATTGGAATAGTGTCTATAGTTAATCCTAAATCAATCAACTGTTGTTTTAACCAAAGTACTTGTGCCACACAACTTCATAATGCAATGTATTCTGCTTCTGCAGTAGATAGTGTCACTGAATTTTGTTTTCTACTAGATCATGAAACTAATGAATTTCCAATGAATTGACATGTTCCAGAAGTGCTTTTCCTATCCACTCTACATCCTGCAAAGTCAGAATCTGAGTAACCAATAATTTCAAATGAAGAGCTAAACTTAGGATACCAAATCCCTAAGTTTTGAGTTCCTAGTAGATATCTTAAAATCCTTTTCACTGCTGTCAAATGTGATTTTTTTAGATCTGATTGAAATCTAGCACATAAGCAAACACTGAACATAATATCTGGTCGGCTAGCAGTCAAGTAAAGTAAAGATCCAATTATCCCTCTAAATTTCTTTTGATCAACAGATTTTCCCTTAAGGTCCTTATCTAACTGAACTGAAGAACTCATTGGTGTACTAACAGGTTTAGCATTGTCCATTTCATATTTTTTGAGGATGTCCTTAATATATTTAGTTTGACTAAGAAAAGTACCTTCCTCAAGTTGCTTAATGTTAAATCCTAGAAAGTAATTTAAATCTTCCGTTAGACTCATTTCAAATTCACTACTCATTGTTTTAGAAAAATCATCACAAAGATGTTTATTTGAAGATCCAAAGATGATGTCATCCACATAAATTTGAACAATAAGTATATCCTTTTCAATTTTCCTTAAAAAGAGAGTTGTATCCACACTTCCTTTTTCAAAAGATCTTTCAAGTAGGAAGGTGCTCAACCTCTCATACTAAGCCCTAGGTGCCTGTTTCAATCCATATAATGCCTTTTTTAATTTGAAAACATGATTTGGAAATTTAGAATTTTCAAAACCTGGAGGTTGTTCTACAAAAACATCTTCCTCAATTACCCCATTTAAAAAGGCACTTTTGACATCCATTTGAAACAATTTAAAACCTTTAAAACAGGCAAAGGCTAGTAAAACCCTAATTGCTTCAAGTCTAGCTACAGGGGCAAAAGTTTCCTCAAAATCAATTCCTTCAATTTGATTATATCCCTTAGCTACTAATCTAGCCTTATTTCTAATGACTACTCCTGAGTCATTCATTTTATTTTTGAACACACACTTGGTTCCAACAACACTTTGATCTTTTGGCCTTGTAGTTAATTCCCAAACTTTATTTCTTACAAATTGATTTAACTCTTCTTGCATGGCCAATATCCAAAATTCATCAGAAAGTGCTTGATCAATGTTAGTGGGTTCAATAGTTGAAATAAAGGCTGAATGATTGACTTCCTTGTTTAATCCACGCCTAGTTCTAACACCCTCACTTGGTTCACCTATAATCAATTCATTTGGGTGGTTTTTAGAAAATCTCAAATCTCTAGGCAAAGGGTCTTCTCTTTCCAAATTTTCTTCCACATTTTCTTTCAAATTTAATCTATCGATCTTTTGGGAGTTTTCTTCAATTTCTTCTTCAACAACATTTGGCTCTTCCATGTTTCCACTTTTATCAAATACAACATGTGTGGTTTCTTCAATGACTAAAGTTCTTTTGTTGAATACTCTATAAGATTTTCCAACACTTGAATATCCAACAAAAATTCCTTCATCTGATTTTGGATCAAATTTTCCTAAGGCAGATTTTCCATTATTATGTATGAACACCTTGCAACCAAATACATGCAAATGAGACAAATTTGGTGTTCTACCTTTTAGCAACTCATAGGGTGTTTTATTCAAATTTGATCTCACATTCACCCTATTCAGAACATAGCATGCAGTGCTAATCGCCTCAGCCCAAAAATATCTAGGAAGCGAGTATTCTGCTAACATTGCTCGGGCGGCTTCTATTAATGTTCTGTTCTTTCTTTCAACTACCCCATTTTGTTGAGGAGTTCTAGGTGCAGAAAAATTGTGATCAATCCCTTTTTCTTTACAGAAATTTTCAAATCTTTCATTTTCAAATTCTCCTCCATGATCACTTTGTATAGAAATTATTTCACATCCTAGTTTTCTTTGTATCCAAGTTAAAAAATTTCTGAATTCCTCAAATGATTCACTTTTATGAAAAAGAAATTTAACCCAGGTGAATCTTGAAAAATCATCTACTATAACAAATCCAATACCTTTCCTCCTAGACTTACAGTGCCTACAGGTCCAAAAAGATCCATGTGTAGAATTTCTAAAAGTTTACTGGTCCTAAGATCTTTATTGGACTTAAAAGAGGACTTCACTTGTTTTCCTAATTGACATGCATCACAAAGATGGTCCTTGATAAAGTCTAGTTTAGATATACCTCTTACCAAATTCTTTTGGGTAATTCTTCTAAGATTTTTCATACTAGAATGACAAAGTCTCCTATGCCAAAGCCATGATTCATCAGAAACAGTTTTCAAACAAAAAGCAGTAGGAGATTGAATACAATTTAAATCTAGCATGTAGACATTGTTTACCCTTTTTCCATTTAAAACAATTTTTCCATTTAGGCTAATTATGCAGCTAGTAGGTAAAAATTTTACATTATAGCCCTTATCACATAGCTGACTTATGCTAAGCAAATTATGTTTTAAGCCTTCAATTAATAACACATTGTCTATGAAAAAGTTTTTCAAATTTCTAATAATACCTGATCCAACCACTTTCTTTGTGGTATTATCTCCAAGTGTAACATTGCCTCCACTCCTAGCTTCCAGCGTTATGAATTGAGCAGTATCTCCAGTCATGTGCTTTGAACATCCGCTGTCCAGGTACCATATACTCTCACGAGGTCTTGTGTGAGAGTACACCTGCAATATTCTCAAATGTTAGACCTGGGAACCCAAACAAGTTTGGGTTCACCTTTATGAAATTTATAATCAGATGCATGTATGATATGTCTAGGTTTATGCATCTTAGTTCTCCACACCAAATTAGTTTTCATCTTTAAAGTGCAGGTGTGAGATATATGTCCTAAAAATCCACAATTATTACATTTAACATTAGGAAAAATATTCCTATGTTTTCTTTCATATGATTGTCTTCTAAGGGATTTCATGAATTTTGGATAATATTTAGGATTTGTAAAATCTTCAAGTTTAGGGGGGTTCCTATTATCCTCGAGAGCTCTTATAGTGAGTTTGTAAAATGAATTCATATCTTCCAAGATTCGATTGGTATAATTGATTCTATATGTCTTGCTCTCAGATTCATCCTTAAAATTCTTAAATTCTTTTTCAAGTTCAGCATAGGATGATTTTAAATTCTCAAAATTTTTATTCAAGTCATCATATTCATCAAGTAGTTTCATGTGGTTGTTATCAATTAAAGCATGATCTTTCCTAAGGATTTCGTGTTCCTTATTAAGCTCTTCCAATTCTAAAACTAAACTAGCATGCATCTTTTTCATTTTCCTATATGCATCATGCATGTGTTCAGAAACTTCAAACAATTCATTATAGATTAAATCACATACTTCTTCTTGATCTGATTGTTCAGCATTATCTGCCATCAAGCAAAGGTTGGTGACTTCCTCTTCTTTTTCAGTCTCAGATGAGTCTGAAGCTGAGTCCGCCCAAAAAGCCTTTTAAAACTTCTTCTTGCCCTTCTTTACCATTGGTTTCTCCTCTACCTTCTCCTTGCTAGGAGTGGCTTTGAGTTTTGGACAATCAGTCTTTATATGACCTGGTTTCCTGCATTCATAACAAATCACTTCATTAGAAACCTTGTCATTTCTGTTATACTTACCTCTATTCCATTGCTGACGTCTCTTCTGCTTCCTCTTTAAAAAGCTTTTGAATTGTCTAGTCATCAGTGCAATATCGTCTTCATCCTCAGATTGTGAGTATTCACTTTCTGACTCTTCCACATTTGGTGCAATATTCTTGTCCTTTCTTGGTTCACCTGCATCAATCTTTCTTTGACTTACTCCTTGCT
Source organism: Dendrobium huoshanense (assembly GCA_016618105.1). Classification (NCBI taxonomy): domain Eukaryota; kingdom Viridiplantae; phylum Streptophyta; class Magnoliopsida; order Asparagales; family Orchidaceae; genus Dendrobium; species Dendrobium huoshanense. The sequence continues at coordinate 31,504,830 of CM028344.1, forward strand.
CATAAGCAATGAGTGAACCAAGAAGATTGTCAATAGAATAAATGTTTAGATCTTTAGACTCTGTAATTGCAGTAATTTTAGCATCGTATGCAGTAGGTAAACAACGAAGAATTTTATTTACCATTTCAGCATTAGTTAATTCCCTACCAAGTGCATGCAAAGATGTGACAATTTGAGTGAATCTTGTGTACATGTCTGAAATAAATTCATTAGGTTTCATGCGAAATAATTCATAGTCATGTAACAAGATATTGAGTCTTGATTTCTTAACCTCATTTGTCCCTTCATAAATTATACAAAGTCTATCTCATATGTCCTTTCCGCTTTTACAAGTGGAAACTCGCATGTAGTCTTCAGATTTTAAAGCACAAAAGAAACTATTTAAACATTTCGCATTTAACTGTGCTAAATCACGTTCTTCAATAGTCCAATCTGCATAGGATGTTTCTACCCTAATTCCATCAACTAATCTAGTTGGTTTTGAGTAACTTTCCTGGACTAGCATCCACATACGATAATCAAGTGACTGTAAGAAAGTAGACATGCGTGTTTTCCAAAAATCAAAAAGAATATTGTCATACAGTGGAGGTCTAGTGATAGAGTAACCCTCAGGTGTGTTTCGGTTTCCAAATGTAGCCATCTACGTTAATCAAAAAGTAGTTCAAACTTATGATTTTGAAATTATGCTCTGATACCACTTGTTGAGTCCAGTAATTAGGTTGTTAATCCTAAGTACATGTCCCACGGCTACCAAAAGGGGGGTGAATTGGTAGTTTAAAAAATTTAAACCCTCTTTAAAGATTAAGTTGAACCGAAATAAAAATTTCTTTTAAAGTTTGTAGAAAAATATTTTTCAACCACAGAGTTGTTAAAACTGAAATTTAAAGTGCGGAAAAGTAAAAATAATAAGTAAATGACACCAGATTTATAGTGGTTCGGTCTATAACCAGACCTACATCCACTCCTTAGAGGCACCATCTGAGTATTGTACTAAAACCAATAATGACTCTCCTTTAGCACCCACAGCAAGGCGGAGAAGCCTTTACAACACACTCTTTTCACCACTACCCGGTGCGGCAGAGAACCGTCATCCTTTTACACTCTACACAGTGCTGGCAGAGAACCGTCGTCCTTTTACACTCTCCTAGTGTGGGCAGAGAACCCTACGGCTGTTCACACTCTTTAAGTGTAGGCAGAAAACCTTTCCACTGTTCACACTCTCCAAGTGTAGGCAGAGAACCCTTCGACTGTTTACACTCTCCAAGTGTCGGCAGAGAACCGGATCTCCTTCACTGATCTTCTCACAAGAATCTAGAAGGGAGAAGGAAAAGAGTGAAGTAATCCAAATTCACAAGTAGAGACTCTTACCTTTAAAATCCTAGTGAAGCCTTTTCGCTCCAGTGGTAGGAATCCTCCTTTAAATGCTCTCTTCCACTCTCTCCTTGGCTATTCTCTCAAGAGGCACGAAGATCAAATGACAAAAAGATTGGGTGGTAGTCTAATTTGGACTATTTATATAAAAGACAAGAAAAATCGCCCAAAAACTGCAAGTTTCCAATTCTGAACGTAGTGGATCGTCCTGTACGATCATGGATCGTCCTGGATGATTTTACTTAAACGATCTGAAATGACCCTATTTGAATATGTGTACGAAATGTCTTCGTACAGATGATCGTCCTGTACGAACTAGGTTCGTCCAGTATGAATGGTTATTACTAGGTCGGTTCTAGAAACTGCTGAAAACTGTTCTAAGTCGGTTAATGTTTTGGACGAGAATATGTTCGTCTGGACGAAAATTTTCCAGAGATCTGATCGTCCTGGACGATTATTTATTTCGTCTGGACGAAAATATTTCAGAGGACCAATCGCCACTGACGATAATTTATTTTCGTATGGACGAACATTTTCCAGAGACCCGATCGTCCTGGACGATATTTAATTTCGTCTGTACGAAAATTTTCTAAAGGACCAGTCGCCATGTACGATAATAAAATTCGGCTGAACGAAAATTTTCCAGAGAACCAATCGTCTGGTATGATAATTAATTTCATCCTGGACGAATAGGACTTAGAAAAAATTTTTCGAGCAAGTTCCTATTCGTTCCATGTGCCCTTTAGGAGATAAATGTCCGATCGTCCTGTACGATAGGATATCGTCCAGTACGATCAGTATAAAATTTTATGATCTCCTTATGTGTGTGTATGTATGTTTTTTATTCACTCAATTACAATCACTCCCTTTCAAAATTAATTCAAAGAAAAAATGCAAACTTCAAATTTACAAAGTATCTCATGTTGGATTTGATTTGAAGTTATCGTAGCCTGGAGTCTGATTTTCCTGAAATGTTAGTACACACAAGAGCAAATACAAATCTTCTAAAATTGTTAGGAGATAACTACACATTTGAACAATAATGTTGAAATCATCAAAACTATTTAAGTTGCAAGAAATGTAAAGGCATTCAAATAGCAACTATTCTAACAGATAGAAACAAGGTCGTGGGTTCCTGGAGCTCGACGGGCTATGGGGAATGAAGTAAGAGGGAGGTTGGCAGTAGTGACGGCCTTGAGGTTGTTGCGTGGGAAATCCAAGAGCAGCGAGAGGGCCAAAGCTTTTGCTAGTGTGGAACCAATCCCAAAGGCTTCCTTCGTTCGGTATTTAACGACGAGTAAAGCAGTGATGAATCGCAGGATTTCGACAGATTTTACGGAGAAACGACGTAGACGGCGCCGAACGACAGGATTTGCGGAGGATTTCGTGGATCCGACGGTTTACAGGTATTTTGATTTTTTGTTCTGTTGGTTAATACTTAGAGGTCAACACCTGGACCATCTTGTTCCCCGGTCTACTTAGTTAGAGGAGATAATCAACCCAACCTGACAGAAGGATCCTTATCGGCATCCATGGGTTGCTTCGTCCAAGTACCTTGTAGACCTGGGATGTATGTCTGTCTAAGGGGACAAATTTGAATCCACCTTAGCAAATAGAGGGCTTTGTGCCTTATCAATCATATTTTATTGATTCATATCTCAATGATATGATGTCACTAAGGAATGTATTGGCTCTAGCCATAACCGTTATTTAGTAGTACCATTTGATGGCAAAATCACTCGATTCATAGGGCTCTGGGTCATAACCGTTTATCTCGCGGTGCCATTTGGCGGCAAAATCATCGGTCAGAGGACACATACCACATCCCTACTGGAAGGAGATTATTTAAGAATGAATCGTGGTGATATTTTTGACTAGGCATTAACTCTATGTGAGCTGAAGTAAATTTCAATTTGTTTACCTGGCAAACTGTTGCAGATGGTGGATGTATTTTGCTTTAAGTGTTTTATGATTGGATTTCAGTTTTAAATATCTTGAAGTTGAGAATTTGGAAATTTTGTGGAGTTTTGATAAGCATTTGGGTTGCATTTTGAATATATTTGAAATTAACTCCTCAGTTGAGATTTGAAGATAAACAATAGTATTCACTGTCTCTACTCGAAACTATTTGGATAGACCTACATGCAGCCTCATGCTCCTAGCACGCTCAATGATAGTTTTATTCATGTGCTCTGCAACACTATTCTGTTGTGGTATTCTTGAAACAGTGAACTCATGACAAATCTCATTCAAAGCATAATATTCCTTGAAGTTCTTATCACGATACTCATCATCATTATCTGATCTGAGACACTTGAGTTTTAAACCCATCTCAATCTCAACCATGACCTTTCACTTCTTGAAAATATCAAACAAATCTTACTTATGTATTAAGAAGTACACATACCTTTTTGCTATAAGAATCAATAAAAGTGGCAAAATAGAGAGAACCTTCTATAAAGAAAAAAAATTGGTGTAGAACCTCATACATTAATGTACACTAACTCTAGCTTCTTTGACTTTACTTTTGAATCAATTTTTGAAAAGCTCACCCTTTGTTGCTTGCCATATAAACAATCTTAAAAAAGAATGTGTAAAAATTTTAAACCAAAAAGTTTTCCTCTATTAAAATGTGAATACATATCTTTCTTACTCAATTTTAAACCAAGAAGTTTTCCTCTATTAAAATGTTAATGAACATATTTCTTACTCATATAGCCAAACCTTCAATGCAAAGACCTCCATCAACATCTGAACCAGCTAGTCCAACAGAATTTAATCTTTTGTTGATAATAAATAGGGTGCCTTCAATACTGCCACAAGCTATAACGATAACCCCTTTTGTCACCATCCAAGAATTTCCTATCCAAGAATTTCCTATAAATGATGACACATGGCTTGAGTTTACAAGCTGACTCACATAAACCATGGTTTAAAATTGCGCAATATGAGGCCGGCCTTTACGCAATTCCAGTGAAAAGCGCCTTGAGGCTTACGCCTCAAGTTTTTTTTATGAGGCTTGCGCCTCAACTTGGTTGAGAACCACCTTAAGGCGCGCCTCGCCTCACTTGCGGGAGGCTTACGCCTCACCCGATATATATTAAAACTTACATAAATCCTGAAGTAAAGCCGCGAACAAATCACACTTCGTGTACCCCCCAGTCGCAATAACTTCCTCTCAACTTCCTTAACCTCTAACCCGTCGCCATTTTTTAACATATTATTTGAGTATTATATAAAAATTTACTTTTAATATTTATTTGCACTTAACACCATTTTTTTATTATGAGGCTCATGCCTCAAAATGCCTTGAGTCTTACACCTCGCCTTACAAACAAAAAACGCCTCAATACCTAATTGCGCATTTTTAAACATGATGATGATAGTGCTGATGACTTATGAGTTCTTATGTGATATGTCATTGCTATTTATTTTTGGAATTATATGTTAATGAAAAGAATACTATGATTTGGGAAAGATGGAGTTTGAGTTGAATTATATTTCATGTTGTCTTATTATTGAGATATTTTGATTTCACTTTATATCTTGTGCATTTTTATGTTTTATATATTATTTATTCATTAATATATACAAAATTTATCATTTTATGTTTACGCAATTTTTTGATTTTGAGGCTTACGCCTCGCCTCATGAACGAAAAACGCCTCAATACCCGATTATGCAATTTTAAACATTGACAGAAACTGAGTTCCTCTTTAGGCAAGGAATATGCCTAACTTCTTTGAATCTTCAAGTTGAACCATCTGATATTTTGATATCAATATCTCCCTGTCCTACAATGATGCAGGACTTATTGTCTCGCAAATACACTTTGCCTAGATCACCTTCTATGCAATTCTTGAACACCTCCTTGTTTGGACTTAGATAAAATGAAGCACCTAAATCTATAACCCAAGATTCAATATTATCTAGAGACAAAATCAGATAATCTGACTGAAACTCTTATGTATAAATATTTGTCAAGAAATTTTTGTCTTGACCTCCACCACTCGTCATCTCTTTGGAACAATACAGTCCTTTTTTTCAAGTGGTCAGCACAAAACTTTCACTCTACCTGAAGTAGACTTTCCTCTCCTTGATTTAGATTTCCCACTACTTGGATTTCTCTCTAAACCCTTCCTTTTGCTTCAACATTTATAGTAGAATTTTAAGATTTACCATTAGTCTTCATGCGAACCCCACAGTATCCTCTAAGTACAATTTTGAACTTCCTAAAGAGCTACTCATAGCAGTAACCAGCCCATCTCAACTACATCGCAATGAAGATAACACTAACAATGCTCTCATCTCATTATCAAGCTTGATTCCACCTGAACATAATTGACTCATCAAAATGTTCAAATTATTCAAGTGCTTTGCCATTGAAGTGTTGTCTAACATCTTCATATTAAACAACTTGTTTGAGGCTAGCAGCTTCTCATACATCTTAATCAATGTAGAGATCAATTGTAGTCTTCTCATTTACAATGTTAAAATGAGGAAAGTAAAGGTTGAATTAAACCTAGTACAGTCTATTCAAGAACCACCCACTCCTCTATAGTCATTGAATCTAACTTCTTCGTGATTCCTTCCAATGGCAAATACAACTTCTTCTGGTACAACAAATCTTTGATTTGCATCCTCTATAATGCAAAGTTCAAACCGTTGAACTTCTCAATCTTGAATATTGCTTTGTCATCCATTACTCCCATTCGATCTAAAAAAATTGTGGGTCTGATACCAATTGTTGGGGGAAGTAAAACCATGCAGTGAAACAAACAACAACATCATCAAGCCTTTATCCCATCGTGGCGTCAGCTACATGAATCCTTTTTTCTCCATCATGTCCTATTAAGATCAAATTCTCAATTAAATCTAATAAAGAAAGGTTATTTCTAATATTTTCAAACCAAATCTTTTTTGGTTTATCTCTACCTTTTTTAACATAAGTCAAACCTAATACAAATAAGAAAGAGAAAATGCAGCAGAAAAGAAGAAACATCAGGATTTAACGTGGAAAAATTCGAAACGGCGAAAAAATCACAGAGTCACACCACACTAAGAAATTCACTACTCTCACTCTCTCTTTGCTTCTCTTCTATGTTCTCACACTAGAACATACAAAGAGATACATTCAAAACCACCAAGGGGTGTAACCATTAATAAAAATGATAAAGAAAACCGCTCGGCCAGACTCACAACACTGTGGCGCCAAGTTAGAGCATTATGGCGCTCAACTTTTTGTCTCTAGTCTTCTTGACAGCGCCGCGACGTTGGGGTCTTCAGCACGTAGTGCTACTACTCTATGTTTTTCTCCAAGTAAAATATGTATGCCAAGGCACTCAGGTGTACAGCGCTAGGGAGCTTGGGTACATAGCGTAGGGGCGCTCGGGTATACAGCACCGAGGTGCTAGAACCCAAACAGGGAAAGGACCCCCTGCAACCCTCCAACAAGCTCAACATACTGAATTGCGCTCCGAGACAACAATACAACACGATCAATTGACACAATTAAATTCAACACAAAACTAACATCTCAAGATACCACCATAAATAATAAAAAAAAGGTTAAGATGGTTTATATGCATAGCTCGAATATGAGTTTCTAGTGTATTTTGAAAGTAGACAAATTTCACACATAAACAATTCTAGATTTTTATTATCATAAGATGAGAATAATTTTTTTGAATAAATAAAACTTGGATGATCAAGATGGAGGTGTCATAACATGATGGTGCTTCCTTTAAAAAAAGATACATACTATGCATATTCTATATTTAACATAAGATTTTTTCAGCATCTAAGAGATAGAGTCCAATATTCTCCTTTGTATTGCCAGTCATTTTCCTTAAGATCAAATCTTGAAATTCTGTGTGATAGATAAGAGATTATATTGATCTCCCCAGTACTTTTATTGATAGATAAGAGGTTATATGAAAAGTTTGGGAACTAATAAAATTATATTTAAGGATATAGAATTTGAGATTTCATTTTTCAATGTTTGCAGTCGTAGATAATGATCCATTGGCAATCCTTATAGAGTAGTACTCTTTGGAACATGAGTATATTCTATAAAAAGTGAGATAGGTCCAGTCATGTAATATGGAACTTCAAAGTCCACAATTTATGATTGGATCTTGTGAATCTCTGAATTAAAAATATTTACAACCATGCATTTTTAAGCAGTTGATCTAAAGCTGATGTCAAATGTCGTTAGAGTTGAACTTGTTTGTAGTTGGTTAAACACCTTTTTTCAGCATTTTTATTTGTTCTTAATAGAATGATGGAAGTGTGAATGTAGATAGCTAAAGATATTCATTGTTGGTTGCTCAAACTCCTTGACCTTGCTTCCCTACTTTTCAAAACGCTGGTTTCTCATAAACTTCTAGTAGGTTTCTTTTGTGTCAAGATTTCCAATAGTTATCATACTAAGGCCTTTTTTTTTTCCCTAGGAGTTTTCATTGGATGTATACATATCTTGAGATGTGAATGCAGAGTTATTTTGGAGTTGTTGAAGTACTTTGATCTCTAATCATGATTTTCTAACAACTTTCCTCTCTCCAAACTTCAAGAGAATACTTCTTGAATAGATGTAAGGGTTTTTTATCCTAATATTATTCCTTGGATATCAAAAATATTTTTATTTAGTCTGAGAAGAAATTTGTCTATCTTGTTTTTCTCAACAATTCTCCAATACTTGAGGGCATTTCTTGGTTCAACTCTTCAAAAATATCCAATTGTTGCCAATATCTATTAAGGGTGTTATAATATTAAGTGATAGAAAGATCACATTGTCCAAGATTGTACAGTGTACCTTCTGATTTTCAATAACTCGGCGGTATTCTCATTATCTAAATAAATCTCGTTTGCAGCATCCCAAATTTCTTTTTATCATAGCATATAGCATGAAATATAGGCTAATTTTATTTATCATGGTGTTATTGAGACAATAAATTACCATAATATTTTCAGATCGCCAAGTTCTGAGTTTCTTATCTTCTTTCAGAGAAGGAACGGCTACACCCATGATATAATCCTTGAATTTTCCACTTATGAACATTATAGCTAATTGGGCCTATTGGACGTAGTTTTTCCTGTTCCATTTATGCCTAATGAATGGAAGATTTGAACAGAAGCTGTCATGATTACTGATGATATCATTAATAATTAGTTCATGATTGATGGTGATGTCGTCGGAGTTTTTTTTTTTTTTTTGTGAGGTCTTTCTTGTTTAATCATAGTCGCCGTTATGAGAAAGGAATCAAATTAGAGTTAATTGGCTAGAAATAGACTCACAAGGTTGAGATGGGGGGTTACACTTCAACAATTTTTTCGGAGCTTGTGAGTTCATAAAAAATTTCGTGGATCTGCGTGCGAAAGTTGACCACCTGCGCCAAGTGAGGATGAATACATTCATTTCTCTGGAGGGATAATATAAGGGTGAGCTCGGTGAGGAAGAAAATCCACACTGGGTTCAAAGATCAACCAAATTGGGATACAAATTGACAGGAATCAAATATGAGAAACAAATCATGTGAATATCTCGTGGATCACAAGATGAGGAAGAAATTGCATGAAATCGTAGAGATGCAACCTTGGTGAGTTCAAAAATCAAAATAAAGCGAGTTTTTGGAATGTAGAACTTTGACCCGAGGTGAGGAGCTCGAAATATGAATTACTCGAATACCATATTAAAAATAAGAGAGAAATAAAAGTGATACTTCTATTAAAATCGTTATAAATTACATGAATTATCATAAATTTATCGGAGCAAAACAAAATCAATTATTAGTCCTAGAATTAAGAAATAATTAAAGCACACAACACAAGAAAAATCAAAACAAGCAGATTGGTAAGATGGACAATGATCCCATAATTAAAATATACAGAATACAAGGATTGTTTGCTGAGAGATTGATGTGGGTTCTACATGTTGTGGAATTTCTATAAGAAGCAAGCATTAGTGAGTATAAAATGTTTTGTAGTTTGATACCTGATCAATTCGAACATTATATATTTGGATAGTGGAATCATCCATTCCAATTGCAATTATGTTGTTATCTTGAGGATGGAATGCAAGAAATGTCGCAGCAGGTGGCGGAGGCATAAAGGTTGTCATAGTCTGTTAGAAACAAAGGAGAGTTTTTTTTTTTATTTTGTACAGACCACTAAAAATTATTAAATAGATAAAAATTCAACATCAAAACTAACCTTGAACGTCATCATATTGAACAAAGAAATTTTGCCTCCTGATGCAGACATAACATAAGAGTCGTTCTTTGACAAAGCGAAGCAAGGGACCGCTTCTTCTGGTTTCGTATCTGTAGTATCATTAGTCATTAATATACCACTTGGAGGTTGCCATAACTGAGGAGGAACATTTGTTGTTGCCTGTGAACAGAACACCAATTACTGAATAATTATTAGAAAATTAAAATCAAATTAAAATTATGATATTTACATGAATATGCATTTTTTATTACCTTTCCAGTAGAATTTTTTTCATTTCGTGGCCATTTCCAAAGAAGATGAATGGCATTGGATGCTAAAGCCAACAATGCAACACCAGAATTTGTATAAATTAACCTTTGAATCTGCAGTAAAAGAATTTAATCAAGCAAAAAAAATTTATCCGTCAAATGTAAAGACTTTGGAGTGAAACTTCAACATGAAATGGTACGCATAACATACCGAGGTGGGTTTCCTAATCCAAAATTAATGTAATGCACTGATGGAAAAAAATGAAATCCAAATTTCATCAAAATTTGTTTTTACAATACAAGGGGAATCTAAAATATAATGTGAAAACCTGACATGAAAATTTTGATTGGAAAGCATGTTACCTAACACAACAAATATTTAAGGTTCGTTTGGGACAGTTTTCTTATTGCTTCTTAAAACAGCTTTACAGTAAAAAAATTTAATTTTTGTAATAAAAAGTTGATTTAAAAAGCAGTCAGAAAGTTGCCCCAAATGAAGTCTAAGACTACTGATCTAGACACGAAGTAAGAGAATTTAAAGATTAATGAGATAAATAAGAGAAGCTTATTCAAAGAAGATGCACCACGTGATATAAGATCATAAAAGTAGCGCAGATATTAAGACATCATGCAGAGATTGAAAAGGCCCAGATGTACAAGGTTGGAATAAATCCAATATCACAATACATCGAATCACTAAAAATCAGAGAAAGGTAATACATAATAAGATGGAAGTAACGAAGAGAAAGAGATTGACCAGCTAGCTGAGCCATGACTTGCCTCTAGCAATTTTTGAAGATTTGCCTTTGGAACAACAAGAGGACTTCACATCCAAATAGAACAGAATATTTTTCAATCATTCATCAAACTTCAATGAGAACAATAGAAACTAAATCTTCCATTTATATTCGGATAGTAGCAACATAAAATTAACAAAATCCTAACAATTTCTAAAATAAAGCAATATGAAAATGCAGTAAATCATTTCTTATATTCATGGGAGCATACCTATAGGACATGCCTTTTTGTACTTTAAAACAGGCCCTTATTGTAAGAGTTATTAAAATTATTCCTTATCATATAAATATTAGAACATATGCCTAATAATTATGGTAAGAATATATAGTATTTATTATTCTAATATATATTAATTATTGAGAATTCTTTATTTATTAATATTTCTTCATTCTATTATATTACCTACATATAGGTACTCTTGTATCAACATATGATTCAACTCAATAAAAGGTATTACAATTCAAGCTTTCTAAAACTTATGACCCAAAAATACAGTATGATGTTTGACATCATAGCAGAAAATTTAATTTTTACATTAAATTGGACCTATTTTAAGGTAGGTTGCACGAATTGTACCATAAGTTTACAAAAATAATTAAGACTAGAGTTTTGAAAGGTATATATATATATATATATATATATATATATATATATATATATATATATATATATATATATATATATATATATATATATATATATATATATATATATATTAGCATACCATATCACTACTTTCGTAGTTATGTCTTATAGATAGTGCCACATGTTTCATTCCGAAAGCCCAAACAGAACAATTTCCAAAGCAACTAATGCGAATTTTCACCCTACGGTGCAATAGATGGTAAAGTGGTACAAAAATAGATAGTACTATGTGTTAGACAATGCAGGGTGAACCTTTTACACTTGCAATGATGCCTTCCAAAAATCAATACAATTCAAAAATTGAACAAAAGTCAATTCAAATACACAAAGAAAACAAAACCAACTAGAAGTTAACTCAAAATAAAGATGCAATGCACCCAAATTGAACTTTTAATTGTTATAAGCTTAAAGCTTCCAATCAAGTTTACCACATTGACAAAACAATAGCTGAGGTTATGTCCTTTCTTGGTAGGAAATAAGCTAATCCAACACCAAGAAACTACCAGGACAATTACAAGGAGTCAAGATAAGAAGAAAAGTATGTATGGGAAAATTATTCTCCGCCACGCATATTCGGACTTCTATATTGTAATCATATACTGCATTGAGAATAAAGTACTATTTCGGAAGACTGACACAATATTCTACAATGGATTTAATATCAAATAAGGTTTTAGAAAATGATATTTTTATGATCAAACACAATTCAAAGAATAACATCTCATCTCGAAAAGATGAGCATGCAATTTTATAGTGTTTAAAAATAAAAATAGAATTTTAAAAATTTATCCACTCTTTTGATTAGAAATAACAATGAAAATATTATATCATCTTAAAAGACGAACAAAATACTCTTCAAGACATCTAAAAACAAGAATGGATTTTATAAAATCATTCATTTCTAAGATTGAATATAACAAGCAGAACATTATATTACCTGAAAAGACAATAATAATATTCTACAAGTATATTAAAAATTTGAAATGAGTTTTTAAAAAATATATGCATTCTCAGATATTTTTCCTTGTTTTATAGGAATAAAATAAGGTTTATTTTAATCTAGAGTTTAACTATTCATCCCTAGAATATGGATCATTATCATTCATATTCTCATATGGACCACAAACATGCCATCCTAAAACCCAACAGACTCAACTGCTAAAGCATGAGAGGGATTGATGTGTTATATAACCTGCTTGTTGACATTTTGGTATGTTTGGTTTAAAGGAATTGAAGTAAATGCAAATGCATTTTACTTCACAATTTCATATTGAATTTTTAGTTTTAATAAAATTAACAAGTAATTGGATTTATCTATAAAAAATGTAAACAAATGAATATTTTCATTTAAAATTCTCTACCCCACCTAGTGAAAATTTTAAAGGACAATTTATTGAGAAATCATTATGAATCACCTATGTTGCACCGATACACCTATTTATGAAGGCGTGCTGTATCCGATACACCGATACACGGATACGCCTCCGATACTCCACCGATACGTGTCGGATGCGCCAAAGACGTATCCAATTAAAATACTATTTAATTTTAAAAGGACACGCGTATCCGATACGCGTGTCCGTTGAAAAACAAAAAGAAATCCGAAAAAAAAAGATGAGTCGTATTTACTTACGCGGTTGAGAGAAAGATTCTCTCATTTCCGAGATGGATTTGAGTCTCTTGATGATATGAAAATATTAAAAATTATTAATCTTTCACTTGATGAGCATGAATTAGAAGCTATGATATTTATTGAAGATGATATGGAAGTTCAAGGACAAACCAATGAAGAAGATAATTATATCATTCCTTCTATTGAATAGTTGAAACTTCATGTGCTAGATAATTTATGTTTATGCTTTTGTTGTTGTACTAGAAATTTAATGCTTCTATTTTGATATTATAAGCTACAAGTCTACAAATGATGTTGTTGTCATTTTTTTTTTGTAATTTCAAATATTATGTTTTGATTGCTTTCTTAATTTTTATGTATGATTTATAAATTATAATGTCGTGTCCGCGCCGTACCCGTATCCTGTATTTTTAAGAATTGACGTGTCCCGTATCCGTATCGTGTCGTATCCGTGTCGCCGTATCCATATCGGTGCAACATAGGCTGGTAATCTATGTTGCATCGATACACCTATTTATGAAGGCGTGCTGTATCTGATACACCGATACACAGATACGCCTCCGATACTCCACCGATACGTGTCGGATACGCCAAAGACGTATCCAATTAAAATACTATTTAATTTTAAAAGTACACGCGTATCCAATACGCGTGTACGTTGAAAAACAAAAAGAAATCCGAAAAAAAAAGATGAGTCGTATTTACTTACGCGGTTGAGAGCAAGATTCTCTCATTTCCGAGATGGATTTGAGTCTCTTGATGATATGAAAATATTAAAAATTATTAATCTTTCACTTGATGAGCATGAATTAGAAGCTATGATATTTATTGAAGATTATATGGAAGTTCAAGGACAAACCAATGAAGAAGATAATTATATCATTCCTTCTATTGAATAGTTGAAACTTCATGTGCTAGATAATTTATGTTTATGCTTTTGTTGTTGTACTAGAAATTTAATGCTTCTATTTTGATATTATAAGCTACAAGTCTACAAATGATGTTGTTGTCATTTTTTTTTTTGTAATTTCAAATATTATGTTTTGATTGCTTTCTTAATTTTTATGTATGATTTATAAATTATAATGCCGTGTCCGCGCCGTACCCGTATCATGTATTTTTAAGAATTGACGTGTCCCGTATCCGTATCGTGTCGTATCCTTGTCGCCGTATCCGTATCGGTGCAACATAGTGAATCACATATTCACTTAGAAAAACAAAAACTAAAGTTCTTATGAACCAAAAAAGACAGATAAAAAATTTATTCAATTTCATCTCAACCAAATAAATGGGTGAAAACTGTTGTCAATTCAATTACTTTATGATTTCATTTTCATTTTTTTGCTTAAAGCCCAACACAAATCCTAGCCCATGTTGTGTCTGTATGCGCCATCGTAGCATTATAAGAAAAAGGTTGTGCATTTCTACTAGGTGACCTAGACTGCATAGGTGTTGAAATGACAGATCTAAAGGAGGTCCCGAAGAGATCATTCATCCTTATTTTTCTCTGAATGCACTTATCAATTTCTATGACTCTGTGAAAGCCATCTTCAGAGAAGTAGGTTGGTGAAATTCTACTTTCATCATATCCAAGCATAAGACATTAATGAATTTACCATTTATCACCCTTATTTTTTCACGAGAACAACATCTTAAAGATTGTTCTTAAAATATGCTCAAGTATTCATTCATAGTGAAATGAACCTTGATGCAGATTGGGGTCTGTGTACAAACCTGTTGGTAGTGATATTGAAAAACGTAATTTTAATTTAATTTACATTTCATTTCATCCAGTATCAATGGATTTTACTTAATTTTGCAGTGCTTCTTCATTGGCAACACCTCTCCAGTCTCCATTAATATTTGGAAGATCCAGTTAAATTACAGTAGGCAAATGATACAATCCTATTTTAGGCATGTTGTTGCACTATAAATAGTCCTCATTACAATTAAAAAAAAACATTTGGGTGATGTCCATCAAATAAGAAGCGACCAAGTTTGATTTGTAAATTGGGATCATCATGATCATCAACTATATATTACTGTATGTTCCTGATAAGGGTATGGATCATCATATCAAGTGGTCTACAAGGATAACGAAAAGTCTCCACACAAAAAATGCATCTGATGTTATAGATTTTGAACTCCATATTAGAGTGTCAAACATAAGTATCCAAAGATTATATTAAAGGTTCATGACGAGAAAGATAACATCCAAAGCTGTTAAGAAATATTCCATTTCAAATCCTGGAAACTGCAGCCTTTCCACATAATTTTAATGTTATTGCAAACTATTGAAAGAAGCTGAATTTTATGACTGACACCATGTAACAACTTTGTATATTCGTATGTACGTGTCTATGTCAGTATCTTGCAGGTACCTAACAAATCCCAGCTATGAGACTTAATCGAAGTGGTTGCTTTACCTCAGGGGAGCACTCACCATGAGGGAAAGTGACTGCACAATAAGCTAGTAAGCACTGATATGCAGACACATGATGATCACTCTCCTAGCAAGACAGTAATGAGAAGACTCATCATGGCAGGCCAGGCGAAGAGCGATCATCCTTAGGAAGTCTCCTGAAATGACTCATCCAAACTCATCTGAGCTTCAGCTGTCATTCACCTCAACAGGAACCATTCATCTACGGTCATTGTCCATAATCAAGGCCACTCGACTACTACTAGCACCCTCGATCTAGCTACAGGAAACACAAACCTTTAAAGTCAATAATTATGATTTCCAGGCTAAAGCTGTCCTTAGCTCACGATCATTTTTATTCAAGATGACTTGTCATTCATTTCCAAAGGTCTTAGTCTTATCCCCATGGATTCGTCACCACATCCAGAGGATTTGTCTTCACAGATTCAACATATACACCCTATCCCGAGGACGCGCCCAAAAACCTCGCCTATGAAGACTTACACAGGGGACAGGCCCTAGGATAGAAAGTTGTGTTGGAAGCAAAGATCCATGCAGAGATTAATAAGCTAGGCCACTTGTCTGCGAAATTTATAATAAGTCGTGTCTACATTGTATTATTCATTACTTTTTACTATTAGGTGTAACATTCCTTATAACCCTCCAATCCCTACAAATAAAAGGTGAAGAGACATACTTGAGACTTTTGAATCTTTAAGATATTTTTACGTTCCATATAACTTGCTTTGAGACTTTTAGAATACATACAACTCTTTTTAGCCTCCATGCTAACTGAGATTCTACTTAGCTTCTCAACTCTCATTTAGATATTACTTGTTAGTAAATTCAAGCATCCACCACTGATAATTTTGAATCCAAAAAGCTAGTTCTCTGTTGACCTCTACGTAAAGACCAAAAGATTAAAAATCTGCATACCTTGTATCCATCGAGCTGCTGCCCAAAATTCCGGATATCCCGCAAACCTCGGACTGAAATCCCGTGAATCCTGCCGAATTCTCGCCGAGACACTGTGCAGCAGCGCCGTTCCGGGATTTCTGCCAAAATCCCGCGACAGCCTCTCGATCGCTGCTCCATTCCCGTCTATAAAATGAAGGCCAAACGATGCCTTCTGCACTCGACTCCATTTCCCATCCCCGATCTTCTCTGTTCTCCACCTCCTGCCTCTCGGCTCCCTGCTACTCCCGACCTCCTCTCCCACAGCAGCTGCCTTCGATCACTGCCTGTTGATTGAGAAGGCAATACGGGAGACCAACAATCAAAGATCCGTCCTTACAGACAAGTGCAATCTTAGCAAATCCCACCTGAGATTGGTGAAAGGTGAATGTGATGCAAGAAACGAGGGTCTCCTATGAACATTCCTAGGAGCTCGTAGCAAACACAATGGATCTCTACAGACAAATACGAGCCGCTTGTGGATAACAACAGTGGATATATCGTATGTACAACGAACCATTGTGGGCACAAGCGCAGTGTCACCTACAACAACGGTGATTAAGATCTACAAGCACGTCGGGTACAAAGATAGCTCGATGTACGAAAAAGAACACCTCTTGCAGAATGGAAGAGATGTTTGAACATATCCGAGCTAAACTTCTCGATGTTCCAAAATCCCTGGATTCAAGAGGAAAACAGTTCTGGTATCCACAAATATCAGAAATAACAAGTCCACTACACTGACGATCTCAAAGGGAGTTCTCTTCAAAGCAACGAACTTCGAAGTCCAAAAAGGAATCCACCCCCGGTGATTGAGAAAGGGGGAGGGGGTCAACATCAAGACCAAATCGCCACCGGATCTGCAACCTCTGATACAAGCAGATATAAGGCGTCTACGATCTACAACTCAACGCCACCGGATCTGCAACATTCGTACAAGCAGACAGAAGGCGTCTATAATTATTTCAAAGTACCCCTGCACGTGCACCTTAGTTTGTATACACATAGGTACACAAGGGGTAAATACAATCTCAACCCGCATGGGCCCTGACGAGCGTGTTATTGGTACACACGTGACGCCTATGGATGCTGCGCGGGTTGACAAGTGAATTCAAGTTCGAATCCGATCCTTCTATACGGATCAATAGAAGTCGACAAGATTCGAACTACCTAACAAAACACACGGTTGTATCGAACGGTGTATTTGTTTAAATACATTCTTTTTAGGCCTTCAAAGCCTAAAATCAAGAGAATTCACTAAACAAAAGGCACAAAGCCTACGAGAAACCCGATCCCCTATCGATAAGTTGATAGGGTCGACAAGGTTCAAGCCTTAAATGGAAATGACCCCAAACACCCCGATGATGGCCGTGTTGAGTGCAGATATCAACCGGAGGGGTTCCCAAATACTTTCAATCATCTCCCAAATATCCATATTCCAAAGCTCCACCCAAATACCTACGAAAATCCAAAACTCCCCAAAAATTCAAAAATTCCAAAAATATTTAAAATATGAAATAAATTCATCAACGCACTTAAAGCAAAATCCATCCGCCCTCCGCAACAGTTTGCCGAGGTGGACAAATTCAAATAAACTATAGCTCACAAAGAGACAAATGCCTAGTCGAAAATATCACTAGGATCCATTCTCAAACAATCTCTTGCCAGTAAGGACGTGGTACGTGTCCTCTAACCGGCAGTTTCGCCGCCAAATGGCACTGCAGGTAAACGGTTATGACCCGGGGCCCTCTGAACCGAGTGGTTTTGCCGCCAAATGGCACCACAGATAGCGGTTATGGCCAGAGCCAATACGCTCCTTAATGGCGTTAAATCCTTGAGATATGAAACAATAGGATATGATCGATAGGGCACAAAGCCCTCTGTCAGCTAAGGTGGATTCAAATTTGTCCCCTTAGACAAACATTCAACCCCGGTCTACAAGGTCCCCTTGGACGAAGCAACCCATGGCTGCCAACAAGGATCCTTCTGTCAGGTTGGGTCGACTACCTCCTCTGACTAAGTAGACCAGGGACCACGATGGCCCGGGACGACAGAACCATGGGATCTTGATCGGGTCTATCATCCATTCCCCCACCATCCGCTTTAAGTGTTAGATGGTGTAATTTCTATTTTAAATATCAATCTCTCCAAATACCCAAATCCAAACCCAATTTTCAAATCTAAATTCTACCAATATCCAATCTTTCCAATATCAAAATCCATTGCTGCTACTATATGCCAGATAACACGTACACTCTACGTATCTGATTGACGACTAGCCTTAATCGAAAGTTCTCTCTCATGATTGAGAGGGGTAATTAACTATAGGGGCTTGCGCCTATAGGAAACCAGAACTCAGATCATAAAGTCCTCACAAAATGAGGGCGAAATCTCTGGGTAGTGTCTTATCTACAAACCCATCTGCCTTCCAAAATTTACCTCGGAACTTAGTTCGTTAAAACTCCCTCGCCGAATAATAAAAGCGAGCGGAGGCCGGGGCCGAATTTTCGGAGCCCACAGATTTCTGGCGACTCCACTGGGGTTTGGTTTCTCTTTCCATCTTTGGCTAGTCGTCTCAGTTCTATAGTAGCTGTCATATCAACTCGTGCTCAAGATTTTGAGCCTTTCAAAATGATCATTCAATAAATTCATTTGGCATTCAGCAGTATTTTAAATTTATTTTTATTGCTTGCTTATGCTAATCATTATTGGTCTATTTTTTATTTTAGTGTTTTGTGCAAGTCTCTGCATTTTGAAAGTGCGGGGTGATGTATCAGATTCTGATTACTAACCCTTGCCTTTCATTTATGCAAATGGATCTACAGAACACGCCGATGACTGTCCAACTGGGACAAGGAGCCAGGATCCAACTGGCTAATGCTGTCATAGAGACTGGAAATACTGGTGCTACCATTCAATTTGGTAGTGTTGATTTTCCTGCAGTCGTTGCAAGGACTGCCGCCATTCCTGTGAATGGAAGGAATGCTGAAAGGCCTGTCAGGAGGCCCCATTCTACTGAAGCTGTCACCGGTCGTGTGCATCTGCCAGCACAACGATCTGTTACTGAAAATACTCGTGATAGAGTTTCTGTATTCGAGAGGCTATCACAGCCTGAGGCCCTAACCACCAGAAGAATTGTGAATGGTGGAAGAATCTCTGTGGTGACTGCCAACACCACTACCCTGCCGACCAGGTTATCTGCACCTGGGAAATACGATGCTGAGGCCTCCTCATCTGGAGGACGGCCTACAAGAAGGCAAAGAAGGAAGATGAATGCTGAACTTCGAGCTTAGCAACAACAACTCCCAATCCACCCATCAAATCTGCCGGCCCAAGTGCCTGAAGCCAATGTTCCTACCCGGAATAAATTTTCTGATTTAAAATGGGTGAAAAGGAATAGCTCCACTGGTGAGCTGAAGAAGTCTTTCTGGGAGCAACGACAGGAGGTCCCAGCTCCTCCAAAGAGAAAGGAACCTGAAACTCTCTCAGCCCGGGTCTATCGGGTCCTGAAGACTGTAAAGGAGAGAGGTTTGAAAAAGAAGAAGTTCCAACAGCCTTTGATGATCGAGGCTAGGAGAACCCCGCCAAGGGAGCATCTGTCCTTTGCTGCAGAAGGAAGAGAAAGAAGATATACCCTACGCGGTGAACATCGGGGTGTGACACCTGAACCATATGTTCAGGGATCCACCGCTGAAAGGTCCCGGTGGAAAGGAAAACAAGTCTGGAGGCCAAAGCCTCGGAGAAATGAGAAAGAAAGAAGAGAAAGAGGAACTGAACTTGGCGTGACATCTGGTGAGGCTTCCCGGAGATCCGCCCAAATCTATGAACAACATCAAAAATGGGCCCCTAAAAGGACCCATAATGACACTCCTCCAAACGGTAGACACCTTGGAGAATCCTCCAGGGGATCCCGTCGCCCTCCATCCCCTCCAAAGAAAGAGACTAACTTCGACCGCAGTCCACTGGTTGAAGAAGTCCCCATACCTAACCAAGAACCGGAAATCCAGTGGCGGCGCCGCTCGGAGATCCGAATACTAGAAAAAGAAGAAAATATGGAAGGGGTAGAAAACATTGAAGAAGAGAAATTCCTTGAAGAGGACGAAAACATACAAGAATACCTCGAAGGGGAAGAAAATATTGATGAATTTCTAGATGAAAATTTAGAAGAAGAAATTCAAGAAACAAATAATACTCTGGACATGGAAGTTGTCTATATGGTGAGACACACCAATGTTAATGAGGAAACCTATTATGATGAGGGTGAAGATGAAGACGATCAACAACCCCCGATTAGGCGAGTTTATCACCATCGTCGTGAAGCTGGGTCCACCACTGGCAGAGGTGGTCACTCCCAAGCAGAAGAAGAAGGAGAAGAAGCCGAGGAGAATCCCTTCGCTGATGAGAATGTCACGCTTGCAGACATGCAGAGACATATGAAGCGACAGATGAGAGCCAAAGATAGAGAAATCTCTCAGTTAAATGAGAAAATGACTGAGATGATGACTCAGATGGGGGCAATGATGCAAATGATGCAGAGAACTGTTGCTGTTGGTGCCATGCCCAATCCTCCTCCGGATCCTCCAAACTTTCAAATGCCTCAAGTCTCAGGAGTACGGGGCACTCCTGAAGATGGTCACGAGGCTCATAATGTGATCCGTCAGCCCACTCCACAAAATATTGCAAGTACTTCTGAACCTGTGACCGCTGCACAATTGGAAGGGATTATCACAGAAAGGATCAAGGCTATCATAGCTGTTGATCAGGCAGAGAAACTAGTGGGCAAAGGTCGTCCGTATCCTGCTGAATACGACCAAGTACCATACCCGAAAGGGTATTCGGTTCCAAAGTTCAACACTTTCAATGGTAATAACAACCCCAGACAGCATCTGGCACAGTTTAAAGCCACCTGTGGGAATACAGGAGGAAATGACGCCCTACTCTTCCGACAATTCGTTAGCAGTTTGACAGCAACTGCTTTCGAATGGTATGCTGAACTACCGAATGATTCTGTGAAGACCTTCGCAGAATTAGAAAATATGTTCGTGAAGAGATTCGCTAGTGCAACCGAGAAGATTACAATCGCTGATCTCGCTCTGGATAAGAGAAAAAGAGAAGAATCAGTGACTAAATACATCACTCGTTGGTGAAACTTGAGCATGAAATGTGAGCAGCAGTTAGAAGAAGAGCATGCCGTACAGTTGTTAATGGGCAACATTGATGACAAGATGCAACCCTTCCTGTGTATGGCTACGATAAACACATTTCAAGACTTGCTCGACAGAGTGGCCAAATTTGAGAAACTGAATTTGTCCAAATCAGAAAATCATGCTGATAAGCCCAAGAAGGCTAAGGCCCCGGGTGCTAGAAGGGGTGAGACCGACTCTACATTCTTCTCTAGAGCTGATAGAGAAAAACAAGTGATTTATAATGTAGACAAGGGCAAGCAGCCGATGCAATATCAAGAAAAGCCCAAACAGGCCTACAATCCCAACCCCCAGCCAAAGTTGATACTAGGGGGAAATGATAAGCCACGGACTTATCAAGCTGGAGGCCAGAGACAAGCAATAGGAACTGGTGATAGAACGTTCCAATCCCTCAAAGATAAAATGAATAAAGAATATTCATTCAAAAGGGAGAGTGTCGCCAAATTATTTCGACAAGTGTTGAAATCGGGTCTAGAACTGCCTGAATGCAAGAGACCCGAAGAGTCGAAGCACACTGGTGACTCAAATTACTGCCCATATCATCGGGTGCTGAGTCATCCTATTGAAGATTGTTACATCTTCAAGGATTGGCTTGAAAGAAAATATCAGAAGGGAGAGATCACATTGTCCGACAATGTATTGTCTCACCCTAAAAAGGAATCAGCTCGGGTAGTCACGTCCTCTTCCGTACCCCTGGTTGAAGAAAGAAGAAAAGAAAAGAAGCCAATTAAAGAAGAACAGTGGGAGACTGCGATCTCCAAGAAGACTGTAAAAATGTTGAAGCAGCTTGAAGGAGTTTCAGGTGTAAAGTGAAAGTCTCCTATTGAGCCAATGATAGATTTGAAGGCACTGTCGGAGGTACGACCTTCTACTTCAAAACAGTTTTCCGATCAAGTTAGTACTTCAAAGTCTGGAAAGGTGAAATCCTCCAAGAGGAAGACCAAATTGAAGAAGCCCAAGGAGAAAAAGACTGCAACTCAGAGGGTTATTGACAGTTTGGATGAGTACTACCAGACTGTGAGACGACCTATCAAGCTTGCTGACTTCATGGCAGAGCTCAAAATAGATGAAGCTGAAGAAGGAGATGAAGATTGTCTTCCAAAAGAAGTATGTCGGGTAAACTCAGTGGCGCCTAGTATCCCGATAAAAGAGGAATACACAGAAGAAGTACCCTCTGAATCTTGTATGATGGTTTTGCCAATGGATTACAGTTCAGAGGAGGATTTGTATTTTCCAGAGGAAGACGAATCAGACCCTAGCATAGCATCTCGGATGGGACATGTAAATCTGGGTGGTGATTCTGAATCAACAGATGAGTCCCTAGATGCAACAATGGCTGATTCTGAAGAAAATGCTCCGTTAAATGACTCTGAACCGGAGGAGATTGCTCAAGTGCAGTTAAGAAGCGGCAAGATACTACCGCCTCCACCGAAGAAAGGGGTCTCCAACAAAGACAAGGAGAAAGAGATAATTATCAACGATGACATTATCCCTGAAGATCATAAGAAAAAGAAGACCTCAGCCAATGGGATAGACTATAATATCTTATCCCATTTGAGAAAAATCCCGGCACAGCTCAGCATATACGATGCTTTGGTGATGTCTAAAGACCTTCGGGAGACTCTGATTCAGGCTCTCAAAGATCCCGAAAGATACGAGGCGTATTTTGCTGAACGAAGTTTGACTGAGGTTCTGCAAGCTCGAAATGAGCCATTTATTACTTTCTCCGAAGAGGACATGATGCTTGGAACTGCAGATCATAATCGTCCTCTGTATGTTACTGCAGAGAGCGATAAGCTGATCATCAGTCGAATCCTAATCGATCCTGGATCATCCGTGAATCTGATGAGCTTGAAAGCACTGAGATCCCTCTGCCTTGATGTGGAACACCTCGGGCCAGATAAACTGATGGTGCATGGTTTCAATGAGAAAGGGCAGAAAACCCTTGGATCATTCATGCTCCCTCTAGTATTTGGAGAGCTACATACAGAAGCTAAATTCCATGTGATTGACGCGGATACTTCATTCAAGGCGCTACTAGGCCGTCCCTGGTTACATGAATATGGCATTGTCCCGTCAACATTACACCAGTGTATGAAATATCTCAAAGATGGAGAAGAATTCAGGATCTCTGGTGATGTTCAACCCTTTACAGTTCATGAAGCAACAGTTTATGAAGATGCACGGTACTTCATGCCAAAGAAGCAAAAGTATTCGAGCTCTCTCGAAGCTAAAGCATCAAATTCGAAGAGTATAAAGCGACCTGAACAGGAAGGTGATAAAAAGCAGGTGCGGAGAAAGAAGGCAGTGCCGACTCTTCCCAAAGCGCCAACCATTCCAAAGGAAAAGAAGCATGTACCTCATCTGGGAAGTGACACAGATGAAGATGATGTTACTCCTGCTAAATCTCGGAAAGTGTGCCAGTCAACGGATGAATGGAGCAGGCAGGTCGAATTTTCAAATGATGATTATGACTACGACTCCATTTACATGAACACGGTGCAGAATGTGTTCTCTAGAAGAATTGACAGCCTATCAATTTCAGATAGTGTACTCGTAGTCACGCGTGTTCCTTTACAACATTTTAAAGAAATTATTCCGCGCGAGGTGCATAAAGTTGAAGAACTCGCCACCCTCTATCTGCCTCCCCGTAAAAATGGGACTATTCCAAAGAATGTGTTATATTCTACGGGAGTTCGTGAAGAGGAGAATCATGATTGGGATTGCATGATCCTCGATTCTGAAGAGTTATTTCCTACGAGGCTACCTAGGTTCAATACTAAAAATATTCAGAGAATGCTACGAAAGCAAGTCAATATTCCTACCACCAAGAGACAACTTTGTACAAGTTTGGGCCTCTGGTATGGAAGGAGTCCGCGTCCGTTACAGCAGAAGGATACATACGCATATAAAGGTATTGGATTCATCAAAAGAAAATTTCTCCGGAAAGAGATTTGTCGTGCCATCACATGCGTGGAAATTGAATCCGAAGATGGTGATGTTGAAGAGACATACGAGGCTGATGATTATGATGAACAGCCCGTAGGAGCCGAGCCTGCACCAGAAGAGCTTGAAGATGGTGGACAGGCAGCCACTATGGATGAACTAAGAGAAGTCAACTTGGGAACTGAGGAGGATCCTCGCCCAACCTTCATTAGTTCTCTACTACCCGAAGACCAAATAGAAGAAATGAAAGAACTTCTCTGTGAATTCAGGGAATGCTTTGCCTGGACATATGCTGAGATGCCTGGCTTATCCCCTGACGTAGCAGTTCACAGATTAGCAATCAAACCGGATGTAGCACCCGTCAAACAAGCTCCAAGGAGAATGAGATTGGAGATTGAAGAACAGGTGATTGCCGAGACAAAGAAGCTCATTGATGCGGGCTTCATCCGAGAAGAAAAGTATGCCGATTGGATTGCCAATATCGTCCCAGTGAAGAAAAAGAACGGGCAAATTCGTGTCTGTATCGACTTCAGGGACCTCAATAAGGCATGTCCAAAAGATGATTTTCCACTCCCTGTATCCGAACTCCTAGTGGACAATACGTCCAACTACGACATGTTCTCCTTCATGGATGGATCGTCAGGATACAATCAAATCAAGATGGCGCCTGAAGATGAAAAGCATACATCGTTTAGGACGCCTATCGGGATTTTCTGCTACACAGTCATGCCCTTTGGCCTGAAGAACGCTGGTGCCACCTACCAACGGGCGATGACTCACATATTTGATGATTTGATACATCAGAAGGTCAAGTGCTATGTAGATGACCTTGTTGTTAAAAGCCTTGGCCGGAATGATCACTTAAAAGATCTCAGGATCGTATTTGAGAGAATCAGAAAGTTTGATTTGAAGATGAATCCTCTCAAATGTGCTTTTGGAGTCTCTTCTGGCAAATTTTTGGGGTATGTTGTCCGTCATCGAGGTATCGAAGTTGACCCTAATAAAATCAAGGCGATCATGGAGATGCCACCCCCAAAGAACCTTCGACAACTCCGTTCTTTACAAGGACAACTGGCTTTCATTCGGAGATTCATATCAAATCTATCGGGTAGGTGCCAGCCATTTTCAAAACTAATGAAGAAAGATGTTCGTTTCAAATGGGACGCAGAATGTCAGGAGGCGTTTGATAGCATCAAGAGGTATCTGTTGAATCCGCCCATTCTCGCAGCGCCAATTCCGGGGAAGCCTCTTATACTGTATACAGCTGCACTAGAAGAGTCCCTCGGAGCATTATTGGCACAGAATAATGAAGAAGGAAAAGAAAACGCGCTCTACTACATCAGTCGAAGGTTGATTGGAGCAGAAAGCCGTTATTCTCCAATTGAAAAGCATTGTCTGGCGCTGATTTTCGCGGTTCAGAAACTCCGTCA
This sequence comes from Dendrobium huoshanense, assembly GCA_016618105.1. Classification (NCBI taxonomy): domain Eukaryota; kingdom Viridiplantae; phylum Streptophyta; class Magnoliopsida; order Asparagales; family Orchidaceae; genus Dendrobium; species Dendrobium huoshanense. The sequence continues at coordinate 31,530,713 of CM028344.1, forward strand.
CTATATGCTATCCCATAAAATCACACTGATATCAAAGATCGATCCGCTGAAGTTCTTGATGACAAGACCAGCGTTGACAGGTCGTTTAGTCAGGTGGGCAGTATTATTATTGCAGTTTGAAATCATATACATGCCACAGAAGGCGGTTAAAGGACAGGCCTTGGCAGATTTTCTTGCTGCACACCCAATCCCTGCTGATTCTCCACTAAATGATGATTTGCCCGATGAGCAGATAATGCAGGTCGAGGAAAATGAAAAGCTACCATTCTGGGAAATGTACTTCGACGGAGCATCGTCGATTAGACCTGTCCGACCTCCAAATATTGCAAGAGCCCGAGCCGGCATCGGTCTCATTTTTGTAGCACCAGAGGGAGGCATAATGAGGTTCTCATTCAGTTTGACTGAACCTCGAACCAACAATGAAGCCGAGTATGAAGCTCTATTAGCAGGGTTGGAGATTGCGATCGATGTCAGAATCCAACATCTCCAAATATTCGGTGATTCTCAGCTCGTGATAAATCAAGTCCTCGGTATCTACAAGGTCGGCAAAGTCGAATTGGCACATTACCATCGGCGAGCCCTCGAGCTTCTGAAGCAAATACCAAATGTCAAAATGGCTCGAGTTCCTCGATGACAGAATGCTAAAGCAGATTGTCTGGCCAAATTAGCCAAAGAGATGACGAATATCAACGAGGAGAAGCCTATATTCATTGGAGTTTACACTCGTAGGGTCTTGGAGCCCGCTCTATTACAATTCCCGAGGGCAGAAGGAATTTCAGATTCAAGTCAGCAGGATGAAACTCCAGGTGACCCTCAACCTCTCCATCAGATCGTTATGGAGAATTATCCAGAAGAATATCATACGGCCAAGAGACATAAAGCTAGTCAAGCTTCAGAATCGTCGTGGCATTGTTTAGATATTGAAGTCGAAAATGATTGGAGACAGCCATTCATTGACTACTTCAAGGAAAACAAACTCCCGACAGAAAAGTCTATGGCCGCACAAATTAGAAAAAGGGCATTGCGATACGCATTTGTCAATGATACGCTATACAGGCGAGCTTTTGATCAAATGTGGCTAAGGTGCCTAGGGACTAAGGAAGCTGATAAAGTGGTGACACAAGTCCACGAAGGGCTTTGCGGAGCACATCAGTCAGGTCCCAAAATGGCCGCTAAAATCAAAAGAATGGGGTATTATTGGCCAACTATGGTCAAGGATTGTATCGATCACGCTAAGAGGTGCCACGAATGTCAAATTCACGGTGATGTTATACATCAGCCTCCGAATCCACTGCACCCAACAATAGCATCCTGGCCATTCGAATGCTGGGGCACTGATATAATCGGGCCAATAGATCCGCCGTCATCAGCGGGACACCGCTTTATTCTGGCAGCAACGGACTACTTCTCCAAGTGGGCAGAAGCAGCTCCATTCAGAGAGGTCACATCCGAGCATGTGATCAATTTCTTCACCCACAATGTAGTCTACAGATTTGGTGTGCCACGCCGCATAATCTCAGACAATGGTACTGCATTCAAAAGTACAAAAATCTACAAGTTCGTTGATCGGCACAAGATCGATTGGCGATATTCATCCATATACAATCCAAGGGCGAATGGATTGGCAGAAGCTTTCAACAAGACGTTGGTGAAATTGTTGAAGAAGATCCTCACCAAGAACAAAAGAGAGTGGCATACGAAGATGGCAGAAGCTCTATGGGCCTATCGTACAACTTATAAAACACCAACCAAAGTCACTCCTTATTCATTGGTGTTCGGTGTTGAAGCCGTATTACCATTGGAGATCGAATTACCATCACTCCGAGTAGCAATTCAGAATGATCTCACTCAAGAGCAAAATGCCCGCCTCAGAATGGAGGAGCTCGACGCACTTGATGAACTCAGGATACAAGCTCAACAAAACCTGGAAATCTACCGAGGAAGAATGTCAAAATCCTTCGATCGTATGGTGCGTCCTCGATCATTTCAGGAAGGAGAATTGGTCCTGGTGCTGAGAAGACCAATCATTCCACACCGAAAAATTGGTGGCAAATTCGTATCCAATTGGGAAGGTCCCTTTGTCATCGAGAAGGTATACCAAGGAGGAGCATATCAGTTGATCGATCTGAACGGTCAGAGACCTATGCCGCCAATCAACGGTCGACATTTAAAGAAATATCACGCATGAAAATTCTATATCTGATGTATTTTGTGATAATCAAAATTTTATATGCATATTTATTAAAGCATGTTTGCTCATATTTTGAAATTCTCTTGTATAGCAAGAATGCATTTCAAAATCCTTCATCAGACTGGGGGCATTTTAAATATTTATTTGTGTCGACATCGCGCTGCGTGCCGAGATCCCCAAATAAATATTTAAAATCTTAAAGACTAAAAGCCTATCCAAAATGTCCCTACGAGACAGGGGGCATTTTAAATATTCATTTGGGTCGACATCGCGCTGCGTGTCGAGATCCCCAAATGAATATTTAAAATTTTATATTCCAAACTTATTCCATTCTAAAATGTCCCTACGAGACAGGGGGCATTTTAAATATTTATTCGGGTCGACATCGCGCTGCATGCCGAGATCCCCGAATAAATATTTAAAATTATCAATTCAGATATTCTTTTGTGCTAAAGAATACAAATATGTGTTTTCCAAAGTATATGCAGGTGATCTTTCAAATGTTAGAGACACCTCCAACAAACCAAGACTCAAAAGTCATGAAATAGACTTTTGTGGCTACACACTCCTATAAAATTGAGCCGAAAAAGCTTGAAGTATTTCGACAGCCTGAAGCTTAAGGTTCGAATGGGTGTAAAAGGTCGGATCCAACACGCCCAAATATGACCGGATCGCTGGCAGCTCCGTCTACTCAACAAGCCATAAGAAAGGCCGTAGTAGCGGAACCCCCACTTCGTCAACCCGTCAGTAGGGACTGTAGGAAGTACGAAGGCAAATTTGACTCGACCAGTTCAAGTGATCGTAGTCTACAAAATTCTCCTGAGTGACTGGAGAATCAAAGTTCCAGTAGGAGGATGAGTCTCAAACAACCACTGAATGTTCGTAGGATCCAAAATCTACAACTACGAAGGATGACTCCGAATCTGTCAACTTCAGTAAAATCAGCATTGGGAAGCGTAATTCTCATAGCTCAAGTCTGAAGCCTGATTGGGTGTAAGAGGTCGGATCCAACAAGCCCAAATATGGCCGGATCGCTGGCAGCTCCGTCTACTTAACAAGCCATAAGAAAGGCCGCAGTAGAGGAACCCCCATTTCAGCAACCAGGGGACGAAGAGCTGTCAAATCCCAGCTCTCCCGATCTGATGAACTCGAGTGATTCAGATTAAAGTCTTCTCAAGTGGTTAAGGATCAAGATACTACCTACGTTCGGTATTATCATTTGAATCAAGAACCTGCAAATCCTTCAACAAATCCGTAAAGCACAAAGCGAGGATCGAAGGAATTTTTCTTCAACAAGTCCGCCAAAGCACAAAGCAAAGGACCGAAGAAATTATCCCAAAGTTCACACAAAGCTCAAGGCTGAACTAAGTGGATTCCGTCATCAACAAGTCCGTTATGCACAAAGCTCTAGATCGATGACTTTTTGCCATCGACCTAAAACAAACCTAAGGGTTTAGGTCATCGGCATCTACTCCTTCATCAAGCCCGCCAAAGCTAGAAGCATAGGGCCGAAGGTACAAAAAAAAAATCATCTGACAAGTCAGTAAAGACAAATCAGGCAATTCTACATCAATGTCCGCAGCACAAAGCACAGGGCAAAAGAAATCAGCATCTAAATCATCTATTGATATATCCAACAGATCTATGGAGAAATAACGTTTTAGTGTGACATCCAAATAAATTTTTGGAGATCCACTAAACAAATATCTTAGTGTGACATCCAAATAAATTTTGGAGATCCACTAAAAGAAAATCTTAGTGTGACATCCAAGCAAAATTTTGGAGATCCACTAAAGGAAAATTATAGTGTGACATCCAAATAAATTTTGGAGATCCACTAAATGGAATCCTTGTGTGACATCTAGAATAAATATCTAGAGATCCACATGGTCAATCAGCTTACAACAAACGTGATTCGCTCCAGACGCGTACCACATTTATTGGGGGGCATTTGTTGACCTCTATGTAAAGACCAAAAGATTAAAAATCTGCATACCTTGTATCCATCGAGCTGCTGCCCAAAATTCCGGATATCCCGCAAACCTCAGACTGAAATCCCGTGAATCCTGCCGAATTCTCGCCGAGACACTGTGCAGCAGCGCCGTTCCGGGATTTCTGCCAAAATCCCGCGACAGCCTCTCGATCGCTGCTCCATTCCCGTCTATAAAATGAAGGCCAAACGATGCCTTCTGCACTCGACTCCATTTCCCATCCCCGATCTTCTCTGTTCTCCACCTCCTGCCTCTCGGCTCCCTGCTACTCCCGACCTCCTCTCCCACAGCAGCTGCCTTCGATCACTGCCTGTTGATTGAGAAGGCAATACGGGAGACCAACAATCAAAGATCCGTCCTTACAGACAAGTGCAATCTCAGCAAATCCCACCTGAGATTGGTGAAAGGTGAATGTGATGCAAGAAACGAGGGTCTCCTATGAACATTCCTAGGAGCTCGTAGCAAACACAATGGATCTCTACAGACAAATACGAGCCGCTTGTGGATAACAACAGTGGATATATCGTATGTACAACGAACCATTGTGGGCACAAGCGCAGTGTCACCTACAACAACGGTGATTAAGATCTACAAGCACGTCGGGTACAAAGATAGCTCGATGTACGAAAAAGAACACCTCTTGCAGAATGGAAGAGATGTTTGAACATATCCGAGCTAAACTTCTCGATGTTCCAAAATCCCTGAATTCAAGAGGAAAACAGTTCTGGTATCCACAAATATTAGAAATAACAAGTCCACTACACTGACGATCTCAAAGGGAGTTCTCTTCAAAGCAACGAACTTCGAAGTCCAAAAAGGAATCCACCCCCGGTGATTGAGAAAGGGGGAGGGGGTCAACATCAAGACCAAATCGCCACCGGATCTGCAACCTCTGATACAAGCAGACAGAAGGCGTCTACGATCTACAACTCAACGCCACCGGATCTGTAACATTCGTACAAGCAGACAGAAGGCGTCTATAATTATTTCAAAGTACCCCTGCACGTGCACCTTAGTTTGTATACACATAGGTACACAAGGGGTAAATACAATCTCAACCCGCATGGGCCCTGACGAGCGTGTTATTGGTACACACGTGACGCCTATGGATGCTGCGCGGGTTGACAAGTGAATTCAAGTTCGAATCCGATCCTTCTATACGGATCAATAGAAGTCGACAAGATTCGAACTACCTAACAAAACACACGGTTGTATCGAACGGTGTATTTGTTTAAATACATTCTTTTTAGGCCTTCAAAGCCTAAAATCAAGAGAATTCACTAAACAAAAGGCACAAAGCCTACGAGAAACCCGATCCCCTATCGATAAGTTGTAGGGTCGACAAGGTTCAAGCCTTAAATGGAAATGACCCCAAACACCCCGATGATGGCCGTGTTGAGTGCAGATATCAACCGGAGGGGTTCCCAAATACTTTCAATCATCTCCCAAATATCCATATTCCAAAGCTCCACCCAAATACCTACGAAAATCCAAAACTCCCCAAAAATTCAAAAATTCCAAAAATATTTAAAATGTGAAATAAATTCATCAACGCACTTAAAGCAAAATCCATCCGCCCTCCGCAACAATTTGCCGAGGTGGACAAATTCAAATAAACTCTAGCTCACAAAGAGACAAATGCCTAGTCGAAAATATCACTAGGATCCATTCTCAAACAATCTCTTGCCAGTAAGGACGTGGTACGTGTCCTCTAACCGGCAGTTTCGCCGCCAAATGGCACTGCAGGTAAACGGTTATGACCCGGGGCCCTCTGAACCGAGTGGTTTTGCCGCCAAATGGCACCACAGATAGCGGTTATGGCCAGAGCCAATACGCTCCTTAATGGCGTTAAATCCTTGAGATATGAATCAATAGGATATGATCGATAGGGCACAAAGCCCTCTGTCAGCTAAGGTGGATTCAAATTTGTCCCCTTAGACAAACATTCAACCCCGGTCTACAAGGTCCCCTTGGACGAAGCAACCCATGGCTGCCAACAAGGATCCTTCTGTCAGGTTGGGTCGACTACCTCCTCTGACTAAGTAGACCAGGGACCACGATGGCCCGGGACGACGGAACCATGGGATCTTGATCGGGTCTATCATCCATTCCCCCACCATCCGCTTTAAGTGTTAGATGGTGTAATTTCTATTTTAAATATCAATCTCTCCAAATACCCAAATCCAAACCCAATTTTCAAATCTAAATTCTACCAATATCCAATCTTTCCAATATCAAAATCCATTGCTGCTACTATATGCCATATAACACGTACACTCTACGTATCTGATTGACGACTAGCCTTAATCGAAAGTTCTCTCTCATGATTGAGAGGGGTAATTAACTATAGGGGCTTGCGCCTATAGGAAACCAGAACTCAGATCATAAAGTCCTCACAAAATGAGGGCGAAATCTCTGGGTAGTGTCTTATCTACAAACCCATCTGCCTTCCAAAATTTACCTCGGAACTTAGTTCGTTAAAACTCCCTCGCCGAATAATAAAAGCGAGCGGAGGCCGGGGCCGAATTTTCGGAGCCCACATTCTCATACATTTTTTGATACGTAATGAAAATTAAGGATTCATGTAGCCGACCCCATGTAGTGGGATAAAGGCTTGATGTTGTTGTTGTTGTTGTAATGAAAATTAAGTGTCCTTAATATAATAGACAAACATTATAAGGTTTCAATGAATATTCGACAAACAATTTATTTTTAATATATTAAAATAATTAGTTTAAGAGAGGGAAATTTTGAATTATAGAGGTTAACCTTAGAGTCTAAAAGTTTTAGTTTTAGTAGATATAAAACTAAATACATGGAGTGTAATTTTAGAAGTACTAAATCTAATGGTGAGATTGTGACATTGGGTGATCAAGTCAGTAAAACGAGTGTATGTTTTAGATATCTCGGGTCTATTGTTCAAAACGATGGTAAAATAGATGGAGATACTGATAGCAGAATTCAAATTGGATGTTTGAAGTAAGGAAATGCATCGAACTTGTTTAATAGAAAAGTACCCCTTAAACTTAGGGGAAAATTCTATAAGATGTGGTGAGACCTGCAATGCTTTATGGCTCAAAATATTATCAATTAAAAGAGAACCATAAAATTAAGTGTAGTGTTGCAAAGATAAGGATTCTCAGGTTGACGAGTGGTTTTACGGTTGGAGGCAGAATGCAAAATGAGTAGATATCTGAAAAGGTTGGAGCAACTCCAATGGAAGATAAGATTAGAGAGAGTTGTCTTAGATGATTTGATCACATAAAACATCAATCTTCTGGTGATCCGATTAGTAGATTAGATGTATTAGATTTGACCTATGTTAAGAAAGATAGAGGTAGACCTAAAAAAATGTTGTTAGAAAGTATTAGAAATTACCTATTTTTATTAGATTTAAAGGAGAATTTGACTCTTAATAAGACAAAGTGGAGAAAAATGATTCCAGTAGCCGACCCCATGTAGTCGGATAAAGGCTTGATGTTGTTGTTGTTGAGTATTAAAATCATTAGTATAATAAGAATGAACAGTAAAGAGTGTATCAACGGAAACATAAAACAGCCATTTTAACTTTACCATTACCAAGACATTAGTGTTAAGCATCAAATTAAACACCCAACATTCATTTATGGAGGACAGGAGTTGCATCGTTCCCTCCAGGACCATAATGGAAAGCGTAAAGGATGAAGGCATTTTTTTGTGCTTGTTGTTTATTGTCGGGAAGGAGGGATTGAGGTACAGAGAAGGGGCACTTGCGCATTTATTTGAAAGCCATATTTAATATCTAAATACACATTCCGCATTTTTAAGACTATATCTCCAATAATTGGGATAATTTCAGACTAAAAGAGCAAATCAGATGAAGCCTTGACAAAAAAAAAACTCTTTAATGTCCATAGAAGAAAACGGATAACAACAAGTTACAAGAATCCACAGCCTGAAAGATATACCTTCATTGGTCTCAGATTATCCATTAGCCGCAAAGATCTACAGTGAGATGGATCACTAATTTCAGTCAGCTTCCAGAGCCTTGATTTCTCCATGGACTCGTCCATTAATCTTGGCTTCACATCCACCAAACTTCTGCTGTCTCCATTCTAAACAAGTTATATGAACATGGAGTCAATGGAAGTTTATAGCCATGCATCCACATAGAACTTATCATAACAGAGCCAAAAGGTATCCAAAATGGTGTCAATGGTAAGATTTAAATGTGTATAACAAAATCAACAATCTGCAAGCAGAAGATCAACAGACCATTCCAGTTGCAATCCCTACGGTAGCAGGCCTATCACTCATTGTAGCACTGGTAACAGCGGTGGTCGCAGTAGTGATTGCAGAAGACAATGGATTTATAATAGGCTACAAAATACCAAAAACCAATAATAAAAAGACTTTTTGTATTATGGTCAAGGCTAGATAGCTATACTGGTATACCTTTGCCATGGTATCCGACACCGTCCTTGAAGCATCTAAATGACGGTTTTCAAAAGTGCGAAGCAAACGCAATCCATCAGCATTAGCCAAGATTTTAATTCCATTATCAAGTGTAGAAACAGACAACAAAGTACCCTCCTTATTGAAGCGTATCTTTGGACTTGCCTAATGTCAAATAAAATTGTTAGAATCTAAAACACAAGTGAGAAGTTAGAATTTAAAAATATTTTAACAGAACTAGCACAGCAGAATCAATGTAAAACTTACTGGGAGAGAACCCTCAGCTTCAGTGGTAGTTAAAAGGTTGGTGTTGTCCATGTCCCAGAATTTTATCAAGAATTCATCCCCCGCAGCCAGAAATCTATTCCTGGTAGTATCAAACTGTACAACACCCAAAGAACGTTTACGAAATCCTTGATAGGTCCTTTTGACAGCCCCTTCAGTTTCATTCCACTCTGCTATGTGTGATTCCCCTTCTTTGCTAGTCCCACAAGAAAAGAGTCTACAAGATAGAAAAACGAATCCTTTTAGCAAAATAAGATTTGACCGCATAACAGCTGATGGGATTCACAAACGAACTAACCTTGAACCATCAGCACTATATGCCATAGTAGTGCACCAATGGCCTGGGGCATCATAATCTACTCTAGATCCCAAATTATCATATAACCAGGCTTTTATTTTTCCATCTAATGCCGTAGAAAAGATAAACTGCATAATTAGGATTAATATAGAGTTAATTCAAAAGAAAATAAGCTATTTTTCCAGGATTACCTTTTCACAATCCCTCATTACTAAAATCTAAGCATATCTTGCAAGATGTCTATAAAAACCAATTCAATCAAGTACTCAAAAATGAATAAGGTCCTAATAGTTCTTTCTTAACCTGAATGTTTTCCTTGTGATGAGGGCAAACGGAATATACAGGTGCTTCGTGACCTTCAAATGTATATTGCTTGGCCCCTGTAGTTGCATCCCATACCTAAAATAAAAGATGAATTTATCCCATATCTCAAATACACATCGAAAAATGTTCATTTTTAGCTATGGTACCAACCAATATCATATTGATACCTTAATTAACTTGTCATCTCCACAAGTTACTATGCATAGTTGCTTTTTGGGGGTTGAAAATGCAATATCATTCACACCTCCAACATGGGCATCAATCTGCAAACCGATAGAACAGGGTAAGAAATGAAAATGTAAATCAATAATTTTAAAAAGGAATTACTTGCTAATAGTACTTTTTATACCTCAAAATGCTGCCTAACATCATTACCACCATGATAGGAATATACTTGTACGATATGTTTTGAGTAAGCAACACCTACAGGAAAGTAAGGAGTAAACATGTGACAAAGGTAAGAAAAATCATTCATTTAAATGCGACTATTGAAATATAATTATCAACTTCTATGATCTCACCAAACAAATTCCCATCAGGACTCCATATTATGCGGTTAACCGACACGTCAGGATCTTTAACTAGAGCAGTCTAAATATGTAAAAGGAAATTTCAGTTAATTCAAATTACCAGTCCTGCCAAAATATTGATGAAAATTAGACAAACCTGAAGAGGCATCGAGCATGCCCCAAGTTCCCAAACCTTGAAATTCTTTAGGACAAGTCTCTCCCTTGTTCCAACTTCCCACAATCCAATATCACCAACGTTTGTGCCAACTGAACCATAATAGAGATAGCAGTTGAAGGTTACATCATAAAAGAAATTTCCTGATAAAAGAAATCTAAATATTAATCAAACTCACCAAGAAGAATAGTTTGCTGAATGGGATGGAAATCCATGCTCATGGGAGTCGAACCCTGATTTAGTGTTCGGGCTACAGTCTTGGGTAAGTCATCTGGAGCATAGATTGCCTGGTTGTGGTTCTGCATATAAGGAACGGGTAACATGTTTACAGGAAGATTCACCTGCACAAATGTGTTGATAAGAATGAGAAAATCACATATAAGTTTGAGTTATGAGACTTTGGCTTTGTTTGGGACGGCTTTCTCACCGCTTCTTAAAGCAACTTTTTAGTATAATAATTAAAATTTTTGTACTAGAAAGCTGCTTTAAGAAGTAGTGAGAAAGCCATCCAAAATGAAGCCTTTATCTAAGAAGAGCTCAAAAGAACTAGATCAATAAAAGTAAATAAAAAAAAAAAAATCCTCCCCGCAGTGCTCAAGCATACCTCATCAGGAATTCCAATAGGCCTATTCCTCTTTGAAATGTGATCAGAATCTCCTGATGCATAATCAACAACTTGATTGCATGTTGGAGGAGTTCTAGGATGCTTCAAAATTGCAGCAGCTATCATCGAAAAGGAAAAATTAAAAAAATATACATATTTACAAAGAACACAATTAACTTCTAGTAGAGTCATGAGGTGATAACTTATACCGAATTAAGTACTAACCGGGATTGGTAGGAGTATTAAGTCCCATGGGCCCACTAGACATTGCCGGATGAGCTACAGCGGGTGCATTTGACATCCAACCGGCAAGGGGTGTTACCGGCGTGGGCTGAAAAGGCTAAACATGTTCCAACAAGATATAATAATGATCATGATTACCAAGGATGGGAAGAAAGCAACTCCATTCAACTTACCCCATGTGCACCAAGTGGAGGAAAACCACCTGCTGTTTTTGGCATGGATCCAAGCAGTGGATTGTTGGCTGGGGATGAAGAATGTGCACCATTTGGTTGTCCACAAGAATGATCGACAAAAAGGGTTTTTATATCTGGATTGGGTCTTGGATTTTTGCATAGCTGGTGTTGCCAATTTAAGCTGCCAGATTATATAGCAAAAGCAAATCACTTTCACTTCAGCCCTACACTTTTAACAATAAGTATATTGGACAAGAAAAGAGTAAAGACATATTTTTGCTTAAGCACAAAACAAAGAGAAATAATGATACAGCAGGCTCCCAATTGAAATTTTAAAAACAAGATACTAGTTCTTGCATTCAACCGAGATAACATTGATCTTATGCAAAACTTTATACCAGCGATCAAAGGCGATCAAAACAAATCCACCTCGATTGTTTTTAAATTTCATCTAAAAGATCATAGTGCCACGTTATATTTATGGGTGTAATTATACTTTAAACCCCATGAAATTTCCAAAATGAGCACATTAACCCTAATCCTATATACTATTACATTAATTTTTGTATTTCTTCTTGTCATCTCAAAGCCATTCTATAGCTTTAATTCTGTCAAAACTGAAAACCTTAACAATAATTTTTGTATTTCTTCTTCCTCTCGAGGGCCAAGCCAAAATAAGGCATACAGTTGTTGATGGGTCTGCAATTTATATTTAGGTAGGAAGACAAGCCTTCTTCTAGTTTTAATAAGAAAATTATTTTTTAGATTTTGGTTTATAATTTCATTAGTTTTTAGTACATTTAAAAGTATATGAATTATGCGCACAATTTGAAAACCTCTTAAAATGTCATCAACCCTACTTTCGAACAGAACTCCAAGGTAGAACCCTCATAATTTTATTTTTCTCTCAATTTTTGAAATCTTACACTTTTTTATGATAAATCCATCAAAACTTTAAACTTATTTTTACTCAAACAAGTGCCTTCACAGTTTAGAATTTGGAATACTTAGAGGGTGATTTGAATGATAAAAAAGCATTTGCATGTCATATTAAGATGATAATAAAAATTTGAACAACTTCTTCATAGGATACATTAATTCATGCATAAAATTGATATCCAAAAATGTTTTTCAATTGTGAAATTATAGCAATCTTGTCATTTGCTGATTTGTTCAATTGCTTCTCGCCCACCTTATTTCTTTACAACTACAAACTATATTTCCTGAAGGCTTATGGGCCATTTGAGATGACATTCTATTTTTTTTATCATTTATTTTGTTCTATATTTTAATATGAAATAAAAATAAGTTTAATATTTTAAAAATAGATTGTTTCTGTTGAATATCACATAAATTGACATATATGGCGCAACAACAAGCAGGTGGGGGTAGGGTTATGGCAACGGGAGGGTGTGCAATGGTGCTGGTGGTGGCAAGGCAGGGCGGTGATAGTAGTTGGGGCAATGAATGCAATTGTGAGGATGGTGGTGAGGCAAAAGCAGTGACAAAGTGAGGGTGGTGACAATGATCAGTAGGGTGGAAACAATGGAGCAATGGGGCACTTACCACAGCACAAAAGAGTAACAGTGACAAAGCAACAAGAAAGTAGTAGTAGTGGTTGGTGGAGAAGTAGCTAGCAGTGTGGCGATGTCCTATGTGAGGTTGGCTAGTGGTGGGTGCATGCCTGGCTAACATGGTGCGCAAGGTCAAGGTGACTGAGTCTCATGTTTTGAAAATAATGACAATGACAACAACAACAACGACGACATCAAGCCTTTGTCCCACTATGTGGAGTCGGCTAGATGAATCCTTTTTTGCCATTGTGTCATGTTAAAAGTCAAATTCTCATTTAAATCTAATAAAGAAAGATCATTTCTAATATTTTCTAACCAAGTCTTTTTAGGTCGACCACTAACTTTCTTAACATAAGTCAAATTTAATACATCAACTTTCCTAACCGGGTCATCGGAAGGCCTCCGTTTAATGTGACCAAACCATCTAAGGCGACTCTCTCTAATCTTATCTTCCACTGGAGCTACTCCAACCAATGAATAACACCAAAAAGTTAATTTTTGTATTTTAAAACACAACTTGATTTATTTAAAATATATATAATTGCAAACATATTTTTTTTAAACAATAACAAAAAGTGACGCCAAACAGTCTAATTCCCTAGAAATGAGAAAAAAGTTAAGCTAATTGGGATTGCACTAAGATATCTAAAGCATTGCAGACAACATACCTTTGATTAATGAGGGTGCGCAACCTTGAACTTTTGAGGTTTGGGAATTGTAATTTGTCACGAAATAGCGGATTTGCTTCAATTAATTTCTTAAGCTCAACCAGCATTATACTCCTTGCAGATTTTGTATCACCATACTTTGAAAGTTGTTCATTTTCCCTAAAAGTGCTTAATTAGCAAAATTATAAAGAAGAAACAGAGGTGCACAAATGAAATTAAAAAAAAAAACAAAACCTGAAATTTTCCAATGTCAAAAGCTGTGTAATTTCCTTGAAAAGCTCCTCATTGAAGGACGCAAATACTTTCAAATCCTTCACAAGTATGTCTACAGCCTTTGAACGATCATGCCTACAAAGCAAGCATGCATCAAAATCATTCATTCATTGAAACCAAGCTATCACTCACAATATGATAGCTAGATTTTATGAAAGATCAGATACTGAATCTTTAAAAACTTTGCATACTTATCCAATGCCTCCAGATATTTCTGCTTCCTTATTTCAAAGAAAATTTTCATTGAATACCGATTATCATCAACCTTGGTAAAACCAGAGAGATAGCGCTCCACCTCATCCCAGTTCCCAATATGAACCTCATCCTCAAAATATTTCATGTTGAAGAAAAAACCAGATTCCTGTTCCAGCCTATCACCCAAAAACAAAAAAGAACTCAAAAACCCTGAAAACCACCAGCTTGAATTAAATATCAAAATTTTTCACAGTCAAACTTACTTATGAACCGTCTCTTTGAACTTCTCCTCATCTAGAAACTGCAAGATCAAAAATACCAGCTCTCTGCTAAGAGAAGACATCGCATCAGCTGTACCTTAACGACCTAAAACAAACTCCCAGATCTAGTTCCGCAAAATCTAAAACTTTCGCCAGCAAAGCCCTCACATTAACACGGCAATCCACCCCAAAATCTTATTCAACTCAGAGATCGCAGCAAATACTGTCGGACACACGTAATATACTGCAAAAATCAAACTTTTATTTTTAAAATTTTTATTTTTCAGGGAAGAAAACCTCAAATAATTATACACCAGAATAGAAAAATCTAAGCTAAGATCAACGGAAAAAAGGTGAAAATATGATTTCACAATAATTTCCGATGGAGTGATAACTCCAAGTGATCGAGAAGCAGATCCTCGTTACCTTAAAACTACAGAGATCGATCGGAGTCTGAGCAGGAGGAGAAGAAGTACCAGCTGCGAGATGACTCTCCCTTCTCACCCACACATCCCACTCAGAATATTATTTATTAATTCAGATAAAAAAAAAAGGAAAAATCAACGCACATCCCACCCCAAATATTAATTCAGAGTTTCAGACCAAAAAAAATTGGATGTTCAATGCAGGGATGTAAATTTCTATTGAGATGATTTTGCTAATTATCAGTTACAGTACAGATCAATTCAAATTGGATAAGCCAGTTCACTTATCATCAATGGCTACTACTATGCTATAAATAGGATGATGGGCTACTACGAAGCCGGCGACCCCGCAACGCCTCTCCGACCTTTACGATGCAAGAATCAAGATTTCTAACAGAACAGAGAACAGCTTAAATACGCAATGAATGTACGAAACGTGTCAAACAGAAACGTTGCACTTTTATGTAAATTACTAAATTCAGCTATTTGTTGTCTGAACAGATCGGTTAGTGAGACTTTTATGAGTTTCACCAAAAAATAATAATAATATTTACTTCCAAATAAAATATAAATTACAGAGAAATAATATTATATTCTCATATATTTTGATTTGATTTAAATGCTAAAATAGTATAGAAATTAAAATAAATTTTTAGGAATTAGATGAATAAATATATAAAAATTTTATGAGAAATGTGTAAATCTCCTGAAATTTAATAATGAAATTAAATTTTTTATCAATTAAATTAGCTAATATTAGTATTGAAGCATAATATTTAAAGATTAATTTGGTTGTTCTAATTATCAATGCAATTAACGCTAAAGAAATTTTCAGAAATTATTTTTTTAAACTATTAATGATATTATAATTTTCCTAAAAATGTTCGGACAATAATTTTTGCGTAACTATCGTATTCTAGTAAATTTGATGGGAAAATATTATCTCAACTAGTTATAATTTAGTTAACAAAAGTAAAATTGATAATAAGTTTATTAATTAGAAATTTTCAATATTTAATCTAACAAATTAGATATATATGTGTTCTTTAAGGAACTTATTTAATCTTAGTAATTAATGTTTATTAATTAACATAAGTTAATAAATATTTTTTTTAGAATTCATTTGTCTAAATAAAATTATTATTTAATTAATTCAGTAAATCACTACATAATTATTTGTTGATATGCTTAATTATATTAAATATAACTTAATTAGCTTAATTAAGGCACATAAGTAGGGGTGAACTCTGGGTTCGGGTGAAGGTGACATGAATGCAACCCGTGTTTCTTAAAACTACATTTAAAAAAAATGCATGGGTGACGGTTGGCTCTAGTGGCTCATTCTATCGTTCTTTCTCATTCTCTTCTCAACTTTATCTGTTTCTTCTATTTCCTTTTTGGCTCTTGCTCATTTTCTCTTGTCAGTTCTCTAGTAGATGTCGGTGCCTACAAGCTACTTCTCTCACATTGTTTCGTATATCTTCAGCGAACTTTCGAGCCCAACAAATTTTACATTTGTTTGTATCTCATTGTCTATTTTATATTTAAGGTTTTCACTATTTTCGTATTGAAGGTTTTGGATGCTACTGGGATTCTAGGATTTTCATCAATCAGCCATGTTTGAAAATTTGCTCCATTGCCCTATCTTTTATTTCAAGAATTTTATGTATTTTGTGTTTTATGCATTTTAATTTGATCAAATTTTGTAAAAGTTGTGATATTTTGATATTTAGTAAACTCTCACCGCATAACTTTTAGTATATGACAAATGTCGACAATATGAATATTTTAACTATAATATTATTGAAGTTTACCTGGTAAAATAGAAATAATTAGATTTTATACAATTTGCATTGAATAAATAATTATTATTTTATTTAAGCATAGTGTTAATACAAATATTATAAATGAAGATAGATGTATAATTGTGTAAAAGCTGCTTGCTATTCATGTTATAATAATAATATGATAATAATATGTATGAAGGCAAGTAAAAATCTAATTTCACTAACGTTGGCTGAAGACTAACTGACATGTACATGATGATGGGTCGATGGGCCTTTCATTAAATATTGTGATTGGATATTATCTTCTACTAATTCATATGATACATTGATTAGTAGTATAAGAAGTAATCATTATAATGATGGATAAATAGTGATGACTCTGTTTACTGAGCCAATGGTTACTAATAACTAGCTTACTACTAAAAATATTACCTAAATTAGGACTTCTGACATATTTAATATGCTTACTGAAATACAAGTTACAAATTAATTATTATTATACAATCTCATAATTATTGTACTAATTTGATATTATTGTATGTATGGACTCACTATTATTGCATTATTTTATTATTACTACCACTGATTTTACTAATAACACTAGACTATTATTGTTATTGATACAGACATCAATACTCTTTGATACTACTAATTTATTATATTAATATTGAGTATGTGATATACTGAGCACGTAATATACTTAGTATATAAATATTAAGCACATTATATATTGATCATATGATTAAGATACTAATAAGATACATGTGCATATATTTATATGATTTTACTATATTGATATGATTTTTATAGTCCTTACTAATACACTGATTTTTTTCTCTTTATATAATTTATTTGTTAACTAATAGTAATGATATAATGACTACTTTACTAATTTGACACCATATTAATTTACTAATTACTTTATTATACTGTTATATTGGCTTCTATATCGTATTATTTTTATGTTTACAAACTTTATTGCTACTGTCTGTGAGTTTTATTATTTCTGCATTGATTCATGATCATATAAATATTACTATTATGATTTGACTGCTCCTTTATCATCCTTTGAGTTTAATTATAAATATTTGGTACTTATTGAGCTCTTGAGTTTATTATATGTGGTTAAATAATATTAAATAAGGACAAGGGAGTAGGAGTGTGAGATTGATCAGTATCCTTCAACTTTAAATTCTTATTATTTTAACTATTATTTATACTCATGAAAGAGTAATTGTAATTTAGTTTTATAGATCATGAGTAGAATACATAATTTTTAGAGAAATAAATATGAATACATATATTGATATTTTGATCAAAAAGTTTTATTTCCGCTAGTATTTATATTAATATGAAAAATTATATAACTCTAGTTGTTGTATATTAAAAGATAAAAAAATAGTTTTCTTCAATATTAGATTCTAAGGCATCAAAAACTTGGTATTAGAGCAATATTATTAGAAGAATTGATATTATAGATGTATGAATTGATTGTGAGTCAGATAGATTGGGTAGACTAAGGTGCATTGTTTTGTATTCATAATTGAATGTTATATAATAGAAATTAAGAAATACATGATTGCCTATTTTTTTTACGAGTTTTGATCTGAGTTTTGATCAAATGAATTTGATTTATATTGATTTTGTGCCCAAATTCTTAAGAAAAATGTCTAAAATAATATTTTTTTAAGATATGTAGATTGTAAAAATTCATATTTTGACTCAAAAAAATATTTTTTAAGGAGCTATTATAAGTTAAAATCACAAATTCTCTTCGCAATAACATAAATATTATGGTGTTTTAATTACACTAATTTTTTCATAGATTTGGGACATTAATGCAAAACCTTAAGAAATTAATACATGTCATTACAAGTGAGGGTTTTAGAATCTTTAGGAGTCCATTTTACAAACCAATTTGATCAAAATTTTTTAAATATGGCGGGTTATTTTATGAATAATTTTTAATAGTTTTTTGAGCTTTTAAATTTCAAGATAAAAAAACTTTTATATGAATTTTATATTGAAAATTGAATAAATTATATAATTACATTTATAATATATTATTATTTTAACCTAAATATATTAACCCATTAATTTAATCTATTAAAACCTTTTTAATTTCTATTTATTTGGCTAATAAAGATATAATCGATAAAAATAAAAGAAAATAAAGGGAAAAGAAGAAGAAAAACCTTTGTTTGGAGGTGGTTGAACAAATTTTGTCAGTCAACCATGTTAAAATATTTACTCATCTCATTCTAAGGAATCATTATCCTATTTTTTATTTCAAGAATTTTTAGTATTTTATATTTTTTGCATTTTAATTTGGTCAAAAGTTATAAAAGATATGATATCTTAATTTTTTTATAAACTTTCACTGCATAATTTTTGGTTTGTAATATATGTCGACAACATGAGCATTTTGATTATAATATTATTGAATTTTCACTAGATAAAATAAAAGTTATTAAATTTTATATGAGTTATACTAAATAATGGAGTATGATTGGATAATAGATGATCGTTATACCTTTTATAATAACGTGCTAATAATATATGTGAAGATAATTAAAATTTTGCTTTCGCTAGTATTGGCTAAAGACTAATTGATACGTATAGGATTGTGGGTCAACGGACTTTCATTTAAATATTATAGTTTGGCATTATCCTTTATAGATTCATGTGATACATCGACTGGGAGTTATAAGAAGTTATTTCAATATCGATGAGCAAAGAATGACTACTCTATTTATTGAGCCAACAATTACTAATAATTAACTTACTACTCAAGAAATACTACCTAAATTAGGGTTGCTTACTTATTTAGTATTATTATTGAAATTCAAGTTATTGATTTATTATTATTGTATAATCTTATAATTATTATACTAATTTACTATCATTGTACGCACTCATTATTAGTATGTTATTTTTTTAATGTTGCCATCAATTTCATTAATGATATTAGACTATTATTGTTGTTAATACGGACTTCGATACTGTTTGATACTTATGATTCACTATACTGATACTGAGTAAGTGACATATTGAGCACGTAATATATCAAGCATGCAACATACTGAGCATTTGATTAAGATACTAATATGATACATGTTCATACTTTTATATGATTTTAATGCATGGATATGATTCTAATAGTTCTTACCAATTTTTTGGTTGTATCACTTTATACAATTTAGTACTAGTATGACAACTATTTTATTAATTCAATACCCATTTTCTCCATTATACTAGTGTATTGGCTTATACTACATTATTTTATTATTTATAAACCTTACTACTATTATATATGAATTTTATTACTTTTGAACTAATTAATGATCATATAAATGTTACTATAATGATTTGACCACTAAAATGCATATTATTCATTTGTCATGCTTTAAGTTCAATTATAAGATTTAGTACTTATTTAGCTCTTGAGCTCATTATATGTGGTTAAATGATTTCATATTATGACAAGTGTGAGATCGAATGGGATCCTTTAAGTTCATGTTTTTATTATTATTTTAGCTATTCTTTTAAACTTATGATAAAGTTGTTGTGATATGATTATATAGATCCTGATTAGTAAATATAATTTTTGAAGAAATAAATAAGAATGTATATTAAACTTTTGATTGATAATTTTATTTTCTCTTATATTTATATTGATAAGAGAAATTAGATAGCTTTAAATATTGTATATTAAAAGATAAAAGAATAATTCTTCTAAATTAGAGTTTGGGGCATCACAATCTGGTTGTCTAGTTTAAGGTTTAAGGTGAAATGTTAAATAATATTAATATGATAATAATATGTATGAAGACAAGTAAAAATCTAATTTCACTAACGTTGGTTGAAGACTAACTGACCTGTACAGGATGATAGGTCGATGGGTCTTTTATTAAATATTGTGATTGGATATTATCTTCTACTAATTCATATGATACACTGATTAGTAGTTATAAGAAGTAATCATTATAATGATGGATAAATAGTGATGACTCTATTTACTGAGCCAATGGTTACTAATAACTAGCTTACTACTAAAAATATTACCTAAATTAGGACTTCTGGCATATTTAATATGCTTACTGAAATACAAGTTACAAATTAATTATTACTATACAATCTCATAATTATTGTACTAATTTGATATTATTGTATGTATGGACTCACTATTATTGCATTATTTTATTATTACTACCACTGATTTTACTAATAACACTAGACTATTATTGTTATTGATACATACATCAATACTCTTTGATACTACTAATTTATTATATTAATATTGAGTATGTGATATACTAAGCACGTAATATACTTAATATATGAAATATTAAGCACATTATATATTGATCATATGATTAAGATACTAATAAGATACATGTGCATATATTTATATGATTTTACTATATTGATATGATTTTTATAGTCCTTACTAATACACTAATTTTTTTCTCTTTATATAATTTATTTGTTAACTGATAGTATTGATATAATGACTACTTTATTAATTTGACACCGCTATTAATTTACTAATTACTTTATTATACTGTTATATTGACTGATATATCATATTATTTTTATGTTTACAGACTTTATTGCTACTGTCTGTGAGTTATATTATTTTTGCATTGATTCATGATCATATAAATATTACTATTATGATTTGACTGCTCCTTTATTATGCT
This sequence comes from Dendrobium huoshanense, assembly GCA_016618105.1. Lineage (NCBI taxonomy): Eukaryota > Viridiplantae > Streptophyta > Magnoliopsida > Asparagales > Orchidaceae > Dendrobium > Dendrobium huoshanense. Next base: position 31,551,825 of record CM028344.1, read on the forward strand.
TTGAGTTTAATTATAAATATTTGGTACTTATTGAGCTCTTGAGTTTATTATATGTGGTTAAATAATATTAAATAAGGACAAGGGAGTAGGAGTGTGAGATTGATCAGTATCCTTTAAGTTTAAATTATTATTATTTTAACTATTATTTATACTCATGAAAGAGTAATTGTGATTTAGTTTTATAGATCATGAGTAGTATACATAATTTTTAGAGAAATAAATATGAATACATATATTGATATTTTGATCAAAAAGTTTTATTTTCGCTAGTATTTATATTAATATGAAAAATTATATAACTCTAGTTCTTATATATTAAAAGATAAAAAAATAGTTTTCTTCAATATTAGATTCTAAGGCATCAAAACTTGGTATTAGAGCAATATTGTTGGAAGAATTGATACTATAGATGTATGAATTGATTGTGAGTTAGATAGATTGGGTAGACTAAGGTGCATTGTTTTGAATTCATAATTGAATGTTATATAATAGAAAGAAATACTTGACTGTCTATTTTTTTGACGAGTTTTTATCTGAGTTTTGACCAAATGAATTAGATTTATATTGATTTTGTGCCCAAATTCTTAAGAAAAATGTCTAAAATAATATTTTTTTAAGGTATATAGATTGTAAAAATTCATATTTTGACTCAAAAAAATATTTTTAAGGAGCTATTATAAGTTAAAATAACAAATTCTCTTCGCAATAACATAAATATTATAGTGTTTTAATTACACTAATTTTTTCATAGATTTGGGACATTAATGATAAACCTTAAGAAATTAATACATGTCATTACAAGTGAGGGTTTCAGAACCGTTAGGAGTCCATTTTACAAACCAATTTGATCAAAATTTTTTAAATATGGTGGGTAATTTTATGAATATTTTTTAATAATTTTTTGAGCTTTTAAATTTCAAGATAAAAAAACTTTTCTATGAATTTTATATTGGAAATTGAATAAATTATATAATTACATTTATAATATATTATTATTTTAACCTAAATATATTAACCCATTAATTTAATCTATTAAAACCGTTATAATTTCTATTTATTTGGCTAATAAAGATAGAATCGATAAAAATAAAAGAAAATAAAGGGAAAAGAAGAAGAAAAACCTTTGTTTGGAGGTGGTGGAACAAATTTTGGTGGTGGAACAAATTTTGTCAGTCAACCATGTTAAAATTTTTACTCATCTCATTATAAGGAATCATTATCTTATTTTTTATTTCAAGAATTTTTAGTATTTTGTATTTTTTGCATTTTAATTTGGTCAAAAGTTATAAAAGATATGATATCTTAATTTTTTATAAACTTTTACCGCATAATTTATTGAATTTTCACTAGATAAAATAAAAGTTATTAAATTTTATATGATTTATACTAAATAAATAATTATATATTTTATTTAAGCATGTTGTTAACACATACATTCAGAACGAAAATGGGAGTATGATTGGGTAATAGATGATCGTTATAACTTTTATAATAACGTGCTAATAATATATGTGAGGATAAGTAAAAATTTGCTTTCGCTAGTATTGGCTAAAGACTAATTGATATGTATAGGATTGTGGGTCAACTGACTTTCATTTAAATATTATAGTTGGGCATTATCCTTTATAGATTCATGTGATACATCGACTGGGAGTTATAAGAAGTTATTTCAATATCAATGAGCAAAGAATGACTACTTTGTTTATTGAGCCAACAATTACTAATAATTAACTTACTACTCAAGAAATACTACCTAAATTAGGTCTGCTTACTTATTTAGTATTATTATTGAAATGCAAGTTACTAATTTAGTATTATTGTATAATCTTATAATTATTATACTAATTTACTATCATTGTACGCACTCATTATTAATTAGTATGTTATTTTTTTAGTGTTTCCATCAATTTCATTAATGATATTAGACTATTATTGTTGTTAATACGGACTTCGATACTGTTTGATACTTATGATTCACTATACTGATACTGAGTAAGTGACATATTGAGCACGTAATATATCAAGCATGCAACATACTAAGCATTTGATTAAGATACTAATATGATACATGTTCATACCTTTATATGATTTTAATGCATGGATATGATTCTAATAGTTCTTACCAATATTTTGGTTGTATCACTTTATACAATTTAGTACTAGTATGACAACTATTTTATTAATTCAATACCCATTATCTCCATTATACTAGTGTATTGGCTTATACTACATTATTTTATTATTTATAAACCTTACTATTATTATATATGAATTTTATTACTTTTGAACTAATTAATGATCATATAAATGTTACTATAATGATTTGAACACTAAAATGCATATTATTCATTTGTCATGCTTTAAGTTTAATTAGAAGATTTAGTGCTTATTAAGCTCTTGAACTCATTATATGTGGTTAAATGATTTCATATTATGGCAAGTGTGAGATCGAATGAGATCCTTTAAGTTCATGTTTTTTTTTTAATTATTTTAGCTATTCTTTTAAACTTAGGATAAAGTTGTTGTGATATGATTATATAGATCCTAATTAGTAAATAAAATTTTTGAAGAAATAAATAAGAATGTATATATTAAACATTTGATTGATAATTTTATTTTCTCTTATATTTATATTGATAAGAGAAATTAGATAGCTTTAAATATTGTATATTAAAAGATAAAAGAATAATTCTTCCAAATTAGATTTTGGGGCATCACAATCTGGTTGTCTAGTTTAAGGTTCAAGGTGAAATGGTAAATCTGTGAATGCTTCTGAATTTTGCTTCTCAGTTTTCATCTATCCTGAGTACTATTATTGAGAGAATATTAGAATGTACACAATTTTTATTTTTATGTTATGTGGATATTTTATTAAACTTTCAACATAAAGAGTTTCTTTTTATTTTTTTCATTTTCTAGTTCATAGATAAATAAAAGGCATTTGCATTTTATCGAATTAATTGGTTATCTTTTAGTTTGTTTGAATGATACCCTCATACTGGTGATGTGTTCTTACAATTTGTGCAGTAAATAAGAAGTGTTATTCTCAATGATAGTCTTATCCAATAATTCATTCATTTGATCAAGTATATATGTTTAATTAATTACAATTTTTTATGCATTGATAATTGAGATATGCATTATATATGTCATTTAGGTAGAGGCGTGCTATGGAATGCTAGATTTGCTCAAGTAAAAAATGATGACATCAAAGCATTTTGAGTTTTAATAAATTTTCTTCAACTTTTTTTTTTTTTTTACTAAAATGCTAAATTGCATTGCAGATGAAATCAAAGAAATACAAGCTAATGAAAAGTTCAACCCAACTCTAATCCATCACATTTCTCCTTTAAAATACTAAAGAAGGAATGTGGGATTTCCACATTATTTAGCTCTTCCCAAATAAAACTCTTATTGCAACCCAAATTAGCACAAAAATCGGCTAATTTGTCACAACGTCTACTAGAATGAGAAAAAAGAACCTGGTTAAAGTCTTGAATAAAAGCAAGATCCTCCTTAATTCTTCCATTTTTCTTCCAACTCTTCAAATTTGATTGAAGGTCTTTGATAATGTTGAGATTATCCCCTTCTAAGATTACTCCTTGTGCTTCATGCATCCAATCTCTCAAGGTGTTCTTCAAATAGTAAACCGCCAATAATTCCACTTGTGCTATGTCCCAATGCAAATAATGGGTACCAAAGGCTAATAAAAATCTGCCTTTATCATCCCTTATGACGCCACCAATACCTGCTAAATAATTACTTTTTAACGAGGAATCAATATTTATCTTTATCCAACCGGTTGGAGGGGAACACCAAGAAGAAGACAGCATAAGCTGATTAGTATCCCAGTTTTCCGGATGTGTAATGATAAAATTACTAACAGTGGCTAAGGAGATAATGTTTGCAGCAATAAAAAAATCAAAATCTTCACTCTTTCCATGAACCAACTTGCATCTACTCTTCCAGGTTAAGAAAATCGATGTACAGTACATATTTGCCAATAGTGGATTAGTAGTAGAGGCTTTAACTAATCCATCCAAACAGGAATTAAAATATCCAAAGACCGGAATATTGAACCCCCAATTGTTAAGCAGGATGATACATCTCTGTAATTTACTGCATCTAGCAGCTATATGACAGTTATCTTCATTGTCTACACAACCTCTCAGATAGCTTGATTGGTTGGAAATTTTTCTTTTCACTAAAAATTCACACGAAGGAATAGCTTTGTTGTATAATCTCCACCAAAATAATTCAATTGATGGTCTTAGCTTAATAGCTTTCAACCAATTCCAGTGACATTCTTCAGGTTTGCTATCAAAATATGCTTCTATACATTGAGCAGCAATGGATTTACCCGCAGATTTCATCTTCAATTCAATTTGATCTTCATTGTCTTCCATAGCTATTGGAATTTGAACAATAACTTCCATTAGTAGCTTGCCAAAATGATCCTCTATTGAGTTAAGATTCCATTCTCCTTCATGGATGAAAAAAATGAGGTTGTAATCTACTGGATCCAGTATGTTTACAAACATAGGCCATCTAGAGATGCTTTTATCAAGAATCCATACATCATGCATCCAATTAATAGATCTCCCATTGACAACTTTCCATCTCACAATCTTTTTGAGATAAGATGCTCCATTAGTAATAATTTTTCATGTTGGAGAGCAATTAATTTTTGCTGCCTTGGTCCATATATCATTACCATACTTGCCTTTGATAATTTGATTGAGAAGAGAATTAGGCTTCATGAGAAATTCCCAAGAAAATTTAGCTTGAAGTGGACCAATCCTGAAGACAGCTGAGAACAAACCCCGTCCTCCTTCATTTTTAGATTTGCATAATAGTTCCCAAGACACATAATGCAAACCGTTTCTTCCATTACTTTTGTTCCATAGAAAACTTCTACACATTTTGTCAAATTCTTTGAGAATTGATATTGGAACTAGAGATATAGAGGATAAAAACATTGGAAGAGAAAGAAAAGCAGATTTTACAAGAACCAGCTTCCCTTCCAAAGAAATACAATTCTTCCCCCATGTGTTCAACTTATTAGAAGCCACCTCCATCAGATTTTGAAAATCTTAAACTACCTTCCTTCTTAAGGTTATCTTAACACCAAGATAACTAAATTCCTTCACGACCTTGAACTGAAGAATAGAAGAGATTTTGTTCTTCCTTCTCCTATTAGTGTGTTTCCAAAAAATAATCAAAGATTTGGATGCATTAACTGTTTGTCTAGTCCAATTGCAAAAATTGGAGACAATTTTTTTTACCTTCTTCACCTCACTAACAATGGATTTTGAGAAAATAAGGATATCATCGGCATAAAATAAATGTGAAACATTAGGAGCATTAGGAGTAATAGAAATACCCATACCACTTCTATGTAGATAGAGAGCATCCGAAAGGATTTGAGAGCATAAAATAAACAAATAAGGAGACAAGGGACACCCTTGTCTAAAGCCACTTTCGCCTATGATCCAATTGGTCTTCCTTCCATTAATCAAAATGCAATATTTGGGATCTAAGACACATTGCATTAAAAGCTCTAGGAATTTAATAGGGAATTTAAAATGCATAAAAACTTGCCTTAAAGCTTGCCACCCCATACTATCATAGGCTTGCTCCATGTCAATTTTGATTGCCAAGAGTCCACTTTTAGCTTTAGAATACTAGAATTTATTAAACACTTCTTGTGCCAAAAGTACATGCTCAGATAAGGAGCGGCCTTTGATGAAAGCTACTTGGTCAGGAGAAATGAGTTTATGAATCACTTTCTCCAATCTACTCAATAGCATTTTGGCAATTAACTTATAAATAGTCAAACAAAGACTAATAGGACAAAAATTGGATGGAAGTAAGGGACTTTTGATTTTAGGAATCAACACAATCATAGTCTCCTTCCAAGACTGATGCATAATGCCCGTAGAAAGAAATTGGTTAACAGCTAACCAAACATCTTCATGAATAATATTCCAATAGCATTTTAAAAGGAGAAAGTAATACCATCAATTCCAGGAGAAATGTTTTTGCCTAAAGAATTAACCACCGCCAGCATCTCTTCCTTCGTGAACTCAGCTTCCAAACTTCTCTGCTCTTCACCTGAAATGAAAGCCCAAGGCCTCGGCCAGTCTACCAGAGAACAATTTCTATGTCACCACTTTGATTTGAAAAATTCTGAGAAGACTTCTTGAATTTGAATAGGATCTTCAGTTTTTTGACCTGTATTAGTCTTGATAATATTGATCCAGTTGTTATTCCTCCTAGCATTGGCATAGGCATGAAAAAATGAAGAGTTTGAATCCCCTTCCTCCATCCATTTTGCTTTAGCTCTTTGCTTCCACCAAGTGTTGAGCCGAGCTAGAGTGATGTTGAGCTCATTGATACTTGAGAATTTGAAGATTAAGAGCCAAAATACTACCGTCATCTTCCTCTTTTTGAAGTTCCAGGATATCATTTTTCTATTCATCCCTTAGCCTATTGAGATTCTTAAACTTAGCTTTACTCCAAAAATGTAATGCTTTCAAAGTTCTCTTGAACTTTAAGTTCAAAGATGTGGCTGGGTCATCAAATTTATCGAGCTTTCAATATTTTAACACCACTGATTTGGCTCCATGGTAAGAAGCCCAAACATCCTCAAAACTAATGTTCCTATCAAAGGCTTCAACTAGCTTGAAAATCTCCAGAAGGATTGGACAATGGTCTGAGGCAATACGAGCCAAGTGCATGACACGAGCTATGTGAATACAGTTTAAAGCAGTGGAATTGATTAAACAGCGATCAAGTTTTTCCAGAATACGAGCTCCACCCATTTTATTGTTGCACCAAGTAAATTTGGGCCCATATGCTTCCACTTCATGTAGATCATTATTTATCAAAAAAATATTCATATCTTTAGCACCTTGAGATAAAATAAATTTCTTTCCCCCTCTCTTATCTTCATGAGACAAAACACAATTAAAATCCCCACCCACTACCATAGGCAATTCATTTGAACAATGCTTCTCCAAGCTCTCCCAAATCACCTTCCTTTCTAGAGCATTGGTGCTTCCATATACTGCATCAACCAGCCAATTGTTTTTGTTGAAAACTTTCAATGTCCCAATGATAAATTGGGATGATTCTTCGATAATAGAGAACACAGCCAAGTCTTTCCTCCATAACATCATCAGACCACCAGACAGCCCATTAGACGGAACCATGAAATAATCCCAATTGCTTCCCAAGAAATTCAGCACCTGAGAATTATGCAAGTTACTGATTTTAGTTTCCATTAATCCCACCATTAACACATTATTATCTTTAATAATCTCTTTCAGATATAGAGTAGCCTCAACTTTCTTGGCTCCTCTACAATTCCAAAAAACCAGTGAAGTCATTGTTTAAAGATGGGAGAATGACCCCCAATCTTTTTAGATTTGCTTCCATCAAATTTCCTATTTCTTGAGATAATGTTCCCCGGGCCAAGAGACTTCAGTTCTTTGAGAAGCTTAACCTTTTTCCCTGAAGAAGATTTCTCTGAAACTGCATTTTTAATAATATCCCTGGATGGAAAAGTCTCAACTGCTCCAGAATTTGTAGAATAGTTGTTCTTCGTCACATCATGTTCCAACTCAGCATCCATACAAGCAACATTTTCTTCTTCCTTCAAGTTATCCAGGTTGCAATTGATGATTTCACACTCTTCAGTTTCTTTATCAATCATTCCATCCGCAATTTGCTCCACATTCCCCACATCTTTCATTTCTTCCATCCTGGATAACACCTCAAATCTATTAAGATCCAAGATATTAGGATCAATATTAGAAGCCACCACCTGAGTAACTTCAGTAGTTACATTTTGATGTTCCACCAGCGGTTCTAAAGTTGGACCTTCAACTACTACTTTCACACTGGAATTGGGTAACTCTGAACCCTGCTTCAAGATTCTGCTTACTGGAACCATTGCTATATTTGATTTAACTATATCAGTTTTTGGAACAAAGACCTTCTTCATAGGAACAATGGTATTTTTAAGAGAGTTTTTCTTTACTACGTCAACTCTATGTTTTCTTTTGCCATAGTTAACCTGTGTCCAATTTCCAAATCCATCTGCCATCTCAGGTTGCTTAGAGCCATCCGATACTAATGTTTTATTGAGAGCCAATTTGTTCACACCAACATCATATGAAACAGATCCTTTGGGCTTTATAGTTTCACCACATTTCTCAGAACTGTGGCCAATCAACCCAGAGCTAGAGCAGATATTTGAAACACACTCATATTCAATTTTTTGAAAGAATTTACCCATCAAACCTTCTACCCAAACGCCATTAGGTAGTTTCATATCAAGTGGAACACGGACACAAATTCTAGCAAACTCTCTTCTACTCCATTGGAACATATTTCCATCTAGGAGATAAGGTTTCCCCACTAGAGATGCAATCCTGCAAATATTTACTTCATCCCAGCAATGGAGCGGTAGATTGGGTAGCCTTATCCATAGAGGAGCTGAAATGCCTTTTAAGGAAGTAGGATTAAACATAGCTGTCCATTTGTCTAGGCCTACCACTTGACCTTTCACAAACCAAGGTCCACCAGATAAGATTTTCTCCGGCACAATATCATTTTCAAAGGAGCAAAGAACCCAGCCAAGGCCTAAGCCTGTGATGTGGAAATTCCTGAACCTGCTCCATTGTCTTCTTAAATCCACACAAATTGATTGAAAGGAAATGTTGTCTCCAAACACCTTCACCACAATAGCCTTTTCAAGCCTTCTGGAGTTTTCAATTTCCTTTTCAGCATGAAGCTTAACCACAGAACCATCTTATGATAATAAATTTCCAAGTTCCAAATTCTCCACATTGATGTTTTCCTTCTTCGTCTAGGCCGATTGAACTGTAACATTATTCTTCTTCCAGTCAAGATAAAATTTGTCATGAGCCTCCAAATTGTTCTCCTTAGGATTCTCAATCAAATCCTTTTGCAACATACCTTCATTCAGCTTGTCTTCAAGAGCGATATTCACTTCCGTAACAGGGGATTCGAAGGTCATTTTACGAACAGGAGTAGATGGCAGTGAAATAGAGTTAAAACATTTATTGGAGAAAATTTTCAATACGGATGAAGTGGAAGCCTCCAATTTAAGATCATCTTTAAAATCACATCTGAAGAGCTTCAGATTTGAATCTTTCAGGTTGAAACCTACTTCTCCAGTCATAATCTCTTTTCCTTTCCCAGGAACGGAGATGGGAACTTTCTTTATTGCTAACCCTCCTTCATTGATTATCAGAGCTTTTTTCTTTAAACCTCTTAACCTGGTTGTTGAAAGTATCCAGCGCTCTAGAACCACCATTGAAGACATCAGACGAATACCTCGCTGGAACATATAGAACTTTTTTGTAATTCGCCCACACTTCCATGGAAGGTAGATGCTTGCCCTCCATACTGGCCACGAGAGGCCAACTAAGGCCCTCGCTGGCAACCAGATCACCGAAGACGCCCAAATCAGCCGCTTGATCTAAACCGCGAACTTCAGGAGACGTTGAAATTCAAAAAATTGCCAAACGAATACCGTTGAAATCCCAGACTTTCTCACTCTAACCCCTCTGTAAATTTTTCTTCAACTTAATGTTACAGATTCAAATAGAATTGGGCATTCATTATGTGAAAATAAATCATAAATTTGAAGATGATTTCCCTGTAGAAATTAAAACTCTAGGGTGGTTAATATATTATATTTTACGATAAGAAAGCTAAGAATTGACCTAACTACACTAGTTTTATTCCTTTTCTTCTTCATTTTTAGTAAATGTCATGCTCTTACATTTTTATAATAGAAATTATATGTATTCTAAGGATGTTTCATGTTGCCCACCTTGTTGTAGTATGTTATGTGTATTATTTTAATTATAGGAAAAATACAAGTTGATTAGAGATTGCTGGTTGTTGAAATCATGATTTTAAATATGCATTAGTTAAACTTAAACTAAAAAGATTCAAAGGTTGTTTGTACTGTTGGATGAATTGAGTGCTTGTTTGTACATAATATGTTGGTTGTTGAATTGTGTATTACACTTTATAACTATGTTTAATTTCATTTGATAAATGTAGGACTCCAATACTATCATTGAAAGTATTCTTTTTCTTGAAAATATATGCATTCTTAATGATGGAAATGAAATTGAAATAGACACAAATGAATTTGATGATATTGATATTAATTTTGGCAATGATAAAGAAAAGGATAGGAAAAATATTCTTAAGAAAAAAGAAAGATGACTTCAACTGTATGGGGTCTTTAGCCCAAGTTGTTGATGAAAAATAAAGACATAAATGTTGAAAATATTTTATAATTTATCAATGTGTTAGTAAGAATGAGACTAACAACTTGATTTTACAAGTTTGTAAGAAGAGAAGTACTTATGATAAAAGCCATCACATTTTGTAGTCAAATTTTAGTTTACCTATTTCTTTGACACATAGTAAGTTTGAACATTAAGAGTTTCATGATCTATTCATTGCTTTCATTATAAAGCATGATATATCATTTCAGTGTGTTGAATGGATCAGTGTACATCATTATTTCACTATCTCTGCTCTAACCTATAGATTGGTTCTAGAAACACAACAAGAAGTGACTGTAAGAAGTTATTTATTATGGAGAAAGCCAATATTCAATCATCATTGAGTAGATGTACTAGTAGAGTTTGCTTGACTTTATGTCTTTGGACTTTTTTTCAATACTGGTGGTTTTATTTATTTGACTATATATTTCATTGACAATAATTGACAACTACAGAAAAAATATTAATTTTAGTTTTATGCCTCCCCCATATAACTGGATTGCATTGTTTAAAAAACTTCAATCTTCTTTGAATGAATGAAAAATTGAGAGCAAAGTTTTTTGTATCACTCTAGATAATGCATCTGCTAATAATGTTTTAATAGACTTTATAAAAAAATCATTTAAACTTGAGGGGGTTTACTATGCAATAGTGATTTTTTCCATTTTCAATGTTGTACACATAATAAACATTATTGTGTAGGAAGGGATGAAGTAGATAGATGTTTTTATCTCAAAGATTAGGTAGGGCATCAAGTATATGAAGGACTCCTAGGCTAGAAAACAGAAGTTTTTAGGTTGTGCAAAACAAAGTTATTTTGATTCAAAGAGGGGATTGAGGCAAGATATTCCAACTAGGTGGAACTCAAATTTTACAATGCTTATTAATTTTGCTATTTATTATAAACGTACTTTCTTTCATCTAGAGTTGGTTGACTCTAATTATAAAGCATGTCCCACTAGTATTAAATGGGACAAGTTAGAGAATATTTGTAAGTTCTTAGCTCATTTCTATGAGATAACTTGTGTTTTCTCTTACACAAAATATCTAACAGTAAATATTTACTTCCACTATGTCTCCATTGCGTATGCTTCATTTAAATTTAAAATGTCCAGTGAGCATGATTACATTAGAAGAATGACTAGTCACATGATTACTAAATTTGAAAAGTATTTAGCTTATTTCTCAAATATCTTTGCAATCACTGTGATTCTGGATCTTAAATATAAATTTACTTTCATTAAGTGGTGTTATAAAATATTGTATGGTGTTGATTACATTATTAAATCTATGAAGGTTAGGAAGAAAATATTTGACTTATTTACCAACTATGCTAGAACTAAAAATAAATATACAATAGGCAGTCCACAATGCCAACAAAAAGTTCTTAAAATGAGGGCTCAAGTAGCAATTATGCTACATTGATTAAATCACAATTTTTACAGGTACATTTATATTTAGTTATTTATTATATTGTGTTTAGTTGGGATCACATCCCATAGTTTATAAGCTACCCTAACTATTTTAAATTTGGTAACCCATTGTTCTTCATAATTAGGATTTTAATTTTTTCGAAGAGGAAATAATAATGCCTAGGAAATTTGAACTTGAAGTTTATCTTGAAAAAAAAAATGATAAAAAAGTAGAGTTAGATATCTTATATTTGTGTAAGGGTAATCAATACATGTTTCATGAAGTAGCTGGAATGGTACATGATGATATGTGCTTTCTTATTTCCATAGTTTCTTCTAAAAGTGTATTCGATAATAGTGGTAAAGTTTTGGATAAATATTGAGGTGGCTTAAAATATGATTTTGTTGAAAACACTAGTTTGTGCTAAAGATTGATTATATGGAGAGAAATGTTATATAATAATTTACTTCGTACATTTTTTAATTTCATTTACTTTGATTGATTATTTGATATATATTTGTTCTTTTGTAGTTATGTCTAAACCAAAACATGACAATATTATGAAGAATATCATGACTCTAATTATTGAATAAAATCCAATGGAAGATGCTCATAGTTCAGTTAATAGAAATAGTTTTGTTGGCCCTTGATAGTTGAAGGGAATTATTAATTAAATTGTATTGTAATATAAACTTCTACTTGATACCTATCTACGCTTATGCAGGTTTTCTGGTGCCTAGCGATGTGTCAATGGATCATTCACGCATATTTTTTTACACTTTCTTAGTTAATATGCTACTACTTCAACTAGATGCCTATTTATAGTTGGTTTATTTGTTGTTGTTGCTACATCTATTATTATCTAAATTAGTGTTATTACTACCTTTAGTTTTATTTATATACTTGTTTAGATGCTCAACCATCATATATTGTGGTTTACTGATTTAGGTATTATTGCTAGTGTTATTATTATAATGTTTCTCTTGGTTCGTTTGTTGATGAATCTAGCTTAAATATTTTACATTTTTTTTAATAGCAACTATTATTGTCTTTATATATTTTCATTTTTTGTGCTAAATTTTCTTACAATCAATTTAGTAATATGTCCTGGGTTGTCGTTGTTGGTTGTTGGTTACTAGGTTGCAATTATATTTCTTGGTTTATTTGTTAGTTTTCCATTGAGGGTAGTCATGCTGCTAGTTGCTGCCTTATTTAGTTGTCATTATGGTTATTGGTCCTAGTTGCTGATTTCTTAATGCTGGGTTATTATTGTAATTGTGGTTCTAGACCTAGTTGTTGGTTTCTTAATGACGGCTTCCTTGCTGGTTATCATTATAGTTGTTGGTTCTAAACCTGTGGTTATTGGTTTCTTCATGTTGGGTTATTGTTGTAACTGAGGTTTGCTCTTACTGGTTATTGCCTTGCTAATTGCTAGGTTGTCATTGTGGTTATGGACCTAGGTTGTAGTTGTAATTGATGTTCCTACTTAGTGTTGGGTTTCAATAGTTTGCTGCTACACCTGCTGGTTGCTGCCTTGCTGCTTGTTGGGTTGCCATTATTATTCTAGACATCGGTTGTAGACTTGTAGTTGTAATTAAGGTTCTTGCTTGGTGTTGGGTTTCACTGGTTTGCTTTTTGGTTATTGCTAAATTTAAATTTTTGTTGCTGAATAGTAAATTCTAGCTGAAAGCTATGAAGCAATGATGAGAAACCTTTTAAATTGGGTGTGAATATATTTGGAGTAAATATTATTGCAATCAGACAACATTTGTGTTATCTTAGACTGAGCAGATACTATCTAATTAAACATATACTAACTAAGTGTAATACAAATTGTCACCTTGGATGAAAATAATAATATTTATTATTCACTCACATTTCATTAGTTGATGAATGATTTGGAGGGTTATTTTGAGCTATTTACTTAAGCTTTTTGCTATCTAATGAATTTATAATTTTATCTATTTAACTTATTTTTGCTTCTAAATCTATTGGAACAAAAATTATTCCCCATGAGTTCTTCAACATTGCATTTAATGTATTTTGATTTGTAATTTTTAATTTAAAATTTGTAATGTATATGACTGTTTGTTGTTGCTAAATTTAAATTGTAATGAGGTTGCTAAATATTAATGCAAAATTGCAAGTCCTTTAATTTGTTACATGTTGGCTGTTGGATGTTGATATTTGGAAGGACACCTTTTAGTCTTTAACTTAAAGCCATTCTAATAACTATGATGATTATGCTTTAACATGATCTTGTGCTTATGATGCAGTTAATTTTTTTTTTGGCATTTTGTATATTTCAATATTTAATGGTTTACATTTTAATAATTTAACATTTACAATTTGAATGTTACAAAATTTGTATGTATTTAATAATTCATAATCTAACATTTAAATTTTGTATGTTTTTAACAATTTAAGGTTAGATAATTAATTTAATTAGTTTCATTTTAAGTAGAAATAAATAAATAAAATAAAAAATAGGTTGGCGGGTCATTTTGGTCAACCCGAACGCATGCCCGAATCGGGTTGGGTTCAGGTTTGGGTTTTCAACCCATGTTTTTAATCGAGTCGGGTCATGTGATGATAGGTCATTTTCGAGTTAAACACGAACCCAACCAAAAAATCCATTTTAACACCCCTGCATATTAGCATAATAAATATAATAATATGTATAAATAACTAAATCTTGAAACAAGTAGCCAAAATGTTCACTTGAATTTAATTGAATTTAACAGCTATCATACTTAACAATTTCAAGATTTTACTCACTGAAATTAAGGGCCTATTTGGTTGCAAGAATTGCCAACACAAAGTAAAATAAATAATTTAGTTTTGAATTTTTTGCTCTTTAGTTGGCATAAAAGCAACTGGGCATTCGAAATTTTCTATATAGTTTATTTTCAAAGTCTTTGAAATTGGTCCAATTTAGATGGATTTCACATACACAACACATTTGAAATTTTGTCGATACAAACCTATTACAACCTGCTACCACAACCCACTGCTAACTCCACCTTCCACAACCTTCTATTGTTCATTGTTTTGAGCATCACTAAATATTATCTGATGCCCTTGATCATGATTACATCATCGATCACAATCATTAAGCCCCATCGACAACTCCTCCACCGCCCATACCATCAGCCTAAGTGTCTGCTAGTTATCATTATCGTCAGTCGGCTTCCCTGCTTTTGTTGCCATAGCAGCCATATAATACACTAAATTAAGGCTTCGTTTGGGACGGCTTTTTTATTGCTTTCTAAAACAGTATTTTAATACAAAATTTTTTAATTGTACTAAAACTCCGTTTTAGAAATCAATAAAAAAGTCGTCCCAAACGAAGCCTAAATTTACTTGAAAATAAATAGAAAAAATATCTTATATTTATGGTGTACTCAATCAAATAATTTAAATTTTTTTAGTATATTATATTTATTTTAGGTTATTCATTAAACTATGCATTCATTTTCCACTAAAATAATTAGCCTCTCAATTAAAATTATAAAAATTTTTAAGTAAACCCTTTTAGCATTCAAACAAGTGAAGGGACCACAGGCTGGGCGGCCGTGGTTAGAGGTTTGAGATAACGAAGAGAGGACCCGTCTCTGAGAGCATGTCTAATAATCGGATATATTTCTATATCATACGACGAGAATCGCGTTACTTTAAAATCGCGTCACCACAAACTGAGTTTTCTTGCTATACTTTCTGCTTCGGTGGCAATAAATGACGAGCCATCCGTCGTATCATATCGGCATTATATTACCAGTACGCGATAAATTGGGGAGAATCTTTTTTGCCTTTTTCGTTCACTGAAAAAGAATTATTCGTATTTCTTCTCTAAAAAGTGATGCAGACCTTGTAATGACCTCAAACATAAGGGGCCGGTCATTTTGATGGTACTAAAGAGTCCAAATTATTTGTCCTTTTTTTTAAAATAAATCTATTGTGACTGACTTGACAATTTATTTAGGAATTTATGCATACTTTAAAGTAAGTTGGGTTGAGGGTGAAATTTTCATTTTAGATGCATGAATTCTTGCATAATTTTACATCTCCAATCATTTGAATATGTCGGCTAGAGATTTGTAAAATTAATTTCAAAATCATTAGATCTTCATTTCAATAAACCAATAATTAATATTGTATGTTTTGACATAATGAAACAAATATGTTAATAAAGTATATTTGAAGCCCGATTGGCATAAATTAAATATTTAGTGGCATAATTAATTTTTTTAAGACCGGTTAAGAGGATAATACTATTATTATCAAAGGAATTTTAGGATAAAAATTGAGCTCATATGAGGTTTTATATTTTTGTGAGCCACTTGCTGTTAGTTGAGAAGTTGAGAACCTAAGAGTCCAAGTAGGACAAGAGCCAAAGATCTTAAGAGGACATAAAAAGTACCTAAGATATGCTAAGATCAACATATTTTATTTTATAAAAGAAAGTTGAATGTGATATAGTACAATTGTTAATCAATAAAGTCTCTTATTTATGCTTAAGAAAAGTGCATGTGATGCCTCGAGTCTTAGGACTTGATAGAGAACGTAGACTCAAAGAGTTAGAAATAAATAGAGGATTCAAAAAATGGGCTTATTCCATATTGTATATTTTCCTAATTTTCTCCATTAATGAAGTTTTACGGTTAGCTTTTCGCTCAATATAAAATCCATATTTTTTTTTCTTTCATGTGTAACTTTTCTTACTTCCTTAGCATGGTGGATCATGGATCAATTTCTTGTTATTGTAACCTTAAGTTCAAAGAAATTTGCTAATGCTTGGCTATAAGAAGATGGAAGAAAACATTTTGACCCTAATATAAACCTCAAGAAAGAAAGCAAGGACAAGTCTATTGACATCATTATTTGAATGAGCTTGAAAAAATCTTTCTTTGTGCTTAGCCTTAGTTTATAGGTTATTTTCCCTTAGCATAGGACCCTCATTATATGATCCTTTAGGTGGATTCCTAAT
This sequence comes from Dendrobium huoshanense, assembly GCA_016618105.1. Lineage (NCBI taxonomy): Eukaryota > Viridiplantae > Streptophyta > Magnoliopsida > Asparagales > Orchidaceae > Dendrobium > Dendrobium huoshanense. The sequence continues at coordinate 31,568,562 of CM028344.1, forward strand.
AACTTTAACATTGGCTAGCTCTAGGAAATTGAATATTAGACTCATCCTCTATCATTAGACTTCATTTGGAGCTAGTGTACAACCTACCCTAAGGGATTCAAGTAGTTTTGAATGAACTTAAAATAGGTGGTACCTTAGAACCTTTAACATATCTTATAAGATTAGAAGGATGATCATGAGTTTATTAAAATTCAAAGCAAGCCATTTATTCCATCTTAAACATAAACTAATTCACTCTAAATCCAACCTTAGCGTGCCCTAAACCGTTTTAAGGATCTTGGAATAATCCTCAGTAGTAATTTGGAAATCCTAGGCCCAATTACCCCCTATGAATAAATTATAATAACCAATTTAAGTATAAGAAGCATTTGTTGGTGGATTTAGTGTTGTAAATGGGGACTTAGTTGTAGAGTCAGGTTACTATTATTCAGACCATAGTTAATAAATTAGGGTATCTAACTAATTCAATTAATATTAGACCCCATTGTACATTATGTGTTAACCCAAAAGTTTAAATTGAGCTTATTTGAAAAATATTAAAATTTTGATTTAGGCGTTATGGCGTTGTGCTTGCAAACAACAATAGCTCTAGAGGAAGTAGCATAGAGGTAGTGGAATTCGACAAGGAGGCATTGATGCTATCTATTCTACAGTAATTATGGAACGAGCATGTAATGCTGAGTTGGAGCAATATGGTGCTAGGCATTGATGTATATATATATATCCTCCATTCAGCCCTCCCATCCCCACTTATTCTTTTTCTTGACAGGGAAGGAGCTTAGAAAGGGAAGAAGAGAAGACAGAGAGAAGAAGAAGAAGAAGAAGAATAAGAATAAGAGAGAGAGAGAGAGAGAGAGAGAGAGAGAGAGAGAGAGAGAGAGAGAGAGAGAGAGAGAGAGAGAGAGAGAGAGAGAGAGAGAGAGAGAGAGAGAGAGATGATAAAGAAAGCTCTCTAGGATTGTTTTTTCTATTGCTTTTATTAGATATTTTATTAGAGAAAGCTTTATAGGGAACAAGCATGAAGTAAGTGATTATACTCTTACTCCTATTTTTGATTGTTTTAATTTCTTTTATTTTAATCTTCCTAAAATTGATATCATAAATTGTAAGTTTTCATCATATAACATTTTGGTATATGATAGATATGGAATTTATGAAAATTTTTACTATAATTTTATTTAATTTTACTAGGTAAATCGATAGTTATGACTTTTTAAGTAAATAAATAGTGTACAAATTTTCTTGTATTTCATATAAAATATTATATTGCATATAGAAAATGGTATAACCAATATATGAGATAAATGTCACATTTGTATGTAAGCAAGGAAGGCTAATTGTTAATACTATTATTACTATGGGTTAACTCTTGAACCATAATATCTTATGCATGAGGATGGGTCGACACACTTTCTTTAAAATAAAAAGTTGATGGTGTGATCTTGGTTGTAGCCCATAACCGATTGAATAATTATTCTAACAGGTATATAGTGATAACTCTTGATTAATTCAATGAAAATAATCCTTTTAAATAATTGATTAAATAATGAAAATATATGATTAATCGATAATGATATACTGATAAGATAGATGGATGAAAAATGCAAGGATGAAACACCACATTAAAGCTAGACATCCTGCTTTACTCTTCATAATTTCATTCATGATTTCATTTATATAATAGTACATTGAGTTATTTTGTTAGATACAACTAATATATAAATAATCAAACTAGCATTGATATTGATAAAATATTACATATCCCATTAATATTCCTTTTTTACTAATCTTTCTTATAGTCGATAAACCTATTTTGGCTTTATTGATCATGTTGCTTTTACTTTTGAGTGATACTAATTTTATAGATTGCTTGTTGCTTATTCTAATAGATTATTAATTATTAACTGATATTGACTTGAATTGTAGTGGGCATATTGATTCTTTTATCTTGCATTAAATGTAATTGTAAGTTTTGTTTACTTACTGGAGTTTTTTGCTCATTATTTTCTTAATAAGATTTCAGGTAAAGTTATGGAGCCTGCAACATAAGGCTAAGCAGTGATGATGGTTTAATGCTAGTTTAGTATTAATTTCATCTTTTAGTTTTATTTCTATTATTTTATAGCTTGTAATGTATATTGTATATATTCTTTTAAACTTTAATTTTTGAATCAAGATGCAAATATTGACTATGAAAAAAATAATGATATTTATTATTATTTTTTAATTTTTTCCTTAACACAATAAGTTAGCTCTGGTTATCAATGATCTAGTTATAGAGGCACCTATTCTTGAATTAAAAGCATTATATGCCCACTTGAAGTACACATTCTTAGGAAAGGAGTCAACCTTACCTATCATTATTTTTGCTGAGCTAAGAGAAGATAAAAAAGTTAAGTTGATTAGGGTTCTTAGCATATAGAAAAAAGCTTTTGATTGGACCATTGATAATATTAAGGGAATTAGTTTATTATGATGCATGCACAAGATTCTCATGGAAGAAAAATCCCATCCAAAGAACCATAAAGAAGAATAAATCCAATAATGAAGAAAGTTATGAAGAAGGAGATTTTAAAATGGTCTGCTACAGAGATCATTTATTCCACTTCAGACAGTTCTTGGGCGAGTTCAATTAATTTTGTCCCAAATAAAGGAGGCTTGACAATTATGGCCAATGAGAAAATTGAGTTTATGCCTACCAGGATAATTATAGGTTAGAGGATATACGTAGATTATAGGAAGTTGAACAAAGCTACTAGGAAGGACTATTTTTTATTTCCCTTTATTAATCAGATAATATATAAGCTAGCAGGGTAATCTTTTTTTACTACTTTTTAGATGGATATTCTAGTTATCATCAGATTCCTACAATACTAAAAGGCCAACACAAAATTATATTCATCTATCCTTATTTTACATTTGCATTTAGGAGGATGCCAATTGGATTATGTAATGCCCTTGTAATATTTTAACAATGTATGAAGTGGATTTTCTCAGATTTAATAGATCATGACATTGAAATCATTATAGAGATTTTTTTTCTTCTTTAGAATAATATTTTATGTGTGTTTAGAGCATTTAGAATTTGATTTGAAGAGATGTGAGGAAACTAACATTGTTCTGATTCAAGAAAAATGTCAGTTGGTTAAGGAAGGCATTATCCTCGAATATAAAATCTCAGAGAAGGGTATGGAGGTCAATAATATAACGCCCAATATCTAAATTATAAGAATTAAATGTTTCATTTCTAATTAATTTATTAGAGCCACTAATTTTGTTGTTTATAAATTAAAATAGTAAAAGCATTAGCATATCATATCATTTATCAATATACATCACTATTTAAAATCCATATATAGTAACTATAAGTTCAATCTATAACATCCATTTACTATAACCCCTCCAGTTACATATGATAAACATAAAATATAAGACAATAAACAAAACTTGTAAATCTAACTATGATCAATCTTCCTTAGTTGGTCCCTTTCTTGAACATGAAATTAATCAAATCCATAGAATGAGTACATAACCCAACTAACAACCAAAACCAACCACTTCATTTAATATATGGTCTCAAGAATCAATATGCATGCTCATCTAAATCAAAATAAAATCAATGATCATCGATATAAAATTAGCAATCAATATCAATACATCAATATAAATAAATATGATCAGTAAAATAAATTCATCTGAAAAATAGAAATATATCAAACTATAAGAAAATTAATAAAATTCTATAAAGCATTATCAGGTTCCATACAGTGAAACATATATCGATTAACTAAATGATTCTATCTAAATTTTTTATCAATGATATACCATGTGTATTTGCCTACTAGTATGCCATATCATTATGTTATATTAATATGTCCATCAATGTTTATAAGTGTATGTGTGATATTTTATGTTATGTTGAATCAGTCTCAATACTTATTACATCAATCCTATATCAATTCTATCTATAAATCAATTCATATGCTATGATGTAATTGTAATCATGGATGTAATTATGAATAATAAGTTAGGACATCTAGTTTTAATTTGATATTTTCATCCTTTTATATGTCATATATCAATCATTTAATTATATCTTTAAATTAATCATTTACTTTAATATGCATCTTTCAATAAGTCAATTAAGAGTTATCACTCTATGCCCGTTGGCATAATTCAATCAATCAATTACAGGATAACATTTAGGATTACACCATAAACTTTATTTTAATAAATGCTCATCGACCCACCCTCATGTATGAGGTAATATTATTATAAGAGCCAACCAGTATCAATTATAGTAAACAGTTAGCCTTCCTTGCTTACATGCAAATGCCACTTTTATCATATTAATTATATCATTTCTTCTATGTAATATAATATTATGTATGAAATGCTATAAAATACCTAACAACTTATATATTATTTATTTGCTTCAAAAAAATATAACAATCAATTTAACCAATGAAAAATCAATAATATTATTATCAAAATACCTATAAAATCTATATATATTATATACAAAATATTACTTAGTGAAAGTTTGATAAATAATAAAAAAAAATATTTTTATCAATTTTGAGAATATTAAATTTATAAAACTTAAAATTATTGAAAACAAAAGTAGAATTTGGGTTACTTACCATGAATAGAAGAAATCTCAAAATAAAATCGATGGATGAAAATACATTGAACCTCTTCCTCTCCCTTCTATCTCTCCTCTCCTTCTCTTTTATTCCTCTACTTTCCTTACCTGGCAAGCTAAGAAAAGTGGGAAGTGGGAGGAATGGTGCAGTGATGAAGTGGAGATTTATATAATAAAAACTTTTTGTTAGTTTTTTATGTTGCAACACTCTTAATTCATTGTTGTAGCTATACATGCTACTCTAAGAGTTATTGTCGAAAAGAGAGCTCATTGTCATAGTGATGCTTTCCTGGCACTGCTACTCCAACATGCACATTACTGTAGCACTCCAGTTTTTTAAGATTTTTTTTTAATTATTTACATAAATTTCCTATCTTAAAAAATGTCACTCTTGACATTTACAAAATCAGTAAAAAAATAAATACTAAAATAAAGTCAATAAAAAAATTAATTTATTAAATAAATAAAGTCAATAAATCAATACGCTATTAATTCTACCATTAATAAAATCCAAAGAACTACTTATTATGGACTTTATCCTTCATTTCATCCTTGCAATTGTGTGTTTAATCAATCTATCGCACTCATGCATGTCATTCAATCATATATCATTCAATATTCTATGCAATGCTAATAACTTAAAATTTAATGCACATGATTGATAATTCTACCTATGTATTGTCTTGATACTTCTCTATCATTATGTTGAATTAGACTATAAACTTTAGGACGTACTAATAGTAGTGTTAGCATAACAGAATGCATGGGTTCTCTCTGATTTCACTAGCTCCTCTTTTATTTATCCTATTCACATATACTTCTTTATAACATCTGTATCCAATAATCCTCTATTTGTAGCCTTGCCAAGACTATTATGCTCTAAACCCTGGTCCTATTCCCTATCACTATTATGATCATTCAGCCATCTGGTATCCTTACTATCTACATCTAAAAAACTACCCAATCATTAGAAAATACTATTTAATATGATTCATGTCACATCAAGCACACTCTTATACACTTCCTACAATAATCTCAGATCCACTTTTGTTGTCAAATGATTTACCTTTCCTTGTACTATTATCTACTCTAGTCATATCATCTCCTAATCTCTTCCTACTCATATTATGTCTAAATGTTAAAAATCCTAAATCATTTTCTACTAGTCTAGCTCTCTCAAGCAATTAAAAAAATTCTTGAATCCTAAGTAGGACTAATAAATATCTCAGCTCATCCCTAAGTTTTCTTAGGAATCTGTAGCAGTTTTATTCTGCTGTACTGACTAATTATGGAGCATACTTTACCACGATGCAAAATTTAATTTTATACTACACTATTATGTTGCTCTACTATAAACTTATAAAAGCTTATTGCATTTGTTGTCAAGCTAATGAATGCATAAACTAATTCATAAAATAGTAACAAACTCCACTTAGGTAATCTTTGCATTCATCTTTCCTAAAAATTTGTCTCATTATTATCTTATCCAGCATCTCTCAGCTTCACCTTCAAATAAAAATACTATTAATGACACCTTCCTACTCTCAAGACATTATATATTATTAAATATCTTTTCAATTCTTAGTAGCTAGCCTTTTTCTATTTATAGTTCTACAACCCCTTTGAATAATGGTGACTTCAATTTATAAAATATGTATAGGTGTCTATCTTCAACACTATCTTTGGTCCCTAATTATTTTCTCTAAGTGTCACTTACAATCTGAGCGACTATACTAACAAGTTACTATAAGCTATCAGAGGACACTAAAATTGCTCTTGCACTTTATTCATTATGCATATTCTGATAAATTGGGTCCATCCCATAAATAGAAGCCTCTTTCCTAATCTAAAAAACATCAAACTCAATCGTATACACATATGTAATGAGTCAATTAAATGCAAAGAATAAATATATACTACCTACTTATATCCCACTCATAATCAATCCTATGGCTCTAGCTTATGATTCAATCCTTCCAACAACCATTGCTTTGATAATAAATTTGTAACTCACCAATATCTAAATTAAAAGAATTCTATCTTTTCTTTCAAATTAACCGATTATAGCTGCTAGTTTATTTAATATCAATTTAAAAAGGTGAAAGTATTTATACACCACTATTCAAAATCTATATAAAATAATCAAAACTTCAATCTATAATATTCATATACTATAACCACTCTAGTTAGGATAAAATAACAAAAAAATATAAGATAATAAACTAAACTTATAAATCTAACTCTGATCAATTTCACTCAGCTAGTTTCCTTACTAAACTTAAAATTAATCAAATATACATAATAAGTATATAGGCCAACAACAACCAAAACTTACCACTTGAAAGTCCTTAGGGGTTATTAGACCTCAATGAACTGTCCCTAAGGCTCACTAATATGGAAGGAATACTATCACTTAATGCGAAAGCTAGTACACTAGTCAAAAGTTACAAAGATGGTGATGATATTCTAATCAATACAACCTAATATTAATTATAGATTTTTAACTAAGTAGTTATAATAGAAAATAAAATACAAAAAAATAAAATACAGAAATAAAATTAGAAATAATACACTAGATTTATAGTGATTCAGTCAAATCATGACCAACGTCCACTCCTTGGAGTCTCCTACTATGATTATTGCATTACTACTATAGTGTCTATCTATTTGCCCCAACAGCTAGGTTGAGAATCCCTTACAAACTCTCTTCCACCAACCCGGTGTGGTAGAGAACCGTACTCTATCATAGGAAGAGAACCTTGACTCATTTTCACCCTCCTGGTATGGCAGAGGACCTATACTCTTTTTCACCCTCTTGGTGATGTAGAGAACCTTGAATCACTTTTACCTTCTTCGATGTGGTGGAGTAGCCGGGTCCTTTGATACCAAAGAGATCTTCTTCTTCCCAAAACTTCCCTTAAGATAAACCTTGAATCTGATGGTAATAAGATGCAAGCTTGCCAAAGCAATCATGTGAAACCCCCTCCACACTCCCTTGAACCCCACAAAGATATTATTCCTCTCAAACTCCACCCTTTCCTCTCTCCCTTTCAAGGCTCTCTCATGATGTTTTCTCCAAAACAATAAATACTCAATGCATGCCAAAGATACTTACAATGTCTTTGGAAAAATCTTAAATAAAGGCTTCAAAAACCCTAAAAATGTTATCTCAACCATTAAAGATTGTATAATATGATCACAGGATCATCTAGTACTATGTGCATAATTTAACCTATTAGAACTGTACGATTACCAATTAGTACAATACAAATAACTCAATTTTTCTATTTGTACTATACGATCATCAATATGAACATCAATACGAATAGTTCAATTTGCTTGTTAATACTGTAGGATCATCCGTACGAATGACTGATCATACGATATTAGTAGTTCAACCAAAATGCTGTTTATCTAGGACGAATCATGGGATGATAAAAATTGTCTCTATTGATCATACAATACAATCCAGTTCATACAGTACAATCAAAATATCAAAATTAAATATATTTGATTTACTAATCATATGATTATATTAGGATATATTTTAAATATTATGTAGTACAATAAAGTTCATATAGTACCATTAGAATAACTTTTCACATTCAAATTTTCACCTAATTTAATGGATGATGAAATTTTTAATTATAACAGATCATTCAATATGATGTGGTGTTAGTACTGTATGATTAGTTATATTTAAAACTAAATTTTCCTTCCATATTATGGTAACACCACATCATAAAATACTATCTATATCGTATAATATGATGTACAAAAAAAATAAAATATTTAAAAATATTTTTACACCCCTTGTATGTGTGTGCATGATCATCAGGCTAACATATAACCTTATAGGAATTAACTCAAGCAATTAAAAATAAATAAATAAAAATTACACACTCATTTAACATAATATATTCTATCCAATCTTGAGACCTGAATCTTCAAAGAATGGTGCATGGTGTACCTGAAATATTAATCCATACATAAATAAACATGCTCTATAAATACTAGGAGAAATAAAGAGAGAATCAATAATATTTGCTATCATCAAAATCATAAACTCAAAAACTCAAAAACTCGAGCTACAAAACCACTATATTCAATCTAATGTCTAATATAAATGCTTATCTCAATCAATATAAAATTAGTGATCATCAGAATGGAATAAGAAATCAATATCAATACATCAATAGAAATCAATATGATTAGTAAAACAAAAGAATCTCAAGAAACACAAAAATCTGTCAACTTATAAGGAAATTAATAAAAGTCTATAAAGCAATATCAAGTGTTGTATAGTGATACATTCATTGATTATCTATCAATTATATTCTTGCCAAAGATTCGATCATATATCAATGATGATATGCCAGTGTATATGTATATTATTATGTCATATCAATATGCCATATCAATATGTCTATATATTTTATGAGTGTACCTATCATATGCTATATTATGTTGGATCAATCTCAATGCTAGTTTTATTAGTCCTATATCAATTTTATCTATCAATAAATTTATATGCTATCATATAAATACAATTATGAATAGCAAGGGAGGACATTTAATTTTAATATGGTGTTTTCATCATTCTATCTGTCATCTATCACTCTTATCAATCCATCAACCATTCAATTATATCTATTAATTAATCATTTACTTTAATATGTGTCCTTTAATAAGATAATGAAGAGTCATCACTCGCTATCCATTGGTATAATTTAATCAATCAATAAACTTTTATTTTAAGAAAAGCCCATCGGTATACCCTCCTATATAAGTTATTATTATTTTAAGAGCCAACCTATAATAATTATAGTGTTAATAACTAGCATTTATTTCCTACATACAAATATAATATTTTTCATATATCAATTGTATAATTTTCTCTATGTTGTATAATATTATTCATGAAATGCTATGAAATGCCTAATAACTTATATACTACTCATTTATTTCATAAAATTATAATTATCGATTTACCTAATGAAATTTAATAATATTATAATTAAAATGTCAATAAAATTCATGCCTACCTACCATATACGATAAATTATATTATAAAAGTTCAATAATTAAGGAGAATTGCTTTTTAAAATTTTGGAAAGATTAAAATCATATAACTCAAAATCATTAAAATAAAAGTAGGACTTGGGTTACCTACCATGATTACAAGAAAATTCAGAATATAATCGATGAGTGAAAATGCTCTAAACCTCCTCCTCTCTCTTCTCTCTCTCTCCTCTCCTTCTCTTCTTCTTCTTTCCTTACCCGACAAACTAATAAATGAGGTGGGAAGGGGGGGGGGGGGGGGGGGGGGGGGGGTTATAATGGTGTGGTGATGAAGTGGAGATTTATATAATAAAAAAATATATTTTTTTGTTCCCAGCATCATAGTGCTCTTAATTTGGCACAACAATATTTCTTGCCTCTCCTATATTTATTATAGAAAAAAGAGCTTAGCATCACATTAGTGCTTTTCAGGCGGTACTATGTTCACAAGCATAGTGTCATAACATTCTTGCACAAATTTTTTAGTTTTTTATTTTAATTATATATGCAAAATTTAGGTAATTAAAAATAAGGTAATGATCCATGTAATTAAAAATTTTCCACCTCTTACTTCTATAAAGGGAGTCTAAAGTTGTTTTAGTCATACCAATTTTTGTAGAAAATTTATTAAATATTTTTTTTTTTAAATTAAAAAAACCCTTATGTCGTTTACACTAGAAGGATGTTCCATTTGAATTTAATTCGTATTATGTAACTGCATTTGAAAATTTAAAGAAGTGCTTAGTTAGTGTACCTATCATCATTTCACCTCAATGGTAATTAATTTTTGAATTGATGTATGATGCTATTGACTATGCCATTTGACTAGTTTTAGGATAGATAAGAAATTTCATGCTATATATTATGCTTGTAAAAAATTGAATGATACATAAATTATTATATAATAATAAAGAAGGAATTGCTAACAATATTTTTTGTAGTTAATAACTTAAGATCATATTTAATCAGCAATAAAGTTAATGTTTTCACATATCACTTTTCTATTAAATACTTTTTAAATAAAAATATATTGATTACATATATTTATTTATTTTGGAGTTTGATGTAGAGTCATGATAATTTGATAAGTTTTTATGCTGTCTATTGATTACCTAATGCAACCCTCCAGGACTTTTATGTGAAAAGGTTGGAGTAGCTCCAGTGAAAGATAAGATTAGAGAGAGTCACCTTAGATGGTTTGGTCATATAAAACGACGCCCTTGCGATGACCAGGTTAGGAAAGTAGAGGTATTAGATTTGACTTATGTTAATCTCAAAAGTTTTGGTTAGGAAAGATTAGATATTATATTTCTTTATTAGATTTAAATGAGAATTTGACTTTTAACATGACACAATGGAGAAAAGGATTCATGTAGCTGACCCCAAGTAGTGGGACAAAGGTTTGATGTTGTTGTTGTTCTTATTGTTGTTATTATTGTTTTTGATTTTGTGGAGTTTGATGTAGAGATTTTAGATAGAAAGGATTCTAAGAATCAAGCGACTGATAATTTGTCAAAATTAGAAAGGGAGGATTATGCGTATTCTAATTACTTTAAAATTACATGAATGTCCAAATAAGTTGTTAGACCTATTACAATTATCCTAATGCTAACTAAGAGGGGGGTGAATTGGTAATTTAAATATCTCTTGATAAATTTTAGAAAACCATTTTATGATTTCAGCACAATAAATTTTTTTTAAATTAATTTTTTAACCATAAAATTAAAGTGCATAAAATAAAAATGCAAAAAATAAAAAAGAATAGAAGAACAACATATTTTATAATGGTTCGGTCCAACTAGACCTGCATCCACTCTCTGGAGACTCCTTCATGTATTGCACTAAATAATAGTGACTCTTCTTTTGCTCCAACAGCAAGGCGGAGAAGCTCTTATAAACTCTCTCCCACCAACTAGGTGCGACAGAAAATAGTCATCCTTTTCACCCTCCCTAGTGAAGCAGATAATCGTCGTCCTTTTTTAACATCCTGATGAAGGCATAGAACTGTTATCCTTTTTACCTTCCTGGTGAAGGCAGAGAACCGTCATCCTTTTTCACCCTCCTGATGAAGGCAGAGAAACCGTCATCCTTTTCACCCTCCTAGTGAAAGTAGAGAACATGTCATCCTTTCTCACCCTCCTGGTGAAGGTAGAAAACCCGTGACACAGTATTAAAGAACTTCACTTAGGAGCCTCCAGAGAGATGGACAGAAACTTGAAGGAGATATAGAGATTTTCGCTTTGGGTAGCCTTGTGAATCCCTCATAACTCCCCCTCACTTGATCTCTCATACTTCACTCTCATAATCTCTCCCAAACACTCACACTCATTGGCCACTCTCAAGAGAAATTCGCAACAAAGGTGTTTACTAATAGTTTATTGTACTTCTTATATAGAAAAGACATGAAAAAATCATCTAAACATTGAAAATTACAAGAAAACCATCCTCAAATTGTACAGTACGATCGCAGATCGTCCCATATGATCTTGTACAATCCATTCATATGAATAATTTAAAAAGCCATGTATGATCCTATACATATGATTTCATGCTATATTAGTCATCTCTACGAACTGACATCATACTATATGAAATAGTTCAAAACTGAACAAATTTGACCGATATGATATTGTACGAACCTCATTTTATACTTTATGAATTGTCTGTACAAACTCCACATCGTACAATATAAACAGTTTAACCAAATCATGCTTCATTTGGTATAAATCATGGATGACTCCATTTCGTACTTTATAGGTCGTCTAGAATCAAATTTGAAAGAATTGTCTATTTATCATTTTAAGAATATACCAGAGCTTCTATAAAACATCAATATAAATAATAACTAGTGAAAATAACTAAAATTATATACATCAAGATATTTTGCTATTCATTCAACAAAATATTATTTACACTAGTTAGGAGATCATTATAATTGCTAATCTATTATAAGCTCCTAACTACAAAAGAATAAAATAAAATGTAGTACAAAATCTAAGGAAAGCCTGAAGATATCGACCAACCTCACTCCAACTCATTCTGACCCATTCCTGGACCCAAAATCATTAAAAAATTACATAATTAGCTCAAAAGATTGGTAGTAATTCAACACTCACTAAAGCTTTTAATATAATGACTAAAAAATCAATATGATATGCCTAGTCTAATATACTAAATAGAAATCAAAGAAGTTGATAACCAAATATTATAAAAAATTTCAAAATAATTAATAATAAAAGAAAAAAATCATTATAATGAATTTAAAAATCAATAATTTGTATAAAATTTAATAAATCGATAAAACAACGATGAAGAGATCATTCATAAGCACTAAAGAAATCTATTTTATCTATTTAGATGTATCATATGTTTATGTATTATCAATACATCTATTATTATCCATGATATTAATATATCTATCAATATATGCACGCATCAATGTGTGATTTAGCAAGGCATGCCATCCAACTTTAATGTAATGTTTCAATATCTTTTACCACAATTGATGTACAATTGGTCATTAGTCATATCTATTATCTCTTATCCAAATAATTAATTATCATTTTCAATTAATCAATTATCATTATGAGTGGCTTCATTAAATTAATAAAGAGAAGTCAATCCCTGCCTGTCGGCGTAATCAATAATTTGTTATATGTTATAACCAGGATAACACTATAAATCATCCTTAAAGGAATGTTCGTCGGCTCATCATATTATGCAGGGTATTATGTTTTAACAGCCAACCCATTTTATAGTGTTAATAGCTAGTATTTCTTGCTTATGCAAATGCCACAATCAAAATGTCGTAGGAAATAATCAATTCTGTTCAATACAAAAAAAATCTATATATTAATCAAAATTATTGAAAACTAAAATGAAATTTGAGTTACTTATAACAAATAGAAGAAATTTATGAATAAAATTGATAGTTGAAAAGTCCCAAACAACCTTCTCTCTCTTCCTTCTATCTTCTTCGACAATGCACGGTGCTGAAATTCAAAATTTTCATTTAAAAAATCATTTCAAAAAAAAAAAAAAAGAAGTTGATTACATATATAATACTAGAATCAATTGAAATCCTAAATTACATTATATATACTACAAATGTTTTAAATAAATTTTTATTTAAGAAGTAAAAAGTTAAAAAAGATAATTACCCACTCATAACCAAACTCCTTATGATCAAATTTTAAACTTCGGATGTAGTCAGCCAGTGCTTGGTGAGGGGGAGCTCAGCATGTGTTTGTAAAGTCGACGCAGCATGCCTAAGTTGCTATGCACACGAACAAGAGTCAGAGAGATACAAAATAGAAACATGACTATAGACTTGAAAGAATAATTTAGGCAAATTTAAGGGCTAACTAAATTGTTTAGGGAGGGATAAAATTTCAAACATATTCCCTTTTTAGGCAAAAATTATATTATTTTTCAACAAAATTAACTATACCAGCCTTTGATTTTTTTCCCCATTTGCCCTTTAACAGTATCATAAGAAAAAAAAAAAAAAATGTTGCGTAGAATTTACGCTGCCTTTGCGTCCGTGTGACCTGTTCTGCACTTTATTCATGATCTGACTGATCTAATCTAACTCTCTATTTATCGCGAAATCTCTGCCTAATTCGTATAACTTCCTTCAATATATCTGATTTCTCTTTCAATCGCGTTCGCGATATGCTGGCATTTATGAGATCCATGTATATGATGCACACTTGTCATGCTTACCAATAATAATTAGGACTATATATATATATATATATATATAAAAGACTGTCCTGCAGAGATAGAGAGACAGTAGATGTGACGTGTACTGTAGATGTGACGTGAAAAATTTCATCAGGAGAGGCCAATGGCTGATCTCAGTATTAAGGCTGTTCACTATTTATCCTGGAATCTGGATTGTAGTCATGTTACTATTTTTTTATCCGATATTTATTTTTAAAAGATTTTAATGGTTGATTTTTATTTCAAAATTTATTTTAAGTAAATCTAATTATTCATCTATCATCAATCCTTTAAGATGTATTTTTAATTTAATAAACTCATATATATATATATATATATATATATATATATATATATATATATATATATATATATATATATATATATATATATATATATATTCAAAATTTAAAATAAAAATCCTAATGAAAATATTTGAATACAAAAATAGATTTGGAGACATTTAAATTTTGTTTTTAGCAAATTTATATGTAAATGAATATTTTATCGAGGCGAATCTAACAACACTAAAAGTATTCTTTATGAGTTAAAATTATCCTAAAACAATTACTCAAAAATATCATTTGAAATTTTATAAAACTATTGAAGTGACAAAATCTTTAATATTTGTATGGTTGCTGTCAAAATGAATGTCTCAACCAAGAGTATTCAATAAGTCAAGTATCCCTCAATTCTGATGTCACTAAGGCAATCAAATATTTGAAAATTATGAGATAATTAAAAGAGATATTCTTAAGTCGCTCATGGAGTGCTTAAGAATTTTAACAAACAAGCTTGAAATATCACATGAGAAAATATAAATAAACTCTCATTCTACTTATGATAGAGACCTAATGTTGGAGAGAGCTCTTTCAATTATAGAATCCTAGAGCTCTATTTGTAAATTGATGGTGACGGATGTTATTGCCCCACTGCCATCTCCCAACTCTGATAGACAACATTATCTAATTATCATCTCCCAACTATGATAGACATCATTATATGTTTTGTCATCTCCCAACATCGACGTCCTTTGTCCCTTAATTTTCATCTTCCAAAACCTACACCTGCTATGTCTTGACACCAAATCTCGTTGTTGCTCGATGCCTATCTCATGATGGCTGATGCAGTGGTGTTTGTGGACACACAAGATTTACCTAGGTTCATATTCACCAAATAACTGTAAAAGAAAAGTTCAAATTTTCTCCACTGTAAAAACTGTTTAAAATGTAAGTGCACATTATCATATCAAAAAATAAATGATGAATTATCGATCACATGAGAAAAATACTAGAAAATACCACGTTAACTTTACTATTGCTTACTGGACTATTGTATTTATCTAATAAGTAATAAAAAAGATTTTATAGGTTAAAAAGTAAAAACTAAAAAAATGCATAAATAAAGTTTTCTAATTTTTATAAAGTCTAAACCTATGAATCATCAAATAAACATGATTGCATTAGAGAGAGTTATTTCCTATGGTTGATGTGGATTAGAGCAATATGCTTCTTGTCTCTATGTACCTATTCGGAGCATAAACTAGGATCCTCACTAACAATAATTAAATAATCTCCTTAGGACTCCATAATCCCAACAACCATATGTGTATATATGGTCGGACTATCTTTTAAATTCTCAATTTGTTCTTTTATTCCTCCACCAAGGCTCTTGATCACATTATTATTATTTTTTATGTACGACATATACATAACCAATTGAAGTGTGGAGAAGTTAAAAATAATATGGATTAAATAAATATTAAACCTTACTCTAAGTGATACATGTCTTTTAATTTAGCACAAATTCAGATAATTTGATTAGCTATACATGGAGGATTGATACACATAACAAACACAATAAACATAACAAATATTTTATTATACTAACTGGTTCAGACATATAAACACATAATACAAATTAAAACATGAGATACTAAAGTGTAGAAATAATTCGAAAGTAATGCTGCAATCATTTGCTGACTATTTTACCTTGCTCCACTCTAATGATTGACTCAGGTACAAAAAACAAGCGACATACTCCTCTATATAATACACATGCACTTACACATTCACAAAATGACACTTCAAATACCCCTCTAAGTTGTCAACCTCTTTACATAAGAAATAAGTTGACCATTTATCATTTTAACTTTTTTTCCTAAACTAGCACTATGATGCTAGCTTGGTGGTGATGTGTTGATACTGATCCGACATATCAGTTCACCAATTACCGCTTCGATTCACCAGTCCAGCTGACTTTAATGGTGGTGCTGGGTTTTTTTGCACTATGATACTTCATCAAGCATTACGGCAAGCTCTTTGTTGCGATGGATATTCAATTTTCCTATTTTTCTTATTTTTTTTTATAGAAACACAAGGATTACAAGTATATAAAAACACAATCATAGTTAGAGGCGTAACTGATTCAAAGCTGAGTCAAGAGCTAGCTTGGGCTCAACTCGTTAATGAGCTCGTGATTCAAGCTTATTGAGTTTTGTGTGCAAGCTCAGGCATGAGTTTAAGCTTGTTGGCTTATCAAGCTCTAGCTCAATCCATATTAAGCTTGGCTCGATTACACTTCGACCAACTTGAGTAGAATCTAAATAGTTGAACTGTGCAAGATGAGATCATGAAACGAAAGGAAGACACATACAATGAACAAGGGCTAAGACATGGGCTCATATGGCAAAATGGTAGGGCATGCATGCTTAGACGGTGGAATCATGGGGCGGCCGGGAGGACTCAGGTGGAATTCCCGAACGGGTTCGCATGCGGCTTCAGATGCAAAAAGTGGGTTCTCGGGGTTGGGGGGTGGGAGCCATGGTAACCCAGTCCGAGCTAGAATCGGGTAATCAAGACACTTGATGATCCATTTTAGGCGACACGAGTCAAGCTCGAGCTCACCTATTGAGCTCGACTCAAGTTCAAGCTCGAGCTAGGCTTGACTCGAGCTCAACTCAACTCGACTCATTTGCAACCCTTATTCATAGGAAAAAAAAATATTTTTTATCTAGTCAAATTACCCAAAATTTTAAATTATTAATTATCCTCAAGTGATGAATATTGCACTGAGATAAAATTACTTTTTTGTACTAGCTTACTTAGGTTTAGTATAATTTTTTGAGTTACAGAAATTGCTTGTTTAGTTAATCCTTAATTTTACCTTATAACTTTCTTTATTATTATGATTCCAATAATTCTCTTAGGAGTATATATGCATGGCTAGATATTATAGGTTTCAAATCATTTATGAGGTTTTTAAAAAACTTTATCTATTTTTAATTACTTTATTTAGATACCTATTTGTTGCTTCCACTTATTATTTTTAAGTGGGCTAAATATTATAGGTACTAACTTTTGATATCAAGGTACTTCAACATTTTTAACATTATTATTTAACCAACCATTGCTTAGCTTGGTTGGTGGGCGAGTATGGTTGGAAAACCCCAACTCGTGCTCGATTCCCCTTAACGGCAACACCTCTTAAGTGGGGCACAATCAAGTACGGGCCATATGATTTTTGGGGTGAGTGCATCTTCTAGGTCAACCGAGGATTAATCACGCTGCCAAGCACCCTTTCGGGGTGGCAGTGGGTGGATACCCCATTAAAAAAAATAAAATTATTTTTTTAATTTTATCTTTTTTTGTTCTTTTGTTAGATAAAATATCTTATTTTGATATTAATTCTTATTTCTTGACTCCACTCATTATACTAATCTAAAGTTGTTATAGGTTCCATAATTCCCTACTTACTTACTTCTTAGGTTATTTATGATTAATTTAAAAAGTTTATTTATATTAATATTAAAATTTAATAACCTTTATAAGTAGGTAAGTGCTTAAGTAAATTTTAAGAAATTAATTTTTCAAGAATTACTAATTTTAAATAAAAATATTAGTTATTATTTTATAACTATTTGTTAAGAAAATTTTAGAATTCGTAGACTATCAAAACTTAAAGGTCTTAATTTAAAATTTTCAAATTTCATAATTCAAATAATAAAATGCAATAATAAGATAGGCAATAAATCAAAATATGGAGAAATTTCATTTTATTTATTTTAAAAAATTGCAAAAGTTATAAATAAACTTGCAGGAATTTTTTATAAATAAATAACTGAATAAAAATTAAGTTCAACTAAAAGAAAAAATACACAAGAACAAAAATAAATAAAGAGAAAAATAACTAACAAAAATTTTCAAACAAAATAACAAAAAAATAAACAAAACAATATGATAGTAGGGCTCTTCTTACTCCTCATGATCATCATCTCCTTGTTATTCTTCAAGTGCTATTATTGAGGGATATACCGAGGGTGCTACTCCTTCATACTTTACAGGGGGGGGGGGGGGGGGGGTAGGTTAGCGAAAAAAAATTGTTGATCATGAGAGTTTATCTCCCAACTCTTAAACATGATTATCATGGTTGTATTGTAGTTAGCTTGATACTAATATTATTGTTGGTGCTGGAGCATCATGCGATCGTTCCAGGCATACATCCCATATTCTAGCTCAATTAGCTATTTCCTGAAGTGATCTATAGAAATCTCGATCTGATTAACATGGTCCCAAAGGTTCACCACCTAATCGCATAGTGTCCTAAGATCTTTACCTCACTGGTTCGTGGTTTGATTTGAATGGCCAGATCCCTCACCATGCTCTAACATGATGATTTTGAAGGACATGATCCTATATTGCATTAGGTTGGAAGCAGTCATGAATTGCTCCTTCACTAGGTTTCTTACTATCCCAACAAACTCATAGAAGTCATAAATTAAAATGGGATGCCGTAGTCCCATATACGTTGAAACCCTAAGTATGTACTATATAGACTGAAAAATATTTTTCCCAAAATCCACATTCATATCCTTTGAATATAGAAACTCAAAATTGTTTACAATTTATGATAGTTGTTGACCCATTTGATCTCTTCCTAGTAATACTGAAGTTAATCCTAAAGAGAAGGAAAGAGATACCATTAGAATCCAAATGAAGAATATCAATCATCCACCTTAGCCAAATGGAAAATCCTGACAAAGTCTGGTAGAAGACTATAAACTTAGAGTTGCTTGGGAGGCAACCAAACCTTAGGTCTAGTATGTTATCCAGTCTAGTTGAAGTCTATAAAATTAGCGATTTTAGCAAGGTAATCCTATCTTTTAAGTTAAGTTTTACTTAACATGCTTCAAACATAAAAACATTTGAGAGAGAAGAAATGAGTGCCGCGGCGCCATACCTTTAAATGCCGCAAAGCCCTGACGGGCCTTAATGATTGGAATTTTAAAATTTTCAAACTTTCCTCCCACTAAATTATATAAAACCAATTATAAGGAAGTTCTTTTTTCATTCCTTACCTAGTCTTGAGTGAGTATCATACTTTTTTCTCTTGGAATCAAAAGTTTAAGTGATGGGTAGAATCAAGCTTACATCATCTTCTTCAAAGAATCCAAATAAAAATCATTCAAAGATTATGGATTCATTTTCACTTCTCAATATGTAAAGTTATATCATTATTACTAAGTTAAAAGAATTCAAAGAGGGTTGCATGAAGATAAGAACAAGTATATGACAAAAATAAGGAAGATGCATGGTGGTAGAGTTTTCTTGTATGATTTCTTTCCTGGTTAAGATGTGTTGCTATTTGATTGTTCAAAAATGTATTGCCATGGGAAATTCAAATTTGGATGGATTGATCTTTTCACTATCATTAGATTTTTTTTAATGATACATGACAAGAAAAATTTGCAAACCATCAAAGTCAATGGGTAAAGGTTGAAACAATGTGATTCGTGGAGTGAAGAATTCTTAAAGATGTGTATGTGTTTTTGATGTTCTACTTTATTACTTTATAGATTAGTGGGAAGTGATGGGAGATATTGGCTTATGCAGTTGAACTTAATTGAAAATTTTAGCTCTGAGAGACATTATTGAATATTGGGTGCCATGTGCACTTGTTATCTTATAATTGTGTCATGCACACATTATCACTCACATGAAAGCATGTGTTTGTAATATTTATTTATGTGTTTATTTACATATTAGCAAATTTTTTTCATGTTTAAATTATTATTGTCCACCAATTACTTTTATATTCTAATTATTTAATTAACAATTATAAAAATGATAATTAAAAATTAGGATAATAATAAAATCCTAAATCTTAATTTGAATGAACTTTGTTTATACTTCATATATTGGAAAAACTAATATTTAACTCATTCAACCCATTGAGCTATTATTCTAATTTGAATTTATAAGCTATACCATAATGAATTTAACTTTTAAAAATTATAAGATGAATAATTAGTATTAAAAGTTTGATATGAGTAAATTAAAATTTGAAATCATAGCTAACATGAAGATGGAATTAGTAATCCCATCAAGTTTATGTATTAAAATTATTAAGATTGTATGAAAATCATAAAATAGAAGCTAATATTGAAAATCATTAATTATGTACTACACAAAAGAAAAATAAAATAAAAAGAACTACAACTAGTTCTTAAATAAAGAAAAAAATGAAAAATATTATAAGAAAAAGATGTGCACATTCAAAAATTGGTATCAATAAAACATTAAGATTTGAAGTACAATCTTATATAAAAACTATAAGTCACAACCTAACCAGACTAGGATATATAGGTCCTATCTTGTTGAGCTGTGACAGACAAATCCCAAGATATAATTTTGAATTTTTTTTTCTGATTTTCTACCAATATTAATTGAAATAGACTACATACTACAAAGTTAATAAAATATCTAAATACCGATATTATACCAATCTATCAAGTTTCTTTCATTTCATCTAAATAAATATTTACACTACAATATATAGTTACATGCAATAACTATAGAACTAAAAATTTAACTAGCCATGACTGTACAAAAAATTAAAATAATAAAATACCTATGACCTCAAATCTGATCCTGAACTGCTAGTCACAACCTCTTTCCCCTTCTCAGATCCTAAAAACTAGAAGTAAAATCACAACGAGCTACAACAACTTAGCAAGTCATATAAACTAATCTAAATTTTCAAATATTTTTTTATCAATTATTTTTGCTAAATATTTAAAAGAAATTAAATGTAGTTTAAATAAATCACTAAATTAGGAAATATAATAATTGTATAACAATTATTCTCCTATTTAAATAATAGTATGGAATAAATAAATAGATTGAAATTCATATCACAGTAGTTCTGATCACATTTCCAAGACCTAGATAGAATCTCAAAGGATTCTGGCCCCTTATGACTCCCTTTTTATTTGTGGTTATAGCACCAAAATATATTACATATCCATATCTAAGATATAATCTTAAAAGATTTTGACCCCTTATAACTCCCAGTAATTCGCTAACACAGATAGGATCTCAAAGAATTCTTGCACCTTATGACTCCCAACAAATATAATTTAATCACATATACACATATATCATCACATTATATTAATTAAAGAGTAATTAAACATGTATTTAAATTTCACAGTATTGTATAACATTTGACAATAGAAAATTCAACTAGACAAAATATACATTTTTTAAAAAATTACCAAATTATCAAGGATCGTGTAAAACAATATTTTAAGACTTTTATTGTACTATAGCATAATTTTTCAACATCCAAATAATTTTTTATTTAAACCCTATAAATTTTAAAACCCAGTTGAATTTTTTTTAAGAAAATATTAAAAATGCTCATAATCATAATCTCTATAACATATAAAATGTTACGTGGTGAATGTTTTACCTGTGTGAAGTTATCCTTATTTTTCGCTAACAGATACAAAACTATAATCAATATATTTGCTAAAACTTACACATTTTTTTAAATTGAGATGGGCATAATGTGCCTTATCTCGAGACAAACAAATTTCTCAATTAGCTTGATGGATGAAAATAGCTCAAAGTAGCCCAAAACCAGGGTTTTCTCTTTCTCTCTCTCTTAAATTTGTTTTGCATTTCTCCGTTAGTCATGAATCACTTAGGAAAAGAATGATATATAATGCCTTTAATGCTTTTATATATTTATTTTTTATATAATAAAATATTATTATTTTAATTATTTAATATTATTATCAATATAAAATTTATCTAAATTTATATATCTTCAAATTAAGGAATTCAAAAATTATATAAAAATATTTATAAATTAGCTCATTTTATTTAAAAAATTATGGTGAAATCAGTTTGCAAAATGGACACTAACAATCCTAAAAACTCTACTTGTACCGACACGTGCCGATTTCTTAAAAAAATTCAATAATATCCAAAAAATATGAAAAATATAAAGAAGCTAAAACACAACACTATAAATGTTTTTGCGAAGACAGTTTATGATTTGGAGTTATAATGACTCTAGAAATAAACATTGACTATTTTAGGTCAAAAATTCTTATAAGAAAAATTTGGAGTTTCACAATCTACCCACCTTAAAAAACATGTCATTCTCGATTGTCTCAAAATAGAATGAGTCAGAATAAACATGGATACAACTACCCCGTACTAGATTCTTTCTCCCATATAACATCTCTATGAGTTCAATACTTCCAATGTACTTTAACCATAGGAATCTATTTGTTTCTTAATTTTCTCACAACATATGCCAAAATTCTTTCGAGTTCTTTCCTATACTATGGATTCAGACGAACCTCAACATCGTCAGTAGATAATATTTTCCCAGAATCAAACACCTACTTTTTCAAAGAAGATATATGAAACATATTGTGTATATTGGATATATGATCAAGTAATAATAACCTATATGCAAAACTACTAATCCTCTCAATGATCTCAAAAGGTCCAATATACTTTAGACTAAGCTTGCTAATTCTCCCAAATCTGCTGACATCTTTCATCAGGCTACCTTTGATTTAAGCAAAATCACCATCCTGGAATTCCACCAGCCTATTTTTTTTTATCATAATACTTCTTCTGCTTATCTTGGGCAACTCTCAATCTATTTCTAATCAATTAAATTTATATTATAGTATTATCCATAAAAGTTAATCCTATCACCTATATGTCACCCATCTCAATCAAAGATAAATGTGTTCTACACTTCATACTGTATAGGGCTTCGTTTGGAGACATGCCAATGCTGGACTAATAACTATTATTATATGCAAACTCTATAAGTGGGATATGATCCTCCCAACTACCTCCAAACTCCAAAACATAGTCTCAAAAGATCCTTCGATACTGGAATAGTCATTTGAAACTGTTCGTCTATCTACAGATGAAAAGTTTTACGAAAATGCATATTTATACCTAGACCCCTGATGAATACCACTCCATAATCTAGAGGTAAACCTGACATCCTGATCAGATACAATCACCTTTGACACACCATGCAACCTGATAATATCTTTAACATAAATATATGCTAACTTGTCCACTGGATCTATTTGTCTAATTAGAATAAAATAAAATGAGCAGATTTTGTCAGTTAATCGACAATAACCTAAATAGCATTATGTCCCTACCTTGATCTAGAAAAACCCATTGCAAAATTCATTGTTACCTCTTCCCATTTCCACTCTGGAATAGGTAACGATTGTATAAGAGCTCCTGGTAACTGATACTCTGCCTTCACTAGCTAACAAGCCTCACACTTTAACACAAACTCCGCTGTGTCCCCCTTCAATCCATGCCACCAAAATATACCCTTCAAATTTGTTTACATCTTACTATTTCCTAGATGAATAATATAGCCTTAATAATGAGTCTCATAAATAATATCCTACATCTGATCTCTAAAAATATGAACACAAAGTCTATCCTTATAAAAAATAATACCAAAATAAAAAAATCATAGTTCAAATTTCTTACCAGACCTAATATGATCAATCAACTTTGAATACTCTGAATGATCATCTGAGTCACCATACCAGAAACCCAATCAGTAGAAGAAATCACCTCCAATTATAATCTCTCTATATCTTGTATCTATAATCTCTCCATATCTCATATCAAATAGTCATCAGAAGTGACCTATATATATGATAATCTAGAAGACTTTCTGCTCAGAGTATCTGCCACCATATTAGCCTAATTAGGCTGATACGGAATAGTCATATCATAGTCATTGATTAACTCAAGCCACCTCCTTTGCCTTAAATTCAATTCCTTTTGAGTGAATATATACTTCAGACTCTAATGAAAATCTTACACCTAACACCATATAAATAATGCAATTAAATCTTCAAAGCAAATATAATAATAACCAGCTCTAAATCATGCATCAGATAATTTCTTTCATGTGACTTTAATTATCTCGAAGCATAAGCTATCACTCAATCATGCTGCATCAAAACATATCCCAAACCTCTCAACCAAGCATTATTAAATACCTAAAATCCTTTTGTACTAGAGGGAAGTGACAAAATAAGAGCAAAAGTCAACTGATCATTCAATCTTTGAAAATTAGCCTCACACTCTGGTGTCCAGACAAAAGATACTGCCTTCTGAGTCTGTCTCATCAAAGGTACTAAAATATGAGAAAACTCCTTCGCAAACTTCATGCAATATCTAACCATACTCAAGAAATTATGTATCTCAAACACCGTAGTAGGCCTATGCCAATTAGAGACTGACTAAACTTTTTAGGGATCAATAGAGATACCATCACCATTCACCACTTGTCTCAAAAAATAATTCTCCTCAGTCAGAACTCATATTTAGAAATTTTGTATATAATTGGTGCTGCCTCAAAGTCTCGAATACACTTCTTAGATATCTGAAAAGATCTTTCTATGAAGTAGAATATACCAAAATATCATCTATAAAAATAATCACAATATGATCCAGATAATCTTTGAATACCCTGTTCATTAGATCAATAAAAATAAATGGTATATTATCCACCCCAAATGACATAACCAAAAACTCATAGTGTTTATACCAAGTACTAAAAGCCATCTTCATTACATCAGCCTCTCTCACCTTCACATGATAGTAACTTAATCATAGATTAATATTTGAAATATAGAAGACTTAGTAAGCTAATCTACTAGATCATCAATCCATGGTAGTGGATACTTATTCTTGATAGTAACTTTGTTTAACTCTTTGTAGTCAATACGTATTATATCATTTTTTTTATTCACAAATAATAAGTGCACCACAAGAAGAAACATTAGGATGAACAAATCTCATATCAACCAACTCCTGAAGCAGAAACTTTAACTCCTGAAGCTCCTTTGATGTCATCATATATAGAGCTTCAGATATCAAAGTATTATCCAGAAATATATCAATATAGAACTCTAAGTCTTTATCTAGAGGTAAACTGATTAACTCATCAAGAAATACATCTACAAAATTTTGTACCATTGGGATATCTGAAAGAGAAACATCTTCTATAATTTTATCCTAAACTAATGCCAAAAATACCATACAATCCTTCTTCCACAATCTATCTACTTTCTACATAGAGATAAAATATGATAAAACATCTCTAACTCCCTAAAATACACAACTTTTATAGCCTATAAATAACACAATTCTCTTTTTCAAGCAATCAATCTGAGCCCTATACTGACTCAACTAATTCATGCCCAAAATAATATCAAATAAGAAAATTAGTAATAAAATTAAATTGAATTTCCACTTCTTATCAAAAATCTCAATATCACAAAAATAGAATATACTAGCTATCATACTATCTCCAACTGGCAAAATAATAAAGAGAAACATACAGTAAAATTGAAGCCAAGTGTAGTGAATCAAAGAAATGCTCAAAAATAAAGAAATGACTAGCTCCAAAATAAAATAAAAGATGATATGGATGTTCAAAAATATAAATCGTACATGTTATAACATATGGAGTATCCCCAGCTTCTTACTGAGCCAAACTATATACACATGGCTAAACTAGAGCTTGAGTAACAGAACTACTAGGCTCTCTCTGATGACCGCTAATTGGTCTCCTTGCCATTAAACATGAACCACCAGCTCTACCAGATGATACCTCAAAAAAAATATGGAAATGAACTACCCTTGATCTCCCTACCAGTCTAATAAAGCTCTTAGATCTATACTCAGAATGTTGGTTAAATATATCTTATGGACACTCTGCTATCCGATGCCCTATTTGACCGAATCTAAAACACTACCCAGTCAGCCTATAGTGCTGACCATAATGATGTCAACCATAACTCTGGCACATAGGTGCCCAACTAACAGAACCATAACTAGTTATGCTACCATTACCAGAGACTATTGTAGAAGTTGACTGTCCACTTCTCCTAAAATCTCTATGCATTACCCATCATCTAGGCTATCAAATTAGCAAACTATAAAACTTTATCCTAACTGATTGTCAGAGAAGAACTATATACAAAAGCTTCCCAACTATTACTCTGACTATTTACCATATCTGGGTCAAGTGGATTCATGATCACATAGAATATGCAGTTAAACACACATACACATGAAATAAAAATAATGAACATCTAAAAAGACTTTAAACGACCACCATTAAACTTATAAATCAATTCCTATAGCTCTATTTACAATCCAATTCCAAAATTATTTCTCTGATATCATAAAAGCTTATTAAAACCCAACCTGACCAGAACAAGTCCTATCATGTTGAGTTGTAACAGGCAAATCCCAAGATCTAGTTTTGGAATTATTTCAAATTTTTTGCCAGTATTCATTGAAATAAACTAAAGATACAGAGCTATTAAAATATCCAAATACTGATAATAAACTCATCTACCAAGTTTCTTTCATTTTATCAAAATAAATATCTATACTACAATAATACCTGCATGCAAGAGCTATAGAATTGAATATTTAACAAGACATAATTGTATAAAAAATTAAAAATAGTAAAATACCTATGATCTCAAATATGATCATAAACTGCTAGTGCACAACCTCTTTCCCCTTCCTAGATCTTTAAAACTAAAAGTAAAACTATAGTGAGCTACAACTGCTTAATAAGCCACATAAAATAATCTAAATTTTCAAATATTCTTCTAAAAAATATTTTTGTTGAATAATTAAAGAAGTTAAATATAGTTTAACTAAATTACTAAATTGAGAATCACTAAAGTGGGAAATGTAATAAATACATAAAAACTATTCTCTAATTTATGTAGTAGTATGAAATAAATAAATATATTGAAATTCATATCATAAAATAGTTCATATAAAATTTTTTGAGCCCAAATAGAATCTCAAATGATTATAGCCCATTATGACTCCCTTTTTATTTATGCTTATAACACAAGTATCATATATTCCTATCTCAGATAGAATGTCAAAGAATTTTGGCCCCTTATAACTCCTAGCATTTCTCTAGCACACACATAATCTCAAAGGATTATGATCACTTATGGCTTCCAATAAATATAATTTAATCACATATGTATATATATCATCATGTTATAATAATTTAAGAGTAATTAAGCATGTATCAAAATTATCAGGGATCATATAAAATAATATTTTAATACTTTTATTATATTACATCACTATGTTTCAACATCTAGATAATTTTTATTTAATAAAAACCTCACAATTTTTAAAACCCCTTGTGAATTTTTTTTTAAAATATTTAAAATATGCATAATCATAATATTTATAACATATAAAAAGTTATACTGTGAAAGTTATATTTGTGCGAAGTTATTCTCATTTTTTGCTAACAGATACAATTTTAATCAAAATATTTGCTAAAACTTGTACATTTTTTAAAATTAAATGGTCATAATATGCCTTACCTCAAGACGAACAAGTTTCTCAATTGTACCGACTGATGAAAATGACTCGAAGTCACTCAAAACTAGGGTTTTCTCTTTCTTTCTCTCTTTTTCTCCTAAATTCATTTTGCTTTTTTCTGTTAGCCGTGAATCACTTAGGGAAAGAATGATATATAATGCCTTTAATGCTTTTAAATACTTTTTTTATTATAAAATATTATTATTCTAATTATTTATTATTAATATTAATATAAAAATTTATCTAAATTCTCATATCTTCAAATCCAGGAATTCAAAAATTATATAAAATTATTCATAAATTAACTCAATTTTTTTAGAAAATTATGATGAAATCAGTTTGTAAATGGATACCTGACAGACCTAAAAATTCCACTTGTATCAATAGGTGCCGATTTCTTAAAAAAGTTCAATAGTGTCAAAAAAATATGAAAAAAATAGGGAAGCTAAAACACAACACTATAAATGTTCTGATGAAGACAGCTTGTGATTTGGAGTTATAATGACTCCAAAAATAAATATTGACTGTTCTAGGTCAAAAACTCTTATAAATTTTTTTGAGGTTTCACACTATAAATGATAAGATGAGAAAGAACTAATGCAAGATATGCTGAACTAATGAAAGTACAATTTTAACTACAACTATATCCAATTATTAAAATTTTATTATTCCCTTCAATATTCAAAAGTTAATGTTTAAATCTATAACATATAATTTCAAATTAGGTAAACAATAAGAATGATTTATTAAGTTTAACTATTGGTATTTTTTCAAACTAGAAGTATAGCTTTGATTCATTAATACTAAAAGAATATGCATAAAATGTATAAATCCCTAGTGAAATATCAATATGGTAATGATAAAATGTGTAGAAAGATAAACTCTACAACATATTTAAATTTGATCAAATTAAATTGCATGTAAAAAATACTATAAAAATCAAAATCATTAAAAATAGATGTATAGTAATGATCATGTACTTGGAGAAGAAAAACATTTTATAGCTTGCTCGTTGAATGTAATTATATCTATGATCTCAAACTCAACTTTCTCTATCCTTTCCCTCTCTTCTCCTCTCTTCTCCTCTTTCTTTCCCAACCAAATGAAATGTGGAATTGAGCTTGGGGAGTGGGTTTATATTTTTTTATTAAAATTCTAAAACCGGGCAACATTACTACACTATCTTACTTAATGCTTCTACACTCTCAAGGATTTCTCATTTATGAAAACTTCCTATAACCTGAGATCTCAATGCCACAACACTCTCAAGCACTTTCTATTAATTAGAGAAGGAAGATCCCCAAAGGGCTTTAATTTTTCTTCCATCTTATAAAGAGTTTAGCACCACAATGCTCTCCATACTAGTGCCACAATTTTTTTTTTCAAATTCAATTCTTAATTTTCCTTTTTCAATATATTAATCATAAATATGACTTTAATCCATATTTCAAATATCAATAATGTCAATACTTCTTAAAATTCTTATTAGGTCCTATTCAGGTTATCAGGCATTAGGTATTATGCAATTAACATCTCCTAACCATCATCTCCAAACTACCATATCTTGTTAGTTTCTTTGCTAATGATGATGTTACATGCCATCACTTATAAGATTGATTTATGTTAATGAGATAATTAAGAATGCGCTCTAACTTTGTTCATAATTGTTGCTACTAGTATTGATGCATGCTATCACCTATTAAAGCTGATGCATGCTAATAACATAATTATCATTACCCATTGACTTCAATTCCTATCAACATCATCTGCCATTACCACCTATAAAAGCTGTTGCATAAGGTTGACATAAATGTTGACATCAAACACATGTCGGCTATTATAACATCAATGCACACTATCACCTACGATACTAATATGATATCCACTATCATGAAACTTTGGTAATTAAATTTAATTAAGTTAATTAAACATTTTTAATTGATGTAATTTGTAATTATAAGTTTTAAATTGTGTAATGGGTCTTGAATGAACTAAGGTTGGGGTTAAAAAAGTGAAAATCCAAGGTTTGAAAATTGCTCTACGGGCACTGTGGTGCCAAGGTTAGAAGCATTATGGCATGGAGCTTTCAGGAAAATGGGGGAAAAAATAGGGGTTGGGTTTGTGATGTAGAGCCAGGAAGCACCACCTCAGCACAGAATCTTATTTGAGCATATTGTGGGAGCTTCTGAAATAGCGGAATTATAAAATTAAAATATCTGAAACCATTTTCCATTTCTATTCACCCAGATAGAAGAGGGAGGAGAGAGAGAGAGAGAGAGAGAGAGAGAGAGAGAGAGAGAGAGAGAGAGAGAGAGAGAGAGAGAGAGAGAGAGAGAGAGAGAGAGAGAGAGAGAGAGAGAGAGAGAGAGAGAGAGAGAGAGAGAGGAATTGGAGGCCCCTACTCAGGTTTTGTTCGTTAGCCAAGTTGAAAAATATGTAGAGCACAAGATAAACTTCTAAATCCCTATCTTTGATTTCAATTTCATCTTTTTATAAAAAGTTATGGACTAAAATACGTTTATCTCACTACAGGAAATTCAGACATTACTGATGGTTTTTTTTTGAAGTTAATGATAAATGGTGGCTTTCTGGTGGTTCAAAAATTGCTGGAATAAATCACGTAGGAAACAATTTCTGGCAGCCTATTTCTGGCAGTTTTAATCACCGATGGCTTTCCGGCGGAGGAGATGGCCTGTAATCAGATACTCTATTATACTTATTTTTCTTTCTCATTTTTGTGAACTCAGGGCTCACCCAAGCTCTATTCAGATCTGCACATATTCCCTCTCCAATCCAAATTGGATGCTGCCCGAACTTTTTAATGTCCGTGAACATGTCCTTAAGAGGAGTGAATTCTTTCATTTTATTTTGATCCTCGTGCTATGCTCAAGAAACCACCTAAAATCAATCTATAAAAAAATATAGGCGTAACAAAAAATATTAATATAAATTAAATCAAATATTTTAATTCATGTCATATAACTATACCTAAAATTCTTTAAACCATATATCCCTAATTTTCTTTGGGATCTTCTTTCATGATAAGTAAGGAGCATCATATTTTCTCCTTATGATATTCCAAATCTTATAGGTAGCATTGAAGGATTGAAGCTGCATTTTTTTATCAATAATATATAATATATCAAATTATAATAACCTTAACAAAATAAATTAAACTTACGTATCACCCTTAGGCTCAATGTATTGACACTTATCTACTGCAGTTGTAGGATCCCCATCACCAATCTCTATTGGTGTAGATGGTCCACTATATTCTGGCTGCACCGGATATGTGTAATAATATGGGTATAGGTAAGGAGGGTAAGGGATAGTTGATAGATCAGTTTATGATGCTGGTGGGGATAATATGGATAGAATAGAGCTATATGTGCCTAATTTGGAGTGGGAAATCGAGGACTCATCAACGAAGGATGGAAGTACCCAAAAAAGGGTGGTGGTACACCAATAATAGGTGGATCTGACTGGCCCTGACTCTGATCCTACTCACTGGGGGACTGTTGTGGACTCATAGGTGGTGGTGTTGATGGTATAACTGGTGGAACTGATCTCTGCCTCTCACTTTCATCAGGCTGTCTAGGTCTGCTAGGTCTAACACTTAACGTTTTTTAGAAAACTTTGAGGTGAAGGATCTACGAGAAGGATCATCACCTGAAGCCATTTGCATTAAAAGAAGTAATTAGTAAAGTATTGTAGCATATAAAAAATATAATGAATGATAGAATTACAAAATACATAATAATAAATTACAAATATAAAAAATTATAAAATACACAATAATGATTAACATTCAAAATAGATTTTACAAGAGATATTATAAGAATGATATGTTTTTTAAAAAATATAATTCTATAAGTATAAAAACTACTCAAAAATATTACAAAAACTATAATTCTATAATTCTAAATTATAAAAACAATAATATCAAATTACAAAAATTATTCAGAATCAGAAATATTTTCATTGCTGTACAGGGTATCTTCACTTTCATCCTCATTCTCACTTGATGATCTAGTTGAACTATTCATATATTCTAACTAAATTTCAATACTATGGGTTATAGTTGGCATCTCCTCAATTTCAACAGATCTACAACTTAACATCTCATCCTCTTGATGTATAATTATTATAATATATTATTGATCAAATTTCTCCTATATTTTTATTTTTATGATAGCCAGCCGATCTTGTTTATCCTTATGATCATTGAGGTATTTACTGAAAAAAACTTGAAGAGCTTGACTTACTAACACAAATTGATCAAACTTCATGTATCTTCTACTATATTATATGTCTACTAAACCATACGCAGGATTAACCATTAGGCCTCTGTTATATACTAGATCATACCATTGATAGTTAAACAAGCATATAAAATTCTCATCTTTTCCTGGGTACTCCAGCTCAAGAATCTCATTTAGAATACTGTAATAATCTCACTCAACTTCTTCATAAGTATTCCCTCTAACACGTACTCCACAATTTTTATTTTTTCTTCATTCACTCCATGACTTGGTATGAAATTTGAACCATTGACTATATATATTGGTCAAGTCTTTACTTTTCGCATTGGGCCTCATGCTAATGCTTGCAAATTTTCATCGAAAGAATTATTATCAGGGTTATATACCTAATTTTTTTAAATGTTAGGGTTTTTAGTATTAAATAAGATATAATTCAAATAAAAATTTTAAATTTTATGCGCTCACATAACATCTAAACTATGATGGGAATTCATTTGCAACAACTTGCTCAATATATGTAGAATCTGTTAGAGACAAATTGCTTACAAAATACCTGGTGACAAATACTTTAGTATTTCAAATAAATATTACTCATTATATACATTATTAAAGAACTTACTCTAAGATTGGTTGGACTTATTCATAGTTTAGTAGCACACAAAAATTTGCTATTTTGATTTATAAATCGTTGATAAATCTTTCAACAGATTTTCCATTAGGCTTTTCATGACTTCGAAAGACTGATAGTGCAGCCTGTGATTATTCTTCTATATTGAAGTTTATGTTATGACTAATCTTTATTCTTATACTTCTTACATGGGACTCGAAGTAGTATGAGCAAAAGTGAGTGATTTCTTGAGATGAATATGCTTCACATTTCGATCATTCTAGTCGTGCTTTATTCTTAACATATTTTTTTCAACTTTTTTAAATATCTATTAAATAATTACCATTATCAAGTTAATAAACATATATTTTCAACTTGTTTAAAAATATTAAAAACTTAATAAAAAATATTTTACATGTCGAAATGATACATCTAACGATATTGTACAGGTCTACCAACTCTAGCTTCGTAAGATAGATGGACTGGAAGATGTTCCATAGAATTAAAAAATTCGGGGGAAAATTTTTTTGAACTTGTAGAGGATGATTGGTATGTTCTCCTCGCTCCTCTATAAAGCATATTCGCTTAATTTAGATGAACATAGTTCTTTGAAGAAAATGCTAAGCTTAGTCAATGAATTTGATATGTAATTTAGTAAGATATATACTATGATAGGAAGGAGAACCTCCATAATTATGTGACAATCATGACTTTTTAGTCCAAATAACCTGACAAATTTTAGGTAAACACATCGGCTTAAGTTTGATCCATAGCTACCAAGCATTTTTAAACCTTTAAATCATTGACATATTGATCAAACATAAAAGAGTAAGGTGCTTTGGGTTTTACTATTTTATCATCAGTGGTTATTACTAACTCTAAATTTTTTTCACCAACAGTACTTTTTAATGTCTCCTTACTTTAACATTATCTTTGCTCTTATCTTTAACATCCATAATTATATTAAAAATATTATCCAAAAAATTCTTCTCAATGTGCATAACATTCAGATTATGCCTTATCAAATTTATTCTCAAATATAATAATATCCAATTTTTTTTAATCCAATTATATTGAACCATATATAAGAAATTTAGACTCTAAAAATATTAGAAAATAAATAATTATTAGAAAGTTAGAACGTCTTTGTAGTTCATCATTACCATTTAATCTGGGTGAAGGAGGTGACCACTCAACTCAATTTTTAATGAATGTTTTATTATTCCTCATAAATTTATGATCATCAAGTAAGAATATACGATGATAATTAAATCCAGTATTTTACCTTTCATGTTTTAGTGTGAAATCTTTAGTATTCTCCATAAAGTAAGGGCAAGCTAATTTCCCTATTATGCTCCAATCATACAACATACTATAAGCTGAAAAATTGCTAATGGTCCAAAGTAATGAAGCTCAAAGGAGGAAATTTTATTTTGTTGAGATGTCATCTGTGAGAACACCTTCTTCCCATAATAACATGAGATCATCAATTAATAGTTGTAAAAAAATATTTTTTTTTCTTTTGAATTACATGGTCCAAGTATTATAAGTGTTAAGAACATATACGGAGTAGTCATACACATCTCTAGTGAAAGGTTGTATGGTGTTAGTATAACTGGACAACAAAAATACGGTGTAGCTGCTTGACTATATGAGATAAAACCAATGGCACATAATCCCAATCTTATGTTACGTGATTAAGTAGAAAATGAAGTATGTACTAGATCAAAAGATTTTCATGCTTCAACATCTGATAGATGAGAAAAAATATCACTATTTGCTAATTTCTCCTTATGTCATCTCATATGGCTTGCTGAACTTATTAATGCATAGAGTCGCTGAAGTCTTCAAATGATCGGTAAATAAAATAAATGAGAATATAAAACATCTTTTTTTACAACATTATTTTCCCGAGTTTATCTTAAATTGAGGTGTATTATAGGTACAATAATAAACTTCTATTACATCATCCTTGTAGTATAACATATATCCATTGATATAATAATCAATCTTTATAGTAGTAAGACTCAACTTGGATACTAATTTCTTTGTTCGATACAAATCTAAGAGAATTAAATTATCCATTAGATTGGTTTCCTTGAAAAGACTAATGAAGACATTAAAACAATCATGAGGAATATTATATTCAGTTTTTATACTTAGCATCCTCATTACAATCGATAATTCCAAATGAGTTTTATAACTAACCAAAATTGGTTTTTAAGCTGCATGTAGTAACTCAAATAATTTTTTGGTTTTTATATTTGGTGGCTCTTCCACACTAGTCATTAAAATATGACTTACTATATCAAAAATAAGTTTTTCATACGGTCTACTCATTTGATCTTCATTAAATGTTTCAAAAGCTATGGATGGACCAGCATGAGTATCTCTGTGTGGCTCGTACTCATCATGTGAGGTCCAAATCTAGTGATATTGAACAAATCTCCTACGATATAAATCAACCTTCATATCATCAGGTTTGAGGAATGCTTAATTTTTGTTCTTTGAAGACATCTAAACATTCCATTGAACTTAAAAGAATGTAGTTGAGATGCAACTTGAATAAAAGTCTTAACTTCCTATATGAATTCATCTGTCAATCCTCTTCAACCCAATAATAATCTATTATATATTCTAAAATCTCGCTTCTTGGATATTCATTTGGATATTGAAGCAAACATTTCCCTCAAAAGTTATAAAATCAATTATTAGAACATATGCAGCCTGAACAAGTGTACATGCTTTACTTTTGAATAATTGTACTTTATCTGAATTGAAGTTAGCATGCTTTGGTAGTTGGAACTAGAAACTTATTTAGATAAACCCAAACTTGAATGGAAAATAGGGTTGGATATCTTATAATACTAAAAAGATAATCAATATTGGTGAAATTTTACTGAACTTTTAGTGTTTTGTGAACTTTTAGTTAGATCAAAATTGGTGAAAGATTTGAGGATGGTGAAGTGTGCTTCTTTCTTCATAATGCTTCTTGCAAGGATTTGCTCTTACATCAACTAACCTTTGAGATCATTCAAATCTTCATTATAAGTTACACTTCTTATTCCCATTGAAAGCTCTACCACTCTCTTTGTGATTAGAAAGAATAGCTTTGTTAAAATTTGGTTTTCTACCATGTCAATCTCATTTCCATTTAATCATAACATAATGAAAATTTTGAAAGTAATTTTTAGTATTGCTCATGAGTTTAAATTAAAATAAAATTTCTCTTCTAGTGCCTCACCTCAAGTAGATTTGTTAGTGATTTTATAGCTATATTAGACACAATCAACATCATGCAGCTTAATACCCTAAACTCAGCTTGTTCACCAACCATCTAAGGTGACTCTCTCTAATCCTATCTATCACTGGAACTACTCCATTCTTTTCCTGGATATGCTCATTTCATATTCGGTCTCTAAGAGTAAGTCCACTCATCCATCTGAGCATTCTCATCTCAGCAACACTTAACTATTATGCTTCTCTTTTAATGTCTAAAATTCTGCACTATAAAGCTTTGCATTCATTAGATATCTAAAATTTGTACTCCTATTAAATGTGTATTAATAATATCCTAACCTATTTCATGATTATTATGAACAATAAGCACAGGATATCTAAAATGTTACTCTTATTAAATGATTTTTTTTTTTGAAGAAAATGCAGGCAATTGCATTAAGAAATCAAAAACAAATGAAGTACAAACTACAAACTAAGAACATTAGATTCCTCTTTTAATAAGGACATAAATAAAGGAGGAACCTTATTCAAACTAAGATCATCCCAAATAAAAGAGCTAAGAAGAGCATTGTTTGCACATAAGTCTGCTAACTTATTTACTTTTCTATCTATATAATTGAAAATTACATGATCAAAGTGATTAAAAAAATGAAAATTTTTAGAAAGCTGATTTACCACTTGATTTAGCCTCTTGAAGGAACTTGATTATATTTGCATTGTCACCTTCTATGATGATCCCCTTGTATTTATACATCCAATCTTTCAACACTTCCTTGATTGCAATTACAGCAAGTAGTTCCAAAGAAGAAACAACCCAATGTATACAGGAATTCCTAAATGCCAAAAGAAATCTACCTTTGTGATCATGAAATATACCTCCTATTCCATATTTATAAGATGGAAGTAATGAAGCATCTACATTCACCTTGATCCAATCAGGTGGAGGAGGGTGCCAATGCAAGTCACACAGCCTAGATGGCTGATTAACACCCCATATACCTGAATTCATACTAGAACCGTGAGCAACCATTGAAGCATAGCTAAAGGCATTACCAGTAATTATCAAAGAACTAGCTTCAAATCCTTTATGGATCAATTTGCTTCTAGATTTCTAAGAGAAGAAAATTGTATTACAATATAAACTTGCCATGAATGAATTTTGTTCTGATAACCAATTGCAACATTCTAGAATTGAATTGAAAGCTGGAATGTGATATCCCCATTTGCATAAAAATTGAAATGCATCTAATAATTTCTTGCATTTGACCACAACATGCTTAATATCTTCCTCCTCATTGCAATCTCTAGGACAGCCAATATCTCTATGCAATCTTCTATATGCTAGAAAATGAAAGGTAGGAAGAGCTTTATGATAAATTCTCCACCACAGGACTTCCACATGTGGATTCAATATGAGTTTTCTGATCCAGTTCCAGAAATACTCCATTGTTGAATGCTGATCTGATACCTCAGCCACCATGGAGGATAAAGTCTTCCCAGATTTTTGACAAATCAATTCCAAACTATCCTTCTCCATTTCAGGAAGAGTTATAGTTTGGCAAATGAGTTTAGCAAGATCTGACCCCATACAATTGTTGATTTGTTTCCACATCCCAGCCACCATCTTTGATGAAGTTCTCTACCGTGCAATCATCAAGCTCCTGTATGATAAAGGTTGGCCATTTCCTAAGGCTTTTATCCAAAATCTAAATGTCATTTAGAACATTAACAGACTTTCCATTTGCAATTTTCCACCTCATGATTGTCTTTAAAGGCTTGCCTCCATCTGATATAACTTTCCAAGCACTAGAACCGATTTTCTTCATTGCACCATCTCCTAACAGGTCTCCATACTTTGGATAGAACACCTTATGTAACAATGAATCTTCTTCTTGGATATGTTTCCAAGCAATCTTAGCTCTTAAAGGACCAACCTTGTTAGAACAAATGTGAAGAGCTCTTCCTCCCCGTTTTAAAGGTAAACACATCACGTCCCAATTTACATAATGAATTCCATGCCTTCCATTTGCTTTATCCCAAATGAAACTTATACAAAATTTATCTACTTCATCAAGAATGCCTTTAGGATTCAAAGAGTTTGTGCAATGGAAAGTAGTGAAAGAGAGCAAAACTATTTTTACAAGCATAATTTTTGCAGACAATGAAATCACCCCCCCCCCCCCCCCCCCCACCAAATATTTATCATCTTCAATGCCTTTTCAATAATAAATTGGAAGTCATTTCTATTTAATCTTCTAAGAGCTAGTTTCACACCAAGATATGTCATCTCTTTAACATTTTTGTACTTGAAGATCGAAATTGTTTTCTTATTTCTTCTATTTTGAAGCTTTACTAAATAGAAGACAAGACTTATTTGCATTTATTTTTTGGCAGGTCCAATCACAAAAATTTTTCAAAATTTTCTTTATCTCCTTAATACATTTCAACTTAGCTTCAGAGAAGATAATAACATCATCTACATACAACTGGTGAGAAATCCTTGGCCCAAAAGAACTCACCCGGATTCCAATAGAATCCTCTTTTTCCATAAAAGCATTAGTTAATAACTGAGAGCAAAGAATAAATAAGTAGGGAGACAAGGAACAACCTTGTCGGAATCCAATTCTAGCTTCTATCCTACTTGAAGGATTTCCATTAATCAAAATAGAAAATTTCGGGTCTTGAACACACTCCAAGATGAGGCTTGAGAACTTAGATGGAAAACCAAAATAATCCAAAGATTTCTTAGGGTTGGCCATCCCATAGAATCATATGCATGTTCCATATCAATTTTAAGAGAAACAAGACCTCTTGAGGATTTAGAGTACCTGAATTTGTGCATGATCTCTTGATCTACCATATCATGATCCGTCAATGATCTCCCTTTTAAGAACGCCGCTAGCTCCTTATAAATTAATTTAGGTAGATGCCATTCTATTCATTAGCACCTTAGCTGCCACCTTAGAAACAGTATTACACAAAATGATTGGCTTGAATTTGTAGGGAGATAACAGGTTGCTAACCTTAGGAATAAGAACGATAAGAGTTTCCTTCCATCTTGGATCCATCTCTGAAGTCACAAAAAAGTAATTGACAACATTCCAGAAATCTTTTCTAATGATCTCCCAATATGATTTGATAAAAGAATGAATGATACCATTATTACCTGGAGCAATGTAATTACCTACTTTGATTGACAACTTCTTCAACTTCTTTAAAGAAGAAGGCTTTGTCTATACTCTTTGCATCATCAACATTTAAGGAGACCAACAGTCTCGGCCAGCTATCAAGTATGCAATTTCTATACTTCCATTTATCTTGAAAAAACCAGATCAATACTTCTTCATTTGATGTTAATCTTCCAATACAACTCCATCTTCATTTTTGATTTTGACAATAAGATTTGAATTCCTTCTAGCTGAAGCAAAAGATTGAAAAAAATTTGAGTTGCAATCTCCTACTAACATCCACTTTACCTTGGCTCTTTGTATCCACCAAGTATCTAGCCGAGCTAGAGTTGAGTTGAACTCACCCAATTTTACCTTGAGTGACCATATTTCTTCTTCCGAGAGACCACCTTCACTAGCTTCTTTAGCTTGAAGTTCCTCTATTTCCTTCAATAGGCTCTCTTTCAAAAGATTTTAGCTTCTATGTTTAGCTTTGCTCCAATAAAATAAGGCCTTCAATGATTTTTCCATTTTGTAGTTGAGAATGTCATACATGCTGCCCGCAGTCTTTTTCAGCTAAATTCCCCTTACAACAACAATTAAAGCTTTATTGATAGCCCAACTATCTTCAAACCTGATTACTTTTCTGCTCATAGGCTGGAATTCCAACAAATTTAAGAGTAATGGACAATGGTCAGAAGCTACATGAGGCAAATGCTTAACCATCATTCTATGTGGAGAATTAAGAGTAGCTGAATTCATAAAACATCTATCCAATCTCTCAAGAATCCGATTAGCTCCTGATTTGTTATTACACCAAGTAAATCTTGGACCAATAAACCCAACTTCATGCAAATCACCAATTGTAAATTGGTGTGATGATTCAAATGCATAAAATTTGGCAACACTCACCTTCCATACTAACAAAATGCCCCCAGACAATCCTTCAGATGGCACTTCAAAAAAATCCCAATCAGAGCCAATAAGAGAGTCCATATCCCTTCTCTCAACATTAGAAATTTTTGTTTCCAACAAGCCAAAGAAGAACACATCATTATACTTTACAATCTCCTTTAAGTATAGAGAAGCCTTCTTCTTTCTAGCTCCTCTACAATTCCAATAAATTATAGAATACATTATTGGATTTGAGGGGATACCATCCCCATTTTCTCCACATCTATTCTCCTACTTCTATGAGCCAAGCTAATAGGCCCCAAGCCTTTGATCTTCTTAGTTCCTTTTTTCTTTAAAATAGAAGAAGAACCATCTTCTTTGCCACATGGATATGTTTTTGTAACCTCCATATCATTCTTAAGGATACTATCTTCCACTTCTTTATTACCCTTACAATTATGGATCTGGTTAGCAACATTTTTTTAGGGGTAATGATTTCCCCTTCCTCAACTAAGCCATCCAGGATATTAAATTTATTCTCAATAACAGTAGAAACATGAGTTCTAAATTCCATACCAGATATTAATCAAGAATTTCTATCCTTGTCCCGAGTCTCATGATAAACTTCATGTACTAGAATAATTAGTTCTTCTCCTTTTGATTGCTATCCAGCAGTTAGAACAATATTATCTTGAATTGAGTGGCTGATATCTCCCAAAGTATTATGCTCGGTTGAAGCTTGTAACACTGCAGAAACAGATTTCTCTGTTTCTA
Organism: Dendrobium huoshanense; assembly: GCA_016618105.1. Taxonomy (NCBI): domain Eukaryota; kingdom Viridiplantae; phylum Streptophyta; class Magnoliopsida; order Asparagales; family Orchidaceae; genus Dendrobium; species Dendrobium huoshanense. Next base: position 31,609,670 of record CM028344.1, read on the forward strand.
AATTCTTCCTCACAAAGATTCCAGCAGGACGATTATTACTTCTTTTAAAAACTTTATTCCTATTCCTTCTTTATCCATAATTGACATGTACCCATAGACCATAACCTTCATTAACATCAATTGGGCTATTAACTGTTGTATTGGTATGAACTTTAGAATAAATAGCCTCCCTTGGCTTCAAAGACCTTTCCTCCAGATTTGAAACTTTATTAGCAAGACTATTATTGGTCAAATAATCTTTTTTAAGGTGACCAATCCTACCACACTCAAATCAGAAAGTGGGTATCCTCTCATATTCAACTTTCTGATAAAACTTGCCATAGCTCCCTTCCACCCAAACACCAAGAGGTAGTTGTTCATCAAGCTTGATGCACACACAAACCCTCCCAAACTCCCTCCTTCCCCACTGAAACATGTTTCCATCAATCAGAATTGGTTTCCCAACCATAGAAGCTATTATGCAAATGTTTAACTCACCCCAACACTGTAGTGGAAGATTAGGCAACCTAATCCACATAGGAGCTATCAACCCTTTAAAGGAGGTAGGGTAGAATTTTGGAGACCATTTATCCATTCCAATGATCTATCCATTAACAAACCATGGACCATTAGAGAGGACAGCTTCTAATGTCTCTTGTTCATAAAATGAGCACAATACCCAATCCATCCCGAACAATGTGAGATGGAATCTATCACTGCCTCCTTAGCTCTGCACTAATAACAAGAAAAGGGACATTTCCTCCAAACACCCTTATAACCAAAGATTTATGAAGCTTTTGGTGTTTTCTAATTCATTTTGCAAAACAAATTAACTGTTTTGCCATCATCTGACAAATAGTCTCCAAGATCAAGGTTAACAACCTTTATATTTTACTTTTTACTCCAAACATTTGATTGAGCACTATTGGTTGTTCTTGAAGGTACAGCAGTAGGTCCTTCCACACATCCTCCCAACTCCCCTAATATATATCTTCGGACATTCAACAGGTCTATATGTGAAGCTTCTGTCAAACTTTTGTTTCCTTCAAGCTCTCCAATAGTGGCTGAATTCACATTATCTTCCTCCATCTGGGTGGTATATGTAGGAGGCTCAATTACAGATTTGGATCCCACCTTAGATTCACTTCTAGGAGATACACATTTCACATTCCTCTCTGGAAAATTAAGTTGAATCATCAAAGAAGGTGAGGCTTCATCGATTGCAGATTCAGAAATTTTTCCATACTGAAATTTTGAATTACTTTCTATTACCACTTCCTTTCCTTTTCCGGTAACTTCAATTTCATTTTTCTTAGCTAGCAGCATTCCTCCTTCATTGATAATTAATGGTTTCCCAAGCTTTGACAGATTTTTTGGATGTTGAACAAAACCAGATTTTTCGTCTCCAAAAGCTAGAGAAGAAGACGACAATGATCGAGCTGAAGCAAAACCACAACCTATAGCAGGTTGATGAACGTCTAATGGACCACAGGCGACTGGAAGCCGGTGTCCCTCCACCACCATCAGAAGCAACAAATCCACCGTGAAAACAATATTTTGAAAATTACTCAGAAACTTCTAAATTTTCTCAGACTCTCTCTCTAGTTTCTCTCACTAGCTTCCACTTTGATAACACAAATTTTTTTTATTAAATGACTTGATTGGCCAAAATCAACAAGAAGAATATCATGAGCAAAAATCAAACACAAAGTTACATCCTCTTGCAAATGTCTAATGAGAACATTCATGAGTAAAGCAATAAGAAATAGACTTAATGCTAATCTTTGATTTAATTTAAGAGAAATAGGAAAAAAACTTATTCAAACCACAAAATAGCTTTTTTTTGAAATGCAAACCTATATACCGTTCATATGGCAGTTTTGCAAGTGGATTGCAGTCGTGCTCTGATGCCGGAGTGGGGGAGAGATCTTCGGTCCTATACTATATCTAATAACAGGTTCCTAATAGCATCACCCATCACATATATCAATATCTATCTGCTTTGATGCTAACGGCTCGTTGTTAAGGATGTTCAGGATAAACGCCCTCTACTTCTTGGTCAACTTTGTAACGGATTATATCGTCTTCGGACTGTCTCCACCGATCGACCCACCTCTCTTCTCGCTTCGCAATCCTCCGCTCAACTATGGCATGGCAGGCTCGGACATCCACATCCTGGTGCTCTCAACGGTCTTCGGCAGCATCTACCCTGTCTCGAATCATTTAAATCTACCTTTCATTGTACTTCTTGTAGTTTGGCAAAATACCACAGACTTCCTTTTAATAAAAGTACTAATACTTCATCACATGTTTTTCAACTAATCCACTCTGATGTTTGGGGGCCAGCTCCCCAACAATCTTTAAACGGATTCAATTACTACGTTGTTTTTATCGATGATTTTTCCAGATTTACGTGGCTATATCTAATGCACTCAAAGCAAGAAACCTTTTCTAAATTTACTCATTTTTGTTCTCTAATTAAAAATAGATTCAATGCTACACCTACGTTCTTTAGATCTGATGGTGGCGGCGAATTTAACAGCACACGATTTCAACAATTCTTGACCTTGCATGGCATCACACACCAAATCACATGCCCACACACGCCAATACAAAACGGTGTCACCGAGCGCAAAAATAGACACCTTGTGGAGATCACTCGTGCTCTTCTACATGCCTCCCACTTACCAAAACAGTTCTGGGCAGACGCGGTCAGCACAGCCAATTACTTAATAAATCGGATTCCATCCAAATCCATCTCTCAACGCATTCCCTATGAAGTTCTTCACGGTACCAGTGCTTCCTACGATCATCTCAGAACCTTCGGTTGTTTGTGCTATCCGGGGCTCCGTCCGTACGTCAACGACAAGCTTTCTCCCCGATCACAGCCCTGCATATTCATTGGATACTCGGCTCAACACAAAGGCTACAAGTGCTTCAACCCTCTTACCAATCGGACTCACCTCTCGCATCATGTCACTTTCCAAGAAACTATGTTTCCCTATCAAGATCTATGCAAGCACACAGGTATTTCACTCGAACCTAACAACAATTTCATATCACCTTTATTGCTCCTTCCCACAGGTGCTACAACGACTACTACTTCTTCGGACCAATGTGCTCAAACGGAACTACATCAGCCAGCCGCAACATCTAACCTTCCCTCTCCTCCTCAGTATATCGCAAATACATATACCTCACCCTCTACTGACGTTGCACTTCCAATTGAACTGCGTCCAACTTCCCACCCCATGCAAACCCGAGCAAAATCTAGAATATACAAACCCAAAAGAATCTTCACTCTCACGGCCACTGCATCCCCACCTAACACTCCCACCACCTATGCCCAGGCTGTGAAACTTCTGCAGTGGCATTCAGCAATGCAAACAGAATTTCTTGCTCTTCAGCGTCAAGGAACCTGGACTCTGGTTCCACCGCCCACAAATGAACCAATACTAGGCTGCAAATGGACGTTCAAGACAAAGATGCTTCCCAATGGCACCATCGACAAATACAAAGCTCATTTAGTAGCTCAGGGATTCAACCAAACTCTAGGCGTAAACTACTCCGAAACATTCAATCCAGTGGCTAAAATGCCAACCATTCGAGTTCTTCTCACACTCGTTGTTCATCAAAACTGGTCCATCCTCCAGCTTGACATTTCAAACGCCTTTCTTCACGGGGATCTTCAAGAAACAGTGTACATGCGTCAACCCACAGGATTCATCGACAACAATTATCCGCACCACGTCTGCAAACTTAACAAATCTCTCTACGGTCTCAAACAGGCGCCCCGTCAGTGGTTCCACAAACTCACATCCCTCCAACAATTTGGCTTCATGTTTAGTCGTTCCGATCCTTCGCTACTTATTTTTCATCATAATAATGTTCGGTTATACTTTTTAATTTATGTCGACGACATACTTCTCACAGGGAACGATCAAACGACTATACAATCTCTTCTACAATTTCTCAAATCCAACTTCGATCTCAAACAGCTCGGAACTGTCTCCCTTTTCCTCGGCATTCAAATCCACAAAACGGCCTCTGGTTACTTTCTAAATCAAAGCCACTATGCCTTGAAAATTTTGCAAGATGCGGGACTTGCCGACTGCAGTGCTTCACCCACCCCAATTACGCCCAAACGGACGTCAATTGCTTCCAACGACACACCGTTCGCTGATCCACATCTGTACCAAAAAATTGCTGGAGCTCTACAATACCTCTCTATAACGCGCCCAGACATCGCGTTCGCCGCAAACAGCATCTGTCAACATATGCACGCTCCCACGGCTACACACTTTCAAGATTTGAAAAGATTATTACGATATGTCAAAGGCTCACTTCACTATGGACTCCCGATCTCTCCAGGGAACTTGATCCTTCGGACATACGTGGACGCAGATTGGGCTGCCGACACCACTGACAGGAAGTCGGTCTCCGGCTTCTGCACCTATCTTGGCAACACATTGATATCTTGGTCTGTGAAGAAACAACCGACTGTAGCCAAGTTGTCAACAGAGGCCGAATACCGGTCTCTCTCCGTCGCCGCCTCCGATGTTCTATGGCTTCGGCGTCTTGTAGAAGAACTTCAACTCTCGTAGCCAGCTCCCACCAAAATCTTATGCGACAATACATCGGCAATAGCTTTAGCGAGCAATCCTATCTTCCATGCTAGAACGAAGCACATTGAAATCGACTATCATTTTCTTCGTCAACATATAGATACCGGTCTTATTTTCATTGAACACATCATTTCGGCCGATCAAATCGCCGACATTCTGACTAAACCGCTCGCGACTGCACGGTTTGAAATGCTGAGAGACAAATTAAACATTCAAGTTCAGAACGTTTAATTTGCGGGGGCCTATTAGGAACCTGTTATTAGATATAGTATAGGACATACTTGTAATATTTACTTTCTCTGTTTCGCCTATATTAAGGCATGTATAACTTCTGCTTCAAGATAATAAGACATACAGTTTCTGTTTCTTTCCTCTTGTCTTCTTCCGCAAGCTCTATTCCTTTCTTTCAGAGGCTATGAAGTCTATTTAGCTAGCTATACTCATCATGTTCTTTTAAATGTTTCATAAAAAGAGAAGGGCCCGATTTAGTAGAGGAGTATAAAAGCCGGCCTCTGAGTTCTAGTGTTTGTAGTATTTATTTTATAATCCAATTTACTTGTTTTGGTGTATAGACATTCCTGCTCTAAATTAACATAATTATGTTTCGCTAGAATGAAACTAGTTTATATTGGTTATATAACTTGGAAACTCAGTAGCTCTAATTGAGAATAAAGCATAAGTTTAGTTAAACAAATCCTTCCATTAGATCCTAAGGCATCACAACTAATGTATATAATCATCAAAAACATCAATGTCTTCCAACTTTATCACTAGTCATCACTAGCAAAGTTGATGTATGCCTTCATCTATAAGATGTATGTATGTCAAGGATATAAATGTTATTTATCACCGACTTTGTCTCCTACTATCCCGTACAACATAGACATAAATCATCATTATTAAAATCAATGCATATTGTTCACATCAACTCTAAAACTACTGACATAACAACAAGATAAATAAAGAACATCTTGATCTTAATCTCATATTCTTAAATTAAAATGATCAAGTAAACTGGCATTGATCTCTTGAAAACAACTCCAATGCCTCAATATTACTCCAGCTCCCACCATGGAATCCATCCTCCCCAGTTTAAATCCACTATTTGTGTCAATACCTCCTCCAATTAGAAGAAAGGGCATTATTTATAACCGATGATATATTCTAATAAGTTCATTTTAATTGTGCCAAACCCCTCTAATTTTTACCCATTCTAATTTTTCACATAAAATTTCTTAAGTCTCATATAAGCTTCTCCCGAATCATTTTCTCTATGCTAACTCTGCTGATGTTTATTTCATAAAAAATTTGATAAAATTGTATAAATATCCAAGAAAAAGCGTTGTTTGGTTCAGGAAATCCCTACGATAACTTTGGAAGTATAGATCGGCAGTAAATTCAACTAGTTCCAGGTATGATAATCAAATGCCAATAACTTTATTCTAAAGATAACTAAAATTGTTGCTATAAAGCAACGAAAGGCCAAGCTAAAAGACACAAGAGATAGCTCGACGCAAGATAGATGGAGTGTAAGTCATCCTTAGCATTCTCTCAATTACATTCCAAAAAGTCCCATCCATCAAACAGATCATGCAGGAATGTGAGGGAACCCCACCATCAACCTTAGATGATAAAAATTAAAGGTATCCAAAACAAATAATGAGAGCAAACATAATAAACCGTAGAAGTATCAAAAACCTATATAGAAAAGATGATCCACCTACTACGAGCAGGGGCGGAACCCCATGGCTGTCATGGGGGGGGGGGGTTTAAAAAATTTATTTATATGATTTTTTTAGGTAATTTACTCATTTTTATTTATTTTTTAGTCTTTATTACAAGAATTTTTAGGCAATTGCCCCCCCTAAAAATTTGAAAATACTATGGTCTTTAGGTAATTGCCCCCAACAGATCGAACCCCACCAGGGGACACTGCCTCCTTAGACCCCCGACATATATGTCTTATAAGTTTGCCCCTCCTAAAAATTAGGACTGGTTCCGCCCCTGACTACGAGAATCTCACAAATGCAAGCATAGGAAAAATACTTCTAGAGGAGATCAAAAGAAACTCGTGGAACCGCAAAGACTAATATTTCTTAAAATTAAATATTAGTCTTTGTGGTTTCAAGAGTTTATTTTGATCTCCTGTACTAATATCTGAAGAGAAGATAAAATCTTTAAAACAGTTGAGAGTATCCGTTATCAAAAACCTGTAATGAAGACAGACGCAGCAGGCTGCATTGGGTTAAGATAAACTATAGCCACATAAAGTTTCAACAGAGGTTGGTAGCAAAAAAGAAAGCTACTAAAAAGCTTAAAAAGTAAAGCAGCCACCATGAGATAGGACACAAATCACAAGATCTCAAATCATATAAAGCCACTTTTATCTTTTTTTTTTTTTTTTTAATATGGATCATCTCATTTATTTAAAGCTTCATTTGGGAAGACTTTTTTACTGCTTCTTGAAGTAGCTTTATAGTACAAAATTTTTAATTTTTATACCAAAAAAGTTGTTTCAAGAAGTAATAAAAAAACAGTCCGAAACAAAACCTAAATTAGTAGGGCCCAAAGGAATATAAAGGGGGGAGAACCCTTCATGATTCTACCATCATTGTAGATAAGGCACAAATTAGTAAAAGCAAGCCATGAAAAATCTGCTTAGATTCCTTGGAAATAACAATGAAAATTGAGGTTTGATAAGAGCTTTCTGAATTTTCATATGATATGAAAATGTTCCATTTTCCAGAGGCATCATGACAAATGAAGTTGGAAATAAAGGAGGTAGCAACTTGAAAAATGATTTTAGTAATGTTAGCAGTTTGACAATACAATACTTCATACAATACAATAATCCATCAAAGATATCTATTAGCGTAAATTGTCACACAATAATTAGGGTGTTCCTTTGAATTAAGACTAAGGCTTCATTTGTGACGACTTTTTTCCTGCTTTTTAAAGCAGCTTTCTAGTTTAAAAATTAATATTTTTTTTATATTAGAAAGCTGTTTTAAGAAGCAGTAAGAAAGCCGTCTCAAATGAAGCCTAAATCCAAGAACAATAAGATGTTTTTTCTTTCTATAATTTGTCGGATTTAAAATAAAGATTGTCTTACCAATTTAGTTTTCTCCTTCAATTATATTCCTGCATATTTTCTATTAGCTCTCCTTCCTAATATGACCTAGGTTTTTTATGTTGGAAAAGGTGAGACATTATTTGGAAGATGAAGATGGTGCTTTTTTGTGGAGCTATCCTTTTTCTGCCTTCTATTATCAGTAAGTATTATGTATTATATTTTTATTCTAAGAGTTTCTTTGTCCAAAAGGATTTTTTAGATATATTTCTTGAAGAAAATATAAAGAGGGGATATTTCCAAATAAGCATTACAAGAAGAAGTTGGATCTTCACATAGCCTAAAGCAGGCTACCTTCTGCTACTTATGTACACCAACTACAAGTCACAAATAGTTAAAAGAAATCTAATACTAAAACTGAAGCTATCAAAGTCTAATGTTGTAATAATGTCATCCATATATGGAGCTCTTGGACCACCAAATGCCATTCTATCATAAATTTAATGAGCAAATCTACTTTTTCTACAAACTCTTCCATTAAATAAAGTAATTTAATATATTGAAGGTGACATTTAAAAATTTATAACTAAATTCCACAAAATATCCCAAACTATAAAAGATAATAGTTTATAATAGGAAATGAACAGCCATAAAATATGTCAAATTAAAAGAGATAATAGTTTATAAGAGGACCGGATTTGAGACTAATGGAGACCAAATGAGTTTGGCTTAAAAATGAAATAAATGAAACATATGAGTTTTAGAAAGAGAAAGTATGCACATTATCTTACGTTATTCAATGGAATGATCTGACACTGAAGATAAGCCATTAAAACAACTAAAAATAATATTTAAATATACGTGTCATTAAAAAGACGATGTAGTAAAGCTGTCCACAACACAACAAAAATTACTTGAAATTACCATAACAAAAGAAAGCAACAAAATCATGATAATTTGGCAAAATTCAACAAGAATATTTCATGAATAAAGCAAGAGAAATCAGATAATGTTGCATTGGAACCTCCTATTAAATAGAGCTGAATCCAAATAATATGAAGACAAAGGGTTCAGCGGAAGACATATTAAACAACTGAAAAATATTATGTGATTATAAAACTTTAGAATCGTTATCATAAGAATTATATGATCAAAATAAGGGAGTTTGAAGTTCATCTTCTTTTATCTTATTTCTTTGCTAATTGAAAAGTTTTAGAAAATTTAGTAATATCAATTAATAGGGTAATCAATATCAGACATCCTCTTGCACAACTATAATTAGTTATAGTTTAGGGTTAGTCTTTCAACCCCACAATACAGAAGTAGGTCTCAAATGTTTTGTACTCAAAGCCAAAAAAAATTCTATCAATCGAAGGAATGGGAGGGTAATTGGCCTTTTTTTTTTGTTGAACTCACAAGCTCAACATTCTCGCATACACTTTAGTTGTTGAGTTTTCATCATTTACCTATTATTACTATGACGCCCCAAAAATATAAATTTGGAAAAATTACACATCACTCTATTATTTCAATCAACACATCAATAGCGATATCTAACCAATTGTATTCAGGAAAAGTATAAAGTGAAAAATATAATTATATTTATATATTAAATATTTATATCCTGATTCACAATCTAAAATAATATGTATAATAGTCATGATAAACATTAATAATAGTACATTACTACAGTTATATCATAAGTATTAAAAAAATGTTAAGATCAATATATGCAAAAAGAAACTCCAACATGCAATCCAGAACCATCTCATTCTACATAATCCTTACCCTTACCTAAAACATATAAAACCACATAATGAGTACATAGCCCAACAATTAACTAATATCTATAACCGAAGTTAATGCACCAATCAATAACTATAATCATACGCATAGAAATAAATAGTAATGATACCCTATATATCATATCATTCAAATACAATCTTATCATATATGTATCAATCATATCCCTATCATAAGTCAATCTATTTTATCTGTCATATGCCATAGTTTCATTTCTATATCATATATATTTACTATATTTCTCTTATCATGTATACAATATCTATCTTATCATAAAATTCTATCATGCATGTATATTTGTATGAGTTCAACAAGATATGATATCTAGTTTTAATGTGATATTTTTAACATCTTTAACCCCAACTGTCGACTAGTTGGTCATCAATCTTTAACCAAATATCAACTATTGACCAGTTGGTCACCAGTCATTAATTTAATCCTAACTGTCGACCTGTTGTTCATCAATCTTTATCTTACTATAATTATTCATAAATTTTAAATTAATTAATAGATGACTTTCCATAAATAATTAAGAGTCACCTCTTTACCCGTTACGTAACCGGTCAAGTGGTTATATGCTAACATCTAAGATTACACCACAAATATTTTTATTTAAAGAAAAGCTCGTCAGGTAGCCCTCTTGTATTTGATATTAATTTTTAAGAGTCAATTATGTATTAATTATAGTATTAATAGCTAGTCTTTCTAGTTTACATGCAAATGCCATATTCTTTCTATATCAATTGAATCATGTACTTTATACAATACAATAGGTATCTTATTCATATGCATGTATATGCCCTGAAATGGATGTTATGCCAAATGAATCATAATCATATGCATATTATGTATCTCATATCAAAATTTAATATAATAGTACCATATCATTATAGTCAACATTTTTCCCTACTCATTTCATATAAAATATTATGTCAACCTAATCACCAGGTAAAAACTCATTATAAACTTTGCTTCTATCGTTTAGTTTTATATAGTTGTTTAGGAAGTATGCTACATTATAGTTATTGTAATGCATTCTATTGTATTATAGTTTATAATTTATATGTTATAGTTGTTGCGATTGCAATTCATTGCATCAATCTTAAGATAATTCTATTCGAACATAAGTTAAATTTTATTTAAATCATACTTAAACTATGTTAGAATAATTTGCAAGACTTAGGCTTCATTCGAGATGTTCTTAATGATTTCTAAAATAAATTTCTATTATAAAAAATTGATGAACAAAAATTTTTTGTATAAAAAAGTTGCTTTTAAAAAACAGTAAGAAAACCATTCAAACGAAGCCTTATTCAAACTAAAATTGAATTTTATTCCAATCATAATGTAATGATCACTACCAAGAAGTTCATATTTTCGTAGCATTTTATAGCAGCAGTTTTAAAATTGCTGCTATAAACAGTGGTTTTAACCGCTGTTAAATTCACTATAATAAAATTTAAGTTATCACAATATTTTGTAGCAGCAATTTTCAAACCGTAGGCTAAACAAGATCCCTCGTAAAGATCCCTTCCATCTCCTACTTTCGTGCCCTAACTAACTTTATCCTCATCGGAAATCTCTATTCAACGATCCTCCATGCCGAATCAGCCAGCCCTCCATTCGACGAACATCCAAGCCGAATCAGCCAGGCCCGATGCCGAAGCTACCCATCCCGTCCCGATCATGTGGTCTCGACGAATCCTGGGTCGCTGGAGGTAAGAGGGAGGAAAGCTTGCAATGGATATAAGGACTTCTAACTTTCAGAAACCACTGCTCTGCCTATTTAGAAATGAAACCATCTCATTATTTTCCTCAAAACTCAGCATTTTTAAGGAGGCGATACTTCTTAATGGCTCCATTAGCGACACCGATGGTTCACTTGCACATGACTTACACATGCTTGTTTCTTGCTTGGTTTTGATAGATTTTTCTGAGTTTTGGTTTCTGTAAATTGATTGTAGTACTACTTTGGGGAAAGGTATGCCTTTGCTCGGTTTATAAAGTTGGTGAAGCAGGCTAGCTTTTATGTTCATCTCCGCATTGGTCGCTGAATGGAATTTTGGGTAAAGTAATTTTTTCCTTTTTCTGATTAATATAGATGAATGTTTTCTTTGCTTGATTCTTTTCTAAACTCCTGGTTGTTATCTTTGCAGTGGTTATCTTTTTTCTTTTTCTTTTTTTTTTTTGGCAAAATTTTAGGGCAAAGCCCGTATCATTGATAAAAAGAAATTACAAGTAAAACAAAAGAAACCTATAGCCCTGGATTTCACAACAAAGAGAAAACCAAAGACTCAAAATAATGAAACCAAAGAAAATACAATATGAATTAAACTGAAGGACCCAGGCAGCGCTTGGTGATAAATGAACGGGACCAAAATGCACGAGAGGGACTACACCAGGGACAAGCACTTGGTTGCCAAATAGACCATCCAAGGGGCTGCTAGGTTAGCAGCAATTATCATTGGCCTTCCAAAAAAGTAGACCCAAGCGACAGGGGCAGGCAGCAAAAACTGAGAGGGAGAACAGTAGTCAATTAGCATGTACTTAAATGCTTCCAGTTATTAGTCTTTCGCAGGATTGCTTGTTTGATTTTAGCGAAAACAGTGGCTTGGCAACAAAAAATGCCACCAAACAGTCGATCATTTCTAACCCTCCAAATAAAGTAAATTGAAGCACAACAAGCTAGAAGGTAGTAACTGATGAGTTGACTATTAAAACCCTACTCCATAGCATATCAAAAACTTGATGAAGATTAGGTCTCAAAAGGAGATTGCCCAGCCACGGAAGAAATTGTTTGATAATAGTGAATGTGAAGTTACATTCAAAGAATAGGTGGGATATGGTTTCAGATTCATGAGTGCAGAAACAACATTTAGTGCATGTAGAAATCCCATGAGAAGATAGCACATCACCATTTTTCAATCCACCTTTGAAAGCCATCCAAGAAAACACAGAGAAGCATACAATTGCTTTTTTATGCCAAACTAACTTGTACCAGGAAGCTGTTTCAAGAGAAGCATATAAAATCTTTTGAAAAGAATGAAACATGGGGTTCTAGGAGCCCATCCAGTGATGGTTTTCAAGATGGTCGTTAATGTGGGTGGAAAGAAAAACAGAGGTAATCAAAACATCTAAGCAGTCAGGAAAAGTCCAATTATCATCTATAATAACTTTAGAGACTCTCCAATCAGACATAAAAGTGAATTCATGAAGCACGTGCATATCATTCAATTTTTCCTCCATAGAGGTACCATTGCACCAGGGGTTCCATAAGAATGACAAATTACTACTAGCGTGTGATGCACTGCTTAATGGATCAAGCCTTCTTGCATAAGTAGTTCAAGAATAGAGAGCATTTAATAGGCAACAAATTCCACAATGAGTGATATTTGGCTCTCCACCAATAAAATAGAAGACTGCTATTATTTAAGAACCTCCAGATAATAGAACAAGCAAAACTGTGTCGAAGACAATCAATCGACGTAATACCCAAACCACCATATTGTTTGGGAGTGCAAGTGTCTTTCCAAGAAATGGTATGGAGTTTTTTTAAATTAATATCACCAAAAAACAAGAACCTAGAGCACATCCTGTTGATAAGCTTACAACTTCCTTTGGGCAAGATAAAACATCTAATCCAATAAGCTAAAGAGTTTCTTATAGTGAATTTGAGGAATGGAATCCTACCAGCAAAGGAAAGAAGTTTAGCTTTCCAGCCATCAAGGGAGGTAGTAATTCTTTGGATTAGAGGTTGGAAGTCTGAGGCTCAAAGTTTTTTTTTTTGTAGAAAATAGGTATCCCCAGATATTTCAGAGGGGAGAAAGATTGGGTAATTTGGAGTAAAGCACATAATTGAGAAGCTTCATGAGTATATTTAAAAATCAAACTACTACTTTTTGAGGGTTAACATGTAATCCAGAGTATGTAGCAAATTCATGTAAGATGGAGTTAAGTGTTTATGCGTTGGAGAAAGTAGCTTTCCCAAAAACTAAAAGGTCATCTGCAAACATAAGGTGGGAGATGGAACAGTCACCAATGTTCATCCCAAAGAAGGTGGAGTTGGACGTAGCTCTATCCAAGCAAGTAGAAATACCATCCATAACGATGCTAAAAAGATAAGGGGAGAGTGGGCAACCTTGTCGGAGTCCAGAAGTGGAGTTGAAATAACCCTCTAAAGCACCATTGATACAAATAGAGAAATGGACATCAGTAATACAAGCTTTAATCCAGGAAATGAAAACTTCAAGGAAAATTTTAGCAGCCAGCCTATTCAAAAGAAACTCCCTTGAGACTGTGTCGAAAGCTTTGATCAGTAATACAAGCTTTAATCCAGGAAATGAAAACTTCAAGGAAAATTTTAGCAGCCAGCCTATTAAAAAGAAACTCCCTTGAGACTGTGTCAAAAGCTTTGGTGATATCAAATTTTGCACAGTAGTACTTATCCTTAGTTTTATGATTAAAATTGCCAAGCAATTCTGAAGCAAGGAGAATATTATCCGATATAACCTTTTTCTGGATGAAACCACCTTAGCTAGGATGGATGATAAAGGGTAACACCTCCTTCAACATATTAGCAATGATCTTAGCTATGACTTTGTATATGACATTGCAAAGAGATATAGGTCTAAAATCTTTCACATTGTTGGCATGCAGATGCTTAGGAATCAAAGCAATAGCAGTAGCTTTCACTTGTTTAGGCATGTGGCCAGTGGTAAAGAAGGAGAGAATAGCCTTGTAGAGGTGATGCTTAATGGAATTCCAAGAGGTTTGATAGAACTCAAAGGGAAAAACGTCGGGTCTAGGAGCAGAGTTGGCCTTGCCAGCAAAGATAATAGTTTTAATTTCATCCAAAGAGACCGGGGTAGTGATCATGGGAAGCATGTTGGGGGAATTAGATTCCTAGTAGGGATATCATGGATATTGTTGGAATTGGAGGATAGGTTGTGGGTGTTGAAGAGTTTGGAGTAGTAATTAATGAAAATCTTGGAGATGTCTTGATGAGTGGTGAAAGAGCCATGCTCAGTGTTGATTTCTTTGATACGGTTATGTTGTTTGGAGATGTTGATTTTTGAGTATAAGAATTTTAAGTCATCTTCACCATGGGTGAGCCAATTCACCTTAGCCCTTTGGGAAATCCAACAGGTAAGGGTGGAGTGATAGTGGGAGAGTTTGGTGTTGATGCTATTTAGCTCAGCATTGAGTGAGTTGTCAAGAGGGTTGTTCTGAATTTGGGAGGTGATCCGGCTTTGGAGAGCTATTAAGTTATCAATCACATGTTGAATAGAATTAGAGTTAGACCAATGCTTTTGCTTGATGAGGTTTTTTAACTTGTAGTAGAGAGAGCAAAGTGGGCTGCCAATATTGGGTTGAGAGAAAACATTGAAAAAACAATCCCAAATTTTTGAAATCTTTGAGAAATAGTTTTTATACATGAATCTGTGACCTTTCGATCCTTCCTGGGAGTTCACCAAAGTAAGGGGTGTATGGTCAGAACAGTTGGGGTCACCAATAATGTAATAGGAGTTAGGATAATTGAGCAGCCAAGTGTCATTGATCAGAACCTGGTATAATTTGATGTGGATATGGTTGTCAGGTTGTTGGTTGTGCCAGGTGAAAAAGTGTCACACAGAGGAGAGATCATGCAATCCGATATTGAATATCATGATATTGAAGTAACCAGGCTTGTTGGTATTACGGACAGTACCACCAGCTTTCTCATTTGGATAGCGACAACAATTAAAGTCACTAATTATATCCCAAGGAAGGGTAGTGGTATCAGCTATTTTTTGTAAATCATTCCAGAGGATCTGCCTTTCCAAAAGGGAGTTGCTTGCATAGACAATAGTATTCGCACATGTAGGGGTAGAAGCAACATGAATGGTGTCGGAGATCAGCTGGTTGTTAGAGATCTTTGGGATGAAATTAACAGTATTCATATTCCATTTTATCCATATACGACCAGAGTTGGAGTGCATGAAGTTTTGGCAAGAGCCTTTCTTAGGGAAAATTTTGTGGCTTGCAAGAAACCACTGATTGGAAAGATTGTTGATGGAAATTTTAGCTTTGAGGATAAAGAGGAGGTCTAGGTTGTGTTTTTGGGCTAGTTGTTTGCAGCATAAAACTTTATTCGGGTTGTTAAACCCATGAACATTTTAATATGCAAATTTAGGATTGGCATTTTTGGGAGAGGGTAGAGGCTTTCTTGTCTTGCTTTCCTCTGGTTTGCTTTTGGTTTTGCTTTGAGATTTGTTGGGTTTTGATAATATTGGATGTGGAGGTGGAGGTGGATTGTTCAGTGGGTATGGGGATGATTGGTTGATGGTTGCGTGGAGAGGTTTGAGGGGGCTGTGTTGGTTGGGGTTGGAGAGGTTTGGGGAGGAGTTTGGGTTTTGAGAACTTGAGGCAAAGTATTCCTGGTTTCCTTGATCTGATAAAGCTTCAAATTGGTTTTTAGTTTTCACTGAAGAGGGGTCTTTTGGAGGAGATGGAGGTAGAGAGGTATCAGTTAACTCACAAGACGGGGAGTTGAGATTTGGTATGAGGGGACCTGGAGGGGGTTTGGGGATTAAAGGCATGTTTGAGGATGGGGGGTTTAGTTTGAGAGGGGGGTTTGGTTTGGGGATGGTTAAACGTGGTGGAGGGGTGAACCGAGGCTTGCGGCTAGTACTTCTGCCTCTGGGAGGTGTGGTGTTCTGGGGAGGAAGGATTGGGTCTTTAGGGCAAAGAGTCGGTGGGTGCATGATGGAGCTACACTGAGAGCAGTGTTCTAATTTACAGTCGTATTGGACTCTGAGCGGAGAGATTTTACCATCAATAGAGTAGTAGATTTCATCCGGGAGAGTGGAAGAGCTTGTGATTTGCACAAAAACTCTAGCAAATGTTAACCGAGTTTTGGCAGCAGTAAGAGCATCTACAGCTAGAGGAATACCAACACAACTAGCAAGTTTAGAGATACCTTCCGACGTCTAGCAAGAGAGAGGAAGGTTCATTATTTTGATCCAGAGGGGTATCGAAGGAAACTCTTCCCTCTTTGGAACAAAATTCGGACTCCATTTTTGTAGGATGAAGGATTTTTTGAAGAATAACCAGGGGCCACCGGTCCATGCAAGCTCGTAATCTTCAATCGTTGTGAATTTGAACCCGAAGAAACCTTCATCCATGGTAAGGAGAGAGAAAGCTCCCTTTAGCTGCCACGATTTTTAGATAGCTTATAACAACGCCTCGTAGAATGGCCTTTTACTGACTGATTAGCCAATAAAGAAGAGTGACCATTTGCTGGCACCAGCTAGGAATTGGTCGCTGAAAAATTGGGCTGTGAGATTTTGGGTGGGAACAAAGGATAGAGAGTGGGAAAACTCCTTTGAAACTTGAGGTGCGATGGCAAGAAGATTTTTCCAATCCAGAGGAAAAATGGGAGCAGAGGATGGAGCAGGGGGGAAGAGGTAGAGAGTGGCGGGAAATTAGGGTCCTCCATGGGGGAGGAGCTTCCGACAGGGGTGGCGGGAACAGAACAAACCTGGGGCATCAAAAGAAAAAAACCCTAGCAGAGCTGAAAGGAGACTCACCGTACTGCAGTGGTTTTCCAATTTGGTTAAAATATGTTCCTGTCATCAGCTTAAGAACTGACAATGGGCCTTTCAAGGTTACTAGTAGGTGTTTAAACCATTGCAATAAGTCCGAAACAGTGTTGCGAAAGCCTGAATTTTTAGTAGTGGATATTAAATTGTGTTCTAAGTAATGTTCACATTAAGATAGTTCAAATCAAAATGGACTTCAAATAAATAGTTATTAAATAAAAGAGAGGATAATTTGTTTCTAAATCAATAATCAATAATATTAAAAAACGAATAAGAAAAAATTTTAATTACTTATAAAATAAAGTAAAAAATACTGTCACGCCCCATCAATTCACTCATTTTCACCACATTTAATTATTTTATAATTTAGAAAATTAGGATTTTATTTTGTGCCACGTACTCTTCCCACTAATCTACTAGATTGATCACATGCAACATGGTCCCATTAGAAATATATGATATTTTCTTTTTGAAAATGAATTATATAATGAAAAAAAGAAGAAGAAGATGATAACATGAAGAAAGACTAGTAGTATTGGATTCAAATTTGTTAGTGGATGACACTTGACCTTGCATATCAGCAATCCGAGTGTGCAACCTATAACCTATGTGAGAATGGAGAGAAAAGAGAGAAAGGGAAATGCTGGGGTTGGAAATAGGGCTTTCGCCGGCGTATTTTCCGGCGGATAGGACACTGGAAGTCTTTCCGATGTTTGTTACGACGGTAATATTTCATTGTGTTTAAAATGACCGGCGTCTATTACGCTGGTACATACGTAGGAAATTTCCGTCATAAATTACGCTGCATTATACTACATGCTTATAGATTATGCGTATAAACCGACGTAATTTGGGTTGGAAACAAATCGATGAATTATCCGCTGGTTATTCCGTCGTAAAAGTTCCGTCACATACCACGCCGGTAAAAATGCCGTAGTTACCAACGTATATAAACATGCCGGAAGCTTCGATGGTAATCCCGCATTTTCCTGTAGTGAGGTGAGAGTGTATCCCTATGACAACTGCTTTCATTCTGTGAAGTAAGTGGCGAGTTGTTTAGTTGGCGAGATCCTCCATTGCCCCCTAGTTGGGTAACTTTCCTATGTAGGCTTGGGTGAGTCGGGCCTGATATTCTTTGGGTGAATTACTCTGTGGGGCCCAACATATGCGAGTCCTCTCCTTGGAACCCACCAACCACATGCTAAATATCTATGAAGGCATATACAAATAATAAATTACAAAATATTTCTTATTCATACTTTCGAAATGCATGCATATCGATATTTATAACGTAATAGTGTGTCAATACATCTTTATACATTACTTCAAAATCCATTTTGTCCTTCGGTTGTGACAAAGTTTTGAGTGTGTGATTTAGATTGATATGATTGTTGAATTTGAGTGGATCTGATTTTAGTAGAAGGGGAGCAGCTGATGTTATTATCATCTCCCCTCAAGTTAGCAATTTATTCTCGAATTGTTAACTTGTTCCTTAAGATGATAAGACGATTTATGTGTGTAACATTTATAAGAATATCAGCACAATTATCTTGAGATGAAATATTATGAATTGAAATTGTTTTATGGAGAGTACACTCTCTTGCTGAAGTAATGAATAATATCAATATCTTTATTACGAACATGAAACACCGGATTATTTGTGAGAATCATAGATGATAAGGTTCATCAATAAAATTATAAAAATTCATTTAGAAGCTAAAGTAGCCTAATTAATTCAGAGGCAGCCATTGTGAGTACTATATACTAAGCCTGAGTGAAGGATCATGTAACAATAGATTGCTTTGGACAATTCACGAGAATAGATTTGGACCAAGATAGGCACAATATCTGGCCACGGTATACCAGCTCTGACAAGTAAGATCCTTGGCAATGAGAAGGCCATGGTGTACTGTTCCTCTCACATAGCAGAGAAATAGTTTTAGTATTTAGAAGCCACTCCCTGTGCTAGCTGCGAGCTTCTGAATGTCCTGCCTTAGCCACAAATCTAGAAAGTAACACCTGCTGCAATTTAATTTTTTTTAGTCTCAAAAATCTTAAAATTATGAAATTTTTAAGATTAAATTGACATCATTATTATGTTAATTTTATTAATTTTTTATAATATTATTATTTATTACGTCATCCGGTTCGACCCCGATTCGACTGGTCGAACCGTGAACCTCTCATTCTTCCAATTTGTTGTCCTTTGTTCTAATTCATTATTTAAAAATATTAAAAAAGGAATAAGAATAAATTTTAAATACTTATAAAATAAAAAAAAATTACTGTCACGCCTCATCAATTCACTCATTTTTCATGGCATTTAATTATTTTATAATTTAAAAATTTAGGATTTGTTTTTGCACCACGTACTCTTCCCACAAATCTATTAGTTTGATCACATGCAACATGTTCCCGTTAGAAATATATGATATTTTCTTTCTGAAATTGAATTTTATATATATATATATATATATATATATATATATATATATATATATATATATATATATATATATATAAAGAATAAAAAAAGAGGAAGAAGAAGTTGATATCATGAAGAGAGACTAATAGTGTTGGATCCAAATTTGTTTGTAGATGAAACTTAACCTTACTTGTATATTGAGCTTTTGAGCGTGCCACAGTAGAACTTATATGAGAATGAAGAGAAAAGAAAGAATGGGAAAAGCTATGGAAAAAAGCTGTAATAAATGTGCTTAAAAGCTTGATTTGTGAATAAGATCCAAGTATGATAAGAGCAAAATGATCTAGAAGGTACCAAATGCTCCTCATCACCCTTATTATATGGTTCTAAGGGTTACAAGAAAGGTTGCACCCAAAAAGTGAAATAGTACAATACTACAAATACTATCCTAGACATGAGTTGCCTCGTACATTGCTTAGGAGGGCATGGGGTTGTAGAGCTATGATGATTTATCACTAGGAAAGCTTAGTAGTACTGAGTGTGTACTAGGCGAGCTCCATAGTATAGGTAAGCTTGGTAGTGTCTAGTAGGCGTGGTAGGGTTGTCAATTTTGGGTCACAGGTCGGGTTCGGGTCGAACCCGAAATTGATCCGGCACTATTCGGGTCAATCCGAACCCGACCCATATCTGCAAACGGGTTTATTTTCCGGACCCGAACCTGACTCGCTTCGGGTCCAGGTCGACCTGATCCGACCTGAATGACCTGGGTCGGACAAAAAAAAATGTTAGCTTTTGGGTCCAAAAATGGGTTCGGGTCAAAAACAGGTCAAAAGCGGGTCAATCTCGAGTTGTCGGGTCAAAAACGAGTTTTTGGGTCAAAAGCGAGTCATTTTTGGGTCAACCCGAACCCGACCCAATTTTTGAAATGGGTTGAATCGTTGAACCTGAACCCAACCTGTTTCGGGCTCGGGTCAACCCAAACCCGAAATTTTCGGGTTGGGTCCAATATTGACACCCCTAGGAGTGGGTAAGTCTATGAGTGAGTTGTGAGCAATTTGTACCTGATAATTGAGTAATGTATGGGAGTTGTTGGCTACCTATACTAAGCTTTGTAATGCCTAGAATAGACGGAGAGTTAGTTAAGAATGAGGAGAAGAGCTAAATAATTTGTTGGTCATGGTAAGGAGATCTCAAGGCCCTATGGGTGGGTGCTTTCTTATAGTTGAACTTTTTTTGCTTTCGGGCGAGAGTTCACTCTCTTACTAAAGTAATGAACAATATCAATATCTTTACTACGAACATGAAACACCGGATTGTTTGTGAGAATCATAGATGGCAAGGTTCATCAATAAAATTATAAAAATTCATTTAGAAGCTAAGGTAGCCTAATTAATTCAGAGGCAGCCATTGTGAGTACTATATACTAAGCCTGAGTGAAAGATCATGTAACAGTAGATTGCTTTTGACAATCCACGAGATTAGATTTGGACCAAGATAGGCACAATATCTGGCCACGGACTTTCAGTCTAGAGCATCACAAGCCCAATCCGCATTGGTATAACTATGACGAGTAAAATCACCTTGGCAAGGAGAAGGCCATGGTGTACTGTGCCTTTCACATAGCGGATAATTAGTTTTAGTATTTAGAAGCCATTCTCTAGCGGCTGCTGCATTCTTGGACACACCCGATTAGCAGCAAAGACAATATTTGAACTTGTGATGGTCAATCCAAGTACCAATCGTCATTGGGCTGAGGTTGAGCAACAAGCAGCTTGAGGAGGATTGGCTGCTGGATTATACGACAGATTTGCTCTGTGCTAGCTGCGAGCTTCTGAATGTCCTGCTTTTGCCACATATCTAGCAAACACCCGCTGCAGTTAAACAACTTACCTTGTTCGAGGTGCTGCGATCATCTTGAACAGAGGGAGAGCTTTTACTTCTAGCACCTTTGCAGTAATACGATCCTCTAGTGCGATCATGACCATGTGAGGAATGAAGAGTGATAGTAGAAATAGATAATGAAGAATGCTGCCCCCCAATATTGGCCTCATCATTAGCGGCAAATTATTAGGTGCGGACACCAGACAGAGAGAATCATCTGGATTTTTCTGTCTACAGTAAAAGCACAGTCAAAGCACAGCTACTGAGTGCAGCTGCTACTGTTAACAAGATACATAGGAAAGGAAATAATACAGAAGGACAGAGAAAGTAGAATTGATTTGTTGAATGAATGTACAAGACTATGCCTGGCTATATATATAGACTACAGGCTGTTTTAACCATACATCAAGAACCGTAAAATACTAAAGACGTAGACCACAGATTAGGACCTACTGTCACGTATACACCTGTACTAACATGCCCCTCAAACTAAACATCCTGAGCACAGATGTTGAGTTTGCTTCGTAGAAATAGAAAATGGTCTTTAGGTAGGGATTTTGTAAGAATATCGGCAGTTTGCTCGGCAGAGCTGATGTGTAAAATCTTGAGCGCGCCGGCTTTGATATGATCGATGATGAAGTGATAGTCGAGCTCAATGTGTTTTGTACGGGCGTGAAAGACCGGATTGTTGGAGAGGGCTATAGCTAATGTGTTATCGCAGTATAGAGGGGTAGGTCCATTCTGCTGAATGCGGAGTTCGGCCAGCAACCGGCGAAGCCAAATTACTTCTGACGTGGCCGAGGAGATGGATCGATACTCAGCTTCGGTTGATGATTTAGCTACAGTAACTTGTTTTTTTGCTGACCACGAGATGATAGTGTTGCCCAAAAATGTGCAGAACCCGGTGATGGACCGCCTATCTGAGTGATCTGCAGCCCAGTCGGCATCGGCAAAGGCTCTGAGCTGAAGATCGTCGTGATCTATGGGGATGCCGAGTTCGGTGGTGCCTTGTATGTAACGCAACAGCCGTTTGAGTGTTTGAAAGTCGTCGTTGGAGGGTTCATGCATATGTTGACATATGTAATTAGTAGTGAAAGCTATATCATGACGGGTAATAGATAGGTATTGAAGCGAACCTGCAAGTTTTCGGTACAGCTTGGGATTGGAGAAAGGTGTCTTGTTGGTGGTGGCGGTTGATTTTTTGAGCGACATGGGGGTGAGGGCAGCTTTGCTGTTGGTAAATCCTGCTGTGTGAAGTTGTTTTGCATAGTGTTGTTGATGCAAGAAGTATCCCGTTGATGTTTTGTCTACCTGTATGCCTAAGAACGGTGATATATCACCAAGTTGTTTGAGTTTAAAATTGGAATGCAATTGATTTAAGAGTAGTTCGATTGTGGACTTATCATTGCCGGTGACCAAGATGTCGTTGACGTAGATTAACACAAACAAATATGTCCGATCTTTTGTGTAAATGAGTAGTGAAGGGTCGGCTTTGCTGAAAATGAAGCCGAAGGTTCGTAGAGAATTTGTAATTTTGCTGAACAATTGTCTTGGGGACTGTTTAAGACCGTAGATGGATTTATGGAGCTTGCACACAAATTTCGGATGAGTAGTATCTTTGAATCCTGGAGGTTGTTTCATATAAACGTCTTCATGAAGGTCGTCGTGCAGAAAGGCGTTCGAGACGTCTAGTTGTAGAATGGACCAGTTGTTGTGGAGAGCTAATGTGATCAAGACTCAGATCGTAGTCATCTTGGCGATAGGGCTAAACGTGTCTGTGTAGTTGATACCAAGTTCTTGAGAACATCCGAGAGAAACAAGACGTGCTTTGTATTGAGATACTTTTCCCGAGGAGTCCCGTTTGATTTTGAATGTCCATTTGCACCCTATGATCAGTTTGTTGTGAGGAGCAGGAACTAACGACCAGGTGGTTTGGTTTTGAAGGGCCTCATACTCAGTGGACATGGCCGAGCGCCAATGTTCGTGGTTATTTGCCCGAGCGAAGGAAGTGGGAGTGTCCTCAAGGGTGGAAATAGCCGAAAGATCCAGAATCTGCCGTGGTTTGGTGATGCCGGACATGAGCCACGTGTGCATGTGATAAGTTCTGACCAGAGGAATAGGCGGTGGAGATGTCGTGGCTGGGCTTTGCGGCGTGGATGAAAGTGGGGATTGAGGCTGCGGTGTTTGAGTAGTGTGTGTCTGTGAGATGGGTGGGTGTTTGATTAGGGAGGAGGGTATTGTGGATGCTGGAGTGAGGAGAAGTGGTGATTGATGCAATGAGGGAGGAGTAGGCGTGGTGATCTAGTTCGTGATCTTAAAAGGAAAGATGTATTTTTGAAACGTGACGTGTCTTGATATGTACACTTTGTTAGATTGAATATCGAGACAGCGATATGCTTTGTGCGTTGTGGAATAACTGAGAAAGACGCATTCACGGGAGCGAGAGTCCAGCTTGCTTGAGACGTATGGCTTGAGCCACGGGAAGCAGAGACACCTGAACGTCCGGAGATGTGAGTAGGAAGGAGGTTGCCCGTGAAGAAGACGGTGAGGACTATGAGGATGTGTGGCTTTGCTCGGTATGCGATTGATCAGGTAATGCGCTGTTGTCAAGGATTTGGCCCATAATTTTTGGGGAAGACTGGCGGCATGTAGCAGAGTTCTTGTGATGTCAATAAGATGTCTATGTTTCCTTTTGGCCATGCCGTTTTGCTCAGGAGTGTGTGGACAACTGAGCTGACGAGTGATCCCGTGTTTAAGAAGGTAGTTGGTGAATTGGTTGCTGAGGAACTCACCGCCACCGTCGGAGTGAAAATATTGAATAGTAGCATTAAATTTATTGAGAATTAAATTGCATAATATTTTAAATTTTGAGAAAGTTTCATACTTTGTTGTCATCAAATAAAGCCACGAATACTGTGTAAAATCATCAATGAAGATCACATAATAGCTAAAACCATTTATATAATGGCATGGGGACGGGCCCCAGACATCCGCATGAATAAGCTAAAAAGGTTTTGTACTAACAGAAATGTTACTAGTAAAAGGTAGTTTATGACATTTTGACACTTTGCAAGAATTACAGATATCTATGCAGACATAGAAGAATTGCGTAAATCAGGAATAAAGTTTGATAAAGATGAGATGATCTGTGAGTTTGGGTGCCCCAGACGAGCATGCCACAGCCGAATGTTCCTATTCCGAACGTGAAGAGCTGGATGGACGGAGGCGGAGGAGGATCGAATTTGGTATAGACCGTTATGTTTGCGACCATGAAGAAGCTGCCGGTTGTCCTGGGAATCCTTAATCACGAAACCATTAGCATAAAAAATAATTGAAATGTTGTTGTCTGTGGTTAGTTTTGAAATGGATACTAGATTATGAGATATGGAAGGAACGTGTAAAATGTTTTGGAGACGAAGCTTACGAGCGGTCTCCGGAAGAGGAAGTAATCCGTTGCCAGTGTGCTGGATCGAAATAGTGTTTTCGTTAGCCACCGAGACGGAGTCGAGTCCATTATAGGAAGACGCATTGCTTAAGTTGGAAAGATCTTGAGTCATGTGAGAGGTGGCTCCGGAGTCAAGAATCCGCTCCGTGTTGTTTGATGAGGCTTGGTGCTACGCGTAGTGAGCTCGAGGGTTCGTCAAGGAAGATGAAGCATACTGAAGATTGCAGCGATGCCAGCAATCTATCGCGATATGCCCTGTTTTGCCGCATATTTGATAAACCGGGTGCGGAAAAGTGGATTGATTCCGCTGTGGATGAGCTTCATTGCTGGAGTTGGGTCGCGCATTTTGATTCTTGTATTGGGATCTTGTGAAGCGACCACGATTGGGTTTGTTCCGAACCGAGAGAAGAGCTGAGTTGTCGGACGGGGAACTGAGTTCTTTGGAATGATCTTGCTAAAGGTTTATCTCTTCACTACATAGAAGAGAGTATAAATTTTCCAAGGAAATAGGTGTCAGAGAGGTCCAAATCGCTATCTTGAAGGGATTGTATATGGTTGGGAGACCGTTCAGGGTGTAGAGTATGATGTCTTCATTGTTGATCTTGGATCCAGCAGCTGCAATATTGTCTACGAGATTCTTGATTTGAGTCAAGGATTGCTGCATTGATAGATCTTTCATTTGGACTTGGTGTAATTCATTCTTGAGCTGAATTACTCTTGAATGATTGGTGGGTTGAAGTCTTGATTCAAGAATCGTCCAGATCTCGTTTGCTGTGGATAATGTAAGCACATAGGGAAGCACAGATGCGGAGATTGTGGACAAAAGCGTGGAGACAAGATTTCGATCAATGAGTTTCCATAGTCGATGATCGTTGATGGAGGAGGCGGGAGGGCACGAGCTCGTGCCCATGAGATGGCCGCTGAAACCATTTGCGGCGAAATGCTGATGCATTTGATGTCGGCATATAGAGTATTTCTCGTTGGTGAGGAGAGTGGGAACAAGATTCTTAAGATTGGAGATCAAAAATTTGGGAGGTGCCGGAACCACAAATTCCTCCAGCGTTGTGGTGATGTTTGATTCTCTTTGCGTGGACGCCGACGATCCCTGATCGGCCATGGATGGCGGAGAGAGAAAGGCCACGGAGACGGAAGGAAGAACGAAGGTCACTGAGAAGGACGCAACAACGTAAGCCGCTGGGCAATACGCTCTGATACCATGTTAACAAGATACATCGGAAAGGAAATAATCCAGAAGGACAAAGAAAGTAGAATTGATTTGTTGAATGAATGTATAAGACTAGGCCTGGCTATATATATAGACTACAGGCTGTTTTAACCATACATCAAGAACCGTAAAATACTAAAGACTTAGACCTCAGATTAGGACCTACTGCCATTTATACACCTGTGCTAACAGCTACAGTAACCGCGCTTTTACCGTAGAAAGAGAGAAATATGAATGATTATCTCTGTCAGGTGTCCGAACCTAATAATTTCTCCTCATTAGCAAGGTTGATTGACGAGTATAAATCATCTAATGCAATTGGATTGAGAAATGTTGGAATTGCAGTCTTAAAGGATTGATACTTTGAAGGTGAGCCATTGAGAATATATAAGGCAAAATCTTCAGCAGTGGACAATTTGGCCGAAGCTATATTTTCTAAGAGAACTATTAACTTCCAATAGGTAATGAGACAAGGCCTGAGATTTCATAGCAAGGTTGTGCAATTCATGTTTGAGTTTGATTGCATGAGAGCAATGAGATGTTGTCAATAATTTTTCCAAGTAGATCCAAATTTCTTGTTTTGTATTATGGCTCAGAACATTTGGGACAATGGAAGGAGAGATGGTAGCACAAATGACTGCAGCCATATTCTGAATTGTAAGAGACCTGGAACAATGTTCAAGATATGAATATAAGTTGATTGGATACAGCAAGAGTAAATGTATTCGGATAGGAGGTTGAACCAGTGAGAAAATCCTTTAATACGGTTAGTTCAAAAGAGTTTAAAATCTGTGCTCAGCATATGTGATAGTTTTCACTAGCTAACTGAAGAAGAATAATTTTCTTGATATTGATAATAGGAACTCGAGTTGGCGAAAGATATTAAGCTCATCAATAGCAGCAGACAGCAGTAGTGGAATTAGGTGACGAATTCATTATAGATGTTGCAAAATTCTCCATAGAACACAAATATCAGATAAATGCGAAGCAAGGAAAGGAAGAAACACTATTCCAAGCGGCCAATGCTCGATACCATGTTAGAATAGAATCAAGCAGCAGCAGCAGAAAACATAAACATATAGCAGCAGAGAATTGGAAAAGGGATTTTCATTCATCCTTTCTAAATTCCACTATACACAGTAATAGTGTATCAATACAAAGCTATAGTTGTTATCGATGGCACGCAACCTGCTCTCCTTGGTATGTGCACACCCGCTCCAATTGCCCAATATCCCAGTATATATCATCCACTTTATGTGTATTTGGATAAAAAGAGATGCTAACAAACGCTTTAGTAGATAGTTAAGTGTGGTGAGATTTATGTGCATTATGGTAAATTTGGCCATCACTACATGTACGTATGTACATGAATTGTGACATTATGTTTGACGAACAGACCATGTAGCTATTTGGTATTTATCTTGTATGTAGTTATTATACTGAATACTTGTTGCACACTCTAAATAAATCACTCATAGGTTGAACAATTATATTTTCACATTATATATATATATATCATCACATCTCAGCATTCCACATCATGGACATATGTTATAACATTCATTCATCTCTTAGATGATTCACAAGTTTAGTGTTTGTGTGTAGTATGTTTATGCTACTAACATCTACTTAATAGGATATATTGATAGTAGGCCATATATATGGGATGGATAATTGTTGCATCCATTATCTCTTTTACTATATATTTTGCTTGCTTTTCAAGTGTGCTTTCTTGCTTTCATGTTTACATGTATATTCCTTATACACAAAGCTGAGGGTGATTTTGTGATGATGCTTAGATCATATAACCAAATTTTTTACTCATTGAAACTTGAATATAAAAATTAAATCAATGTTCAAAATCAAGATAAAAAATGCATCCCCACTTTCTTGGTCAGATTTCAAATAAAATGAATGTGAATTATCTATGCCTCAGTACATATCATAGTTAAGCATTTAGCATATGATCCCAAAGCAAAGCAAAAATTCTATTCAGCGATAGACCTTATTGTTCTTTGCCATATCATGATCTTACAAGTAGACATATAATATCAGTTCATAATATGATAAGATAAATATAATGCCAAAATTAATGTATATTATACCCCTCCATGCGCATGTTTGACCTAAGGGAGATATTCTTCTGAAATCATTAGGCTTGAAGTAATAATTATTATTTTGTTACAATGTGAGAATATGAAGTTAATGGAAGAAATGAAAGGAGGAAAGTCATTGGTGTGGTGAAAAGGATTACCTCCTCCTAATGTGTTATATGATTAAAAAATTATTTCTTGCAATTTCATACAGTTCATATCATCCCTTGATTTTCATGTTTATTTTCAATTGGTCTATTGACCTCCACATCACCTACTCAAATCCAGCTCAAATCCTTCCATTTGCTACAACGTCCCATCCCTCCGCCTGCTACAGTACTCATTTCTTGTTTGTTCGACACCAAATTATCCCATCACTCTGTTGGATATCCATCGAATCTCACCCCCGATCATCCTTATAAGGTCATGCGCTCGACTCTTCCAGTGACCTTCAGCACTCCGACTCCTGCATCCGCAGCTCCTCAAAAATCAAGTTTGTGAAAACCGGACCTAACAACGAACCAGAAGAATGAGAGGTTCACAGTTTGACCGGTCGAACCGAATAACGTAATACATAATAATATATATTAAAAATTAATAAAAATAACATAATATAATATAAATATATGAGCATTTAATAATACTTATAAAATTTTAAAAATATATAATAAAAATTTATAAATATAAGTATTATTCAAGAATAATATATTTATATGTTTATAATTAAAAATATTTATAATAATATTATTGAATATAATATATAAATTCACAATATTAAAAATTAATGATTATTAATATATTATAAATATATAAGCATTTGATAA
This sequence comes from Dendrobium huoshanense, assembly GCA_016618105.1. Lineage (NCBI taxonomy): Eukaryota > Viridiplantae > Streptophyta > Magnoliopsida > Asparagales > Orchidaceae > Dendrobium > Dendrobium huoshanense. The sequence continues at coordinate 31,638,620 of CM028344.1, forward strand.
TATTTTATATTTAATTTTTTTTTAAAAAAAATATAATAAAATTTTATGAATATAAATATCATTTAATAATAATTTATTTATTTATTTATAATAAAATATATTTATAAGAATAATATTTAATATAATGTGTAAATTTATAATATTAAAAATTTATATTATTAATTCTTATAATATACATTATAATAAATTTATAATATACTAGCCCAACTAAGCTTAAATTTAAAGCCCAACTAGCCTAAATAAGCCCAAATTCATATTCTAAACTATTCATGCAACTTTTTTTGTCCCACATCATAAAAAGAGTTTGAGGTAGTTTCCTTTAACCCTTTGAATGGTGTGATCGAAGTACACACTTTTTTCCTAAACATATTATGAAGGATGCTTGAGATAATATATTGAGTTGATATGCATATATTAAGGTGTAAGTAATCATTATATTTAATATAAAAAAATTAAAAAGCAAAAAGATATAATAAACTAAAATTTATTAGTCAACATTTCATTAAAATAAAAATATATTTTTTTTATATAACTAGTACGTTCTTTCCAATCCGGACCAATTTAGACCGCTATTTCAATCCAATTTGAGCCAGTTCAATGTGAGCAGGTTCTGTAGGGTTGATCAGATCGGTTACAAGACTGATTCATGGTTGAACCGGTTGTCTGGTCTGATTTTCAAAATATTTCTCAAAACCCATGCCCGACAACCTATAGCTAGCTGACCCCTTCTTTTCTTTCCCCTCTATGTGAAACCAAGTTCCACCAAGCCAAATCATCTAACTAGTCAATCCACCTGCATACCTCAACATTAACCCACACCTAAAATTCACTCAGCCCATTTAACTACATATAACCAAAATCCCACACTTAACTCAACCCATTTAGCTTATAATGCTCATTGTACCTGAAACCATGCCACACATATCAACTTTCTCCCTCTAAAACAAACCCATTCCTCTAATTCACTAACTTAGCAAAAATCAACCATTAATTTCTCTATTATTACCATTATTACTAATTATTATTATTATTTTAAGTAAAAAAAGAGTGAGGAAGCTTAAATAAAGGAAAAAAAGAAGGAAATTATTGTATTTTGTGCATTTATCATCATTATCGTGCCCTCGAGATCACCATTGTCAATCTCCTTTGCACAAGGTATAATGTCTCCTAATCTCAAAATAACCATATCCTTATTTTGGGGCTCACGGTGTTCTATGGGACCACCTATATATGCTCTTATTGCATGGTGGGAGGGAGCCAAGTGCAGCATCTACGATGAGGTGGGTAACCCCTGTACATTCTCTCGTAGCATGGCGGGGACAACTTTAAGTGGGATTGAAGAACTATGATCGTGGTGTCACTAGAAACCTACCATACACACTCTTGTAGCAAGGTGGGAAAAACCCAGCTTCTCAAAATTCTCCTAAATGAGGGAGACGATGTGAGGCTGTAGAAATTTTTAGTGAACATAGGACCTGAACTTAAGCAAAATAAATACAAATTAAACTTGTGAATTAGACCACAGGGAACACAACATGCAAATTGGTTGACAGGGTACTAGACCCTAAACCTTAAAATGCACCATTAAATTTAAACTATAAATCCCAAAATATGGTTCAAATCATTTAAAAGAACATTAATGAATAAACATGAGACTTTTCATGCACTCAACATATCATCTATGAGAAAATACAAAAGGAATATAATAAATGCAAACTCTTACAAGCTGCTATAAGGTGCCCATCATACGCACTACATATCATCCACGACCAACAAAGGAGATTTGTTAGTGCACAATAGTCTTTCTACATAAAGCAATAAATTATATTTAGCATAACTCTACAATTCACTAGTAATCAAAAGCAAGAAATCAATAGTAAAAAATTATGAGTTACTGATGAATTGTGAGAACAAATTTATAATGATAAGCTATCACATAAGACAAATCAGCTTACTTTACAAGAAACAAGTGAAAGGCTCTTGATGCATGGTACAACTCACACTACAGGAAAACAGCTAATTACCGGCGGTTATGTCCGGCGGTCTATGGACCGCCGGTATTAACGGCGGTTTCTCGCCGGTGGTTTAGCCGCCGGCTTATTCCTGCTGAGACCGGCGGCATTACCGGCGGTCTGTTCTGAAAGACCGCCTGGTACTAGCGGCGGTCTATTCGCCACTGGTAAACCGCCGGATAATTATGTTTACCGACGGCTTACCGACGGTTTACGGTGGTTTCACAACAACTGCCGACGCCATGATACCGTCGGTTAACCGTCGGTTTAGTGGCCGTCGGTAAGCCGCCGGTATTGTGACCGGCGGTTAATCGGCCGGTACACCGCCGGTATATAGTTGTGGAATAGCCGGCGGCATTGACCGTCGGCAAACCGTCGCCGTTTTAGACCGCCGGTAATAATCGCCGGTACAAGAATTTCCTATGCCTAATTTTCTGGCGGTCACGTACCCGCCGGACAACCGCTGGTAAGTTATACAACCGCCGGTAAATAAGAGTGAACCGCCGGTAAAAACTGTCGGTTTTTGGTGATTTTCCTGTAGTGTCATTGGCAAGAAGAAATTACTCCTACAAGATGAATTCTAAAGAAAATGATAAAATGCAAAAGACAAAATGAACAATACCATATTTCCAATGCACGACAAATGAAATTCAATGCGATGCTAAATTATGACACCAAATTTGTAACATTCGTACAAGAAGATAAAAGGCACTCATTGGCTTTTCAAGGAAGCTTGTGCATCTTTCAAATGATCATTACATTCTAATGAGAGCTTACTACTGAAAAATAACCTACCCACAATAAGTAGCGGGCAACCCATAGCTCGGTGCCACTCCACCATATCTGCAAAATCCATACAAGAAGATGAAAGGAATTCACCGTCTCTTCAAGGAAGCTTGTGCATCTTTCAAATGATCATTACTTGCCAATGAGTGCTTAGTGTTGTATTATAACCTACCCATAATATGCAGCAAGCAACCCATAGAGTAGAGCTACGCCACCATATCCGTAACACTTGTGTAAGTAGTCATAATGCATATCTCAAGCTTCAAATGAATATTTGGGTACACTTTAGTGACAATCACATAGCAAAAATAATTATATTTAAATTTTTAATTGCTCACCCCTCTTGCATTAAAATATGAATACTCGTGTGGGCCTCGACGAGCATGATGTATGCACACACATGACATATGAGGAGATTTGTTTGGAGTACCATTCTTCTTAGGTGGATTAAAATATGATGTCACCGATGTGAATTAAAATATGATTTTTGATGTGTCTAACCATTGAGACTTGTGGAATTGATCTCTAACCATTAATATCGATGAGTTGGTAAGCCCCTTCATGAGTAAAAGTACCTTCCTAATTATATACTAATTTATTACCAAATTTTTTATGTGGGATAATTAGCCTTCTCAGCACTAGGACCAACTCTCCTTCTTGAAATGTTTAGTGGCACATCATCCGATCAGAAGATCTGGCCATCCTTACTCTATAAATCTCTATATTCTATTGAGCTTGTAACCTGATATCATTTAGTGTGTCAAGCTCTTCCATTCTCAAGCAAACATTTTTCTCCCTATTTGACATCTGCTCCAATACTGGCATTACCATCTAGTACATAAAGATTTTAAGTATTTAGTGATGTTTCACTGAAAGGATTAGGTTTCATTCTGATGCAAGAGTGAAAAGTTATAGCTTATACTTTCAGGCAGTTAAAACCATATGAGAGGAATTATCTGAGACATGGTTTGGAGCTTACTTATGTTGTATATGTTTTAAAAGTTTAGAGACACTATTCATGAGTAATTAGGTGTGAGATTTTCATTGATCTTCAAATTCTAAAGTATATATTCACTTGCAAAAATTTGAATAAAAGGCAAAGGTGATATCTTGAACTGACTAATGATTATGATTTGATTATTCACTATAGCCTAATAAAGCTAATGTGTTAACAAATGGTCTGAGTAGGAAACCTTCTGGGAAATGGAGCATGTTGCTTACTTTTGATAAACATATGATATGGGATATGGAGAAACTAAAGTTAGAGTTGATTTCTTCTATTAATTGATATTTTGGTATTTTTTATTAGATTATTATTCAACCATCTCTACAAAAAAAGATTTAATAAGCCCAAAAGTCAGATATAAAATATGTAAAATTAATTGATCATATCAAGTATGGTAAGAAACATGAATTACGAGATTCTAATTTTGGTGTTATTTTATGCAAGAATAGATTATAAGTTGCAAGTTCTGGAGATTGAGATCAATTATTTTGCATATGCAACTCATTATTTAAGTTATATTATTCACCTAGGGAGTAGCAGCAAAATGTATAGTGATTTAAATATATATTTTGGTGGTCTAGATTAAAGAAATAGGTGGGAGATTTTTTACTAAGTATACATCCTATAAATGAGTGAAAACAAAATATCAGTGCTTGGGAGATTTTTGCAACCATTGCCCATTCCAAAGTAGAAATGAGAAGTCGTAAAGGTAAATGTTTCTAAAAACTTCTCATGTCGAGGTAGGGGAACGATGCTATCTAGGTTGTGATAGGCATTTTGGCAAAGTTTGCTTATTTTCTTCCAATATGATAATAAAATTTGGTGGATCGATTAAGATAATATATATGCATGAAATTATTTGATTGTATGGGTAGAAAAGGTGATTATTTTGATAGAGATGACATGTTTACCTCTAGGTTAGGGAGTAGTATTAAGTAAGGTAAGGGTATTAAATTGCATTTTAGTATGGTCTTTCATCCGTAGACTGATGGATAATCTGAGAGGATTATTAAGGTACTAGAAGATCTTATGAGATTGTTTATTTAAAAATTTGGCAGTGGGTGAGAGGGTCATATCCCTCTGATTAAATTTTCCTATAATAATAGCATTCAATCTAGCATATATATGACCCCTTATAATGGTCTATATGGTAAAAAAATGTAGAACCCCTCTATCTTGGATATAAGTAGGTGAAAAAATCTAATAGGGCCAGGTTTCATTGGTGATGGTATTAAAAAGATATGTTTTATTGGAGATAAATTAAAAACTATGCATGACAGTAAAAAATAATATTTTGTGGCTAGGCATCAAGTGGTAGAGTTTTAGGTGGGAGATTTTTAATATATGAAAATTAGACGGATGAAAGATATCAGCATGTTTGATAGAGATGGAAAGTTGAGTCAAAGGTATTTTGGTCCATTTGAGGTAACTAAATAGATTGAAAATTTTGCCTGCAGATTGCATTTTTGCAGAATATATGTCTGACATTCACAATGTATTCCACATGTCACTTTTAAGAAAATGGGTATCTAATTTTGGGAGCCGAATATCTACAAAAGAAGTTGTGGTGCATCATATTATAAGTTATAAAGAGGAACCAAAAATGATTATGGCTTATGATGTTAAAGAGATGATGAAAAAACATATTCCAATGGTCACATTGGTGTGGAAGCACAGGTCTAAAGTTAAGCTTCTTGGTAGATGGGTTCTTAAATGAGGTAGTTGTATCGTGATCTATTCCATTGATCTGAGTTTTGAAATATCAAAGATAATATTTTTCTGAGGGGAGAATTTTAACACCAATAAATTAGTACATTATTCCATTATTTCAAACTAGATTTGATTTAAGGTAATCTATTGAATATCTATATTTTAATCCTTATGCATATGTTTGGAATGTTTAGTATGGATGTATTTTGAAATGGGTCCCATGGGTCAATTTTTATGTTCTAAAAATTTAATAATTTTTGCTAAAGGCACCACATAATCTTGGTATATGACACTAAGTTATTCAAAATTTTGGAAATTACTTCAGTACATATGATTCGGTGTAATACTCAAATTTTACTTCAGTAGTGCTGCGCCATTTTGGGATCGCAAAGGAATCATTATGGTACAAATGATTCGGTGCCATGGTGCTCAACCAAAATTTTATATTAAAATAATAATTTTGCACTATTCTACTAATTTCCACCTAATCAATGCAGTCAATTAGAGAGAGGACACTTTTTAGAGAGAGAAAGTTTATTTTGAGTCTTTATGATATGTTTTTAGTTGTCGGCCCTAGTTTCAAAAGTTGTCTGGCTCAAGGTAGTTACATTTTATCAATGTGAGTTTTCAAAAATATAGAAATTTTAAGAAATATTTTATTTAATTTATGATTCCATTAGTAAGAAATGGCCATAATTTGATATCTACAAAACTTTTATCATGTAACTTTCTATATATTATAGAGGTAATGATTCTAGATATTTAAAAATTTTCTTGAAAGTTTTGCAGCAAGGGTTTTATAAAATGCTCCATTTTAATTATCTAAAAAGTAAATTTGACCCCATAAAATAATGTTTTAATAATATTAAATATTTAAAATGATACTCTGAATATTCTTTGGTAATTTGATTATATTTTGAAATAGTGAATTTCTTCTTAATAGTACATTCCATTACCTGAATGATAAATAAAGGTGATAAGACCATATTAGATTTTTCTTTAGCTAATGATTTTTTAATAGCTAATAGCTTATTTAAGAAAAGAGATTATCATCTTATCAATTATAAAAAAGGATATAATAAAACACAGATTGATTAGTTTCTTATGAGAAAATTAGATCGTTTAGATTGCAAAAATTATAAGTTATTCAGAGAGAAAATTTATGTACCCAACATCGATTATTAGTTTTGAGCTTTAAGATAAATTGAAAGAAAATAAAACTAAAGTAAAATGATTATCTAGGATTAGATGGGGGAATTTAAAGAATATTAAAAAAAAATATTTTTTAGATTAAGATTTTAGATCTTAAGATTTTATTTGTGCATGAGGATGCTAATGTTATGAGGGAAAAAGTGGCTAGTGATATTAAGATTATTGCAAAATATTTGCTTGTGGTTTCGAAGGAAAAAACTCCTAATTGTAAAAAACGTTAGTGGTAGAATCCAAATGTGTAAGAAAAGATAAAAAATAAGAAGATTTGTTATAAAAATTAGTTTATATGTGAAAATTTTGATTATTGGGAAAGATATAAAAAGGCTCGTAAGGACTCAAAGAAAGCTATTTGCAATGCAAAGAGCTTAACTTTTATTGATTCATATAATAAATTAGATACTAAGGAGGAAGAAAGATATATGTATAAGTTAGACAAACAAAGAAAGGATTTAGTTCAAGTGAAGTGTATTATGGATGAAGATAAAAAAAGTACTTTTCTTAGAAGTAGATATTTAACAAATGTGGATGAGATATTTTGCTAAACTTTTTAATGATAAATGTGAATATACAATTAACTTTAGTGGGTTTAGCACCCTAAATGAAAATAAAGATTTTTGTTTTTATAGGCGTATTAATAAAATCGATGTTAGAGAGGCTTTAAAGAAAATGAAGTATGAAAAAGCTGTTGGACCTGATGATATTCTAATAGAGATGTGGAAATGCTTAGGAGATCTATAAAATTCTTGGCTTACTAAACTTTTTAATATTTTTTTGAAGACTTAAAAGATGCCAGATCAATGGAAAATGAGTGTGTTATTTCCTACTTTAAGAATAAAGGATATACACAGGAGTGTGCAAATTATATAGGAATTAAGTTAGTGTGTCATACTTTAAAACTATAGGAGCAAGTTATGGAGCGTAGGTTGTGACGTGATACTAATATTTCTCAAAGTCAATTTGGATTCATGCTGGGCATTCTATGGAAGCCATATATTTATTGAGAGGTTTGATGGAGAAATATAGAGAGAATAACAAGGATCTACATAATTGATTTAGGGAAAGCATATGATAAAGTTCCAAAAGAAGAGTTACGGAGAGTTCTTGAAAAGAAATGAGTTAATAATGCTTATATTCAAATTATTAAAGATATGTATGCATGAGCAAGTACTTGTGTTCAAACTCAAGGTGGTTTGACCAAGTATTTTCCTATTTTGGTTGGATTACATCAAGGATCAGCCTTAACTCCTTATATTTTTCTTCAGTCATGGATGTTCTCACTAGACATTTACCAGAGGATGTAACTTGGTGTATGTTATTTGCTAATGATATTCTTATTGTTGATAAGACTTGAGAGGGAGTTGAAGGTAAACTTGAATTATGGAGGTCAACCTTAGAGTCTAAAGGTTTTCCCTTGAGTAGATCTAAAACTAAATATATAGACTGTAATTTTAGTAGCAATAGACCTAGTGAGGGGATTGTGACTTTGGGAAATCAAGTCATTAATAAGAGTACACATTTTAGATGTCTTCGATCTATTGTTCAGAGTGATGGTAAAATAGATTGGTATATTTTTAGCAGAATTCAAGTTGGATAGTTGAAGTGGAGGAATGGATTAGGCTTGTTGTTATGATTGACAGTAGAGTTCTTTATTGTAACTAATAATCTTGTACGATATGGATCATTTTGTACAATTAGTATAAATTTAAAATTTTTTATTTAAATGTTTTAATTAATCCCTAATTTATCTAGATGATACAATACGATATATATATCCTATAGTATGAACATCTAAGAAACTTAAACATTCAATTTTCCTCCTTGGGGGGTATGTGTATGGTCACAAAGTTATCATACACCTCTTATAAGACATTTGACTCAAAAAATATAAAAATTACTAAATAGAAATATAGATTTGTAAAGCATCATCTATTTTTCCCAATTTTGAGCCTTCATCATTTATTTCATGGTGCACCTGAAATGTTAGTGCACACAAGAGAAATATAGAATATATATATACTAGGAGAAATAACGTACAAAATAAATAATATTTATTATCATCAAAATTATAAGCTCAGATCTCAGAATGTAATAATCTCTCCATTTTTAATTATGGTAAATATTGTGGGTTAAATTTTCAAGTTTAATTTTAATTTTTTCCTAATCCCCCTTTATTAACAGAGTTCTTGTAAAAATAGAGAGAGTAGTTTTTTTATTATTATTTACATATCTTTAATTAAAATATAACACATAATAAGCACAAGAGTATATATATATATATATATATATATATATATATATATATATATATATATATATATATATATATATATATATATATATATATATATATATATATATATATATATATATATATATATATATATATATATATAACAATTGAACTATAATCAATAAAGATACAACCTATCGACATCCTACACCCCTTTTTGACATCACCAAAAAGGAGGGATATAAAATAAAAGAAAATAAAAAATATAGGCCACAATAATAAAAACACAACACAACCTTTGAAGTAAGAAGGTCTCTGATCAGGTGATGGTGGTGGTGGCTAAAAGTACAGATAAAGGGTAGAAAATTTTTCATTGAACCAGGCTCGATTTGCCTCGCACTGCTACTAAATCTATTGCTGGTGCTGCTAGAGCAGCTTATATTGGTACTGGTACATCTGTTAGATCTCTTGGTGCTACTGCTAGTGTAGCTCATGGTGTGTTTAGAGAAGCTTATACTATTGGTGAAGCTACTCCCTATACTGAGTAGTCTTCTGAGCCTGTGTGTTCTAATTTACCTCCAGGCGATCAAGTTACTCCATGATCGAGTCATAAGCTTGGGACTAGTAAGCAGGTGCTGGAGCTCATCCTGGAAGGTCTCCCCGTTCCTCATCAAATTTATTCTCCTCCTCATCTACATACTCATCCCCTCGATGTCAATGGAAGAAGATGTGGAAAGAACTGTCGATATAGAAAATGGGAAAGATTTTGCTGGTTTAGGATACATCAACTAGTATTTGGTGCTTAGTAGAAAGGCAACTAGGTGTCCTAAAGTTAAATTCTTCCTACACCAAGCTCTTTCTCATCTACTAGAGGTAAGATTTTGGAAATACCTGATAATCATGTAATTAATATAAAAAGATGCGTTGGACATGATTAAGTAGGTGACAAATGATAGGAGTGGGGTTATATTGACTATATCTCTAGCCTTAAATAAGATTGAGTTACGAAGGACATGCAGGATGATACATGTATTTTGCTTAAGTGAATGAATAAGTGGTTAATGTTGATTCAATGAGATATTTCTAAGGCTAAGATTGACTGTAGTCTAGTCATAATCTCCCCTAGCGGATAGGCTGTGGGGCTTGACTCCTTCATTAGAGAGATGTAGAATATCAACTAGATCTTGGGATGTGATTTCCATGGGATGCCTACAAACACAAGATTAAATGTGAGTGTTTTCTACATTGATTTTTAGTTTAGCAAAGAACTCATAAAAAAACTTTGAGTTGAAAAGAAAATTTAAAGTCAAAAGAAATTGAAGAGTAGTGTTGAAAAAAAAAGGACCTAGTAATTCATAAGGTGTTAGTTTAGAATGCGTGAGGGTGTGATACGTGTTGCATTATATATATGATAGGCTAACTAATCCTCAACTGTGGGGAACTTATCATCTATAGGTCTTTGTGAAAGACCTACCACTAATGGGCAGGATCTCTTGTCATTTAGGAATGATAGGGATAAGAATAGAAAGCTTAAAAGAAGAAGAAATTTTAAGTGGTGTGGTTCAAAATCCTTACCCTTCACTTTGTTACAAAGCCTTCAACTGAACGTGCAGTATGATGGGGACTGTACTGGATGATCAGATGAATTCAATTCATCTTGGCCAATCTATTAGGAATGTTGGTGAAATCATACATTATGATCAAGTTCATACTAGACAATCTTCATTAAAGCATTCATCCCGCTGAGTCGTTAGGTATGACCCTTGACTAAAGAAATTGTGCAGTACAAATAGGTGTTCGTACTGTATGAAGATGTGTTTAATATCATACCAAATAATTAATTTTGTTCAGAAAATACGGACATGTTTATCATGCAAAATGATGAGGTGGTCGTATAGTAGTAACATTAATAATTCAGATAACCTTGGCCATTAATTTTATGGACGATGGAGATGTTGAGTGTAGTGCAGATCGTATAGTACGATATATATATATATATATATATATATATATATATATATATATATATATATATATATATATATATATAATATATATATATATATATATATATATATATATATATATATATATATATATATATATATATATATATATATATATATATATATATATATATATATATATATATATATATATATATATATATATATATATATATATATATATATATATATATATATATATATATATATATATATATATATATATATATAGGTGTGTGTGTGTGTGTGTGGTGATGATGATAAAAACTTTTATAACAAGTAGGCTTAAAGAACAAAAAATAAATAGAAAAACATAAGCACAAGCACAAAAGAGAGAAAGACCAAAATAAACAAACAACTACACATACTCTATGCATTAATGTCAATAACATCTTATTTAGTTCTAAGTGTGCTAAAGGTGTCATAATTTAGAGATTTTGTGGAAATGTATGTCAATTGATTTTTTGTAGCTATATGATGAATTTCTATGTCTCCCTTGGCCATATGATCTCTAATGAAGTAGTGTCTAATATTTATATGCTTTTTGCAAGAATATTGAATTAGAATTTAGAAATGTAGATATCACTAGTGTTATCACACATGATCTGTATAGTGCCTATAGAAAGTCTAAGGTTAAGGATTTGTTTCTTTAACCATAAGACTTGAGCAACACAACTTCCTATAGCTATGTATATCGCCTTAGTGGTGGATAGGGTTACTAAAATTTTTTATCTACTAGACAAGGAAACTAATTATTGCCCTATGAATTAACAAGTACCAAAAGTGCTTTCATGTTTATTCTACACCCTACAAAGTCTATGTATGAATATTCTATAATTTCTAAAGAAGAGTTGTTCTTGGTATACTAAATATCTATGTTTTGGGTGCCCATAAGGTATCTAAGAATTATCCTAACTATAGTCATTTGGGATTCTTTAAGATCAGCTTGGAATTTAGCACATAGACACACTAAATATTATATCTAGTATGCTAGTAGTTAAATATATAAGTGATCTTATTATCCTGTTATACTTCTTCTAATAAATTGATTTTCCACTTATATCCTTGTCTAATTCAATTACTGAGCTCATTGGTGTTACTTTGGCACTTTCTTTATCATATTTCTTTAAAATATCCTTAATATACTTAATATGACTTAGAAAGATACCATCACCTCTTTGCTTCACGCTAAAACCAACAAAATATATTAACTCTCCCAGCATACTCATTTCAAACTCTATACTCATAGTTTTTAAAAAGTTTTTACAAAATTTTTATTTATTTATCCAAACAATATATCATCCACATATAGTTGAATAATGAGTAAATCATTTCCTACTTTCTTAAGGATAAGAGTGGTATCTATACTACCCTTAATAAATTATTTATCTATGAGAAATATACTTAGCATTTTATTCCATGCCCTAGGTGCTTGCTTCTACATATTATTTTGATTAAAAATATATATATTATTTTTGAAAAATATTAATTTTCTTTGGGAAATATCTAATTTTGAATTTTAAAATTGAACGTATCATTATGAACAGTATATCACCTCGGGAGATGATCATATCGTTCCCTAATGGGTTCAAATTTCAGAATCTCAAATTATCTGGATTATCGTAGTCAAACTCAAAGGGAGAATCACATTTGACTCCGGAGGATCAAAATGGAATTTAATCAATTATTTGACTACACTAATTTGGATAAAAGATCATTAATTTCATAATCAAAATCATGATAATAATTGATATATCAATCCGAGGAAAGAAATTATCAATCACTATTGATCGTTTGAAAATGATGAAAATGATCATTGAATTTAAATTTCCCAAAGAGAATTAATTAGAGTTTTTGAAAGATTGGTTTTGAAAATCAATTATGAGTTACTAAATCTCCTACGAGCGCAAGCCCTCGTAGTTAATTACATCGCAGGAAAATTGGAAATTTCCCTACAAAAACTCTCGATTAAAATAGCGGTGTAAATTTTATTTTTAGATTTTCAAGACTCGATATCAAAGGTGGTAAGGATTGGAATTTCAAGAGGGATTGGTTCAAGATTTAACACTTATTTCTAGAATCAAAGGAAGAAGAGTATGGAGTGTTTTGAGATTCTGAATCACTTCAGAAAACACTCCAACCTATCCTAAGTGTTGGGCTTGAATTTGATTGAAAGTGATTTAATGTTTAAGTGATCAATTTTATTAGAAAATTAGGATTCAATTCCCGGAGGGTGAGGTCTTATAGCCCGAGCCAGTCTCGGAACTTAAGTCTAAATTGGGTACTGAAAAGTGACCCGAACCTAGCTAATGCAGTACAAATCTGGTCTTACCCCAGCCTGAATTGGGGAGCCAGCTAAACCACCTAAACAATTTAAAAATATGTATTCGGTCTTTTAATGTTAAGTGGTAGGGACATTATTTAGAAAAGTTTAAAGGAATGGGGTCGGCATCTAGAGCAGATCCTTAATTGACCCCTTAACTTATGTTGGGTATTTGATGTATAAATAAATGCAATTAAAGTTTTAGAGATTTTAAATTTGTTGCTAATGCGATGCATGCTGATTGACTCGATTAAATGGTTTAAATTTGAAATAAATAAGTTATGAAAAGAGAACTCCCGGCGGTCACGGGCTTACTTCATAAAACATTAGAGTTTCTATATGAGCTTAAATATTTTAATTTGATTTAAGTAAAAAAAGTTTTAATGAGTCCTTAAGAGCCTACGATCAGGTTCCAGGCTAAATCAAAATGCGACATACAAGAGCGCCAAAAAACTAGAAAAAGTAGGCAGATCCTAATCGCAGTCAACACATCAATTAATAAATAAATTAATTAAATTAATAGCTCAAATTGAATGTCCATGTGGCAAGTGTCACTTATTATTACAAACTAGAATTTGTAGAAAAGTAAAGTGGCCAGGTACCACTGACGACAACCCGAATTCTACTCCTAAGACTTAAGTGATTTTGAGAATGGGTCTTCTCGTTATCCACTTCTTCATCTCTCTGCTGCTTCTTAGATAGTCGGGTCCGGATATCCAAATGAAAAGTAACACCCCCTTGAACGGGGTGTTATCTTTCCTCTTTGGATATTTTAAAGTTATCCTAATTTGAATCTCCAAATGGAGAGGGACTCTCCCCTAAGGGATGCCCCTTCCTCTTTGGATTCCAAATTGAATGTTATCCCATCTCAAATCACTTGAAATTACAACACAAATCAAATCAAATTTACATTAATCAAAATTGAAATATTTAGACTCGATCCTACATGGTTATCCTAATAATCAACAGTTGTATATACAGTCACAAGCAGTTAATATTTGATCTCAAGCAGTTGATATATGAAATTTAAATGTTCAATCAATTATAACACATAGTGCAGTAAATAAATAAACAATCACATCAATTCTAAGCTAGCAAACAACATGCAGTGAAAACTCGAAAACCTGGCACACAGCTGCTAAAAGTAAACACCGGCCTAGCCTAAAACTAGAGTTGATGCTCCTAGCAAACCATCTACAGTGTGTGATATAGGCTGTGTGGTTTAGATATGTCCTAAATAGGATTATTGGTTAAAGTTATTTAAGGTTCGATTGGTTGGAAGGTTTAAGGGATTTAAGTTTAAATTCAAGTATTAATGGCTTAAGGTTAATTTTAAGATTTATTTAATTATTTGTTGGATATCACCTTTGTTTCACACCGAGGCCGTGAAGTTAATAGCCTCGTAGGCCTGGGTTACCTAGTGGTACCCGGTATAATTAAATATTTTAGGTTGATTAAGGCTTAAGAGTTAATGAATTTTTTTAAAAGTTGGTTGATTACTGATTTTAAGGTTAATTAATGAATTCTGGAGTTTTAAAGTGATTTTCAAGTTTTAAGAATTTTTGAATATTTTAATCATTTAATTAAGGGGTTGAAAATTGACTTTTTGATTAAGGGTGTTTTCTAGAAATTTAGCATTTTATTAAAATACTAGACCTTAGTACGATCAGATATACAGTAAGTACACTGAAATTGGATTTTTATACATTTTATTACGAAGATTTGAAGTTTTGAACTGATTTTGACTTAGAGTTGACCGGCTTGTTGACTTTTTGAATTTGATGTTTTTCTTGGATTTTGACATTTTTAACAAATACTAGACACTATTATGAGTTGAATGCAAGTGAGTTTGGTCAATTTGGATTTTTCTTGAATTAGTTATGAAGCTTTGAAGTTTGGGTAATTATTGAATTTTTTGAAATTACTTAATTAGAGGGCCTTTTTGTAATTTTTCTCCAAATGAAGCCCAAACTCCTTGAAATCAACTCCAAAGGTCAGAAATGACCTAAGAAAAGATTCCCAAGTGTTTGGGAAATTTTTGGAATTTTTAATTATTATTTATTAATTAAATTAATTAAATCTTAATTTTCAATTAAAACTGAATTAAGGTTTAATTTGATGTCAATTCAAGGGGTTTTTAATTTTATTTGATTAAGATTTGAATTTTGGTCAATTTGAGGTGTTGTGCATATTTTTTGGGTCTAATCTTGATTTATTATAATATCTGGAAGTTTTAATGGCTTAATTAAGGGTTAATGTTGACATGCTTAAATTTCTGACCTAATGAACTCCAAATTGAGTGAAATTTGAACCTAGGGTGTAAAATGTCACTAATTTTAAGTTTCTCAAGTTTTACCCCTATTGGGTGTGTGTAGAATGTCCTAAGATTTTTCTAAGTTGTCTAGACCTTGTCCTTGATTATTGTTCCTAGGTGGCACTAGTATTCAATTGGGTCTAAATCTCTGTTCATCTAACCCTTAGACATATAAAAACATATAACATAAATTAGGAAGCCTAATTATACCAATTTGGAGAGTTATGAATTTTCAAAGTTTTGGGTCCAAAATGGACCCAATACTTTGTAAATTCACCCCATAGCAATCCAGTTTACATCTTGAGCTAAGAAAATTACAGATAATGCCTAAGATGTCTAAAATGTTTTCACCAAAATTTGATCACCATTTGGCCCTTGGATTGAAAGAAAATTAAGACAATTAGATTTCAAATAAACCCAAATTTCTCAAAAACCAGTGATCAAAATAAATTTAATTTGTTTTTAATAAAAACTAGAGCTCAAGAGCTTTCCAACAAGCCCAAGAGTACTAATTTTGGTGAAAAAATGGATTTATTATGATTTTTAGAAGTTCTGGGCATTTAATTTAATTTTTTAAATCAATTTTGAGTCAAATCAGCCGCCGGTGCCACCAAACCAATCATTGGCAATGATTGGCTGGACGGCGGTGCTGCGCCGCGGCCTTGACACGTGGCGTGATCCTGTGTGGTCACTTAACCACGTCGGCGTGAACGTCAGCCGTCCGATCGGATCAAACAGAGTATGATCCGAGCGCCCAGATGGCGCCACGTCGCCTGCGTGGTCTGGCCAAAAGACCTGGTTTCGAAACCCGTCGAACCACTTTGCCGTCCGACGGTCTATAGACCGTCCGATCGCGTGTTTATCGCAATCGGACGGTCCAGACAGCTTCAGAGCTGATAGTTCAAAAATGAACTGAAAATTAAAATGCCCATAACTCAACAAATACTTAACCAAACTTCATGAAATTTGAAACATAGATTGATGGTAGCCTAAACATATAATGTCTGAATTTTGGAGGCTCCATACATTGTATTTTGCCTACAGTTTCAAAATGAAGTTTAAACTTAAAACTGTAATAACTTACAATCTAGCCTATGGATTTTTGATTTCCTGGGCTCTTTGTAAAGCTGGAGATGGCCTCTTCAACTTTGGTGAAGGCGCCAAGAGCTAGATCTGCCTGGATTGGAAGTTATGATTACAATAACTGATTCTCTCTCTAAAAACCTCTCTCTTCTCCCATTGATGTTTGGGAGTTAGGATCTAGTGAGGAAAGGTCTGGAAGGGCTGGAGGAAGGTTTGGAGAGGATTTTAGAGAGTGTTTGAATGATGGAGGAGCTCTGGGAGAAAAAGGGTTTGAGTGAGAGGGTGTTGAGATGAGAATGAGGGCTCACTTTAGGGTTTTGCCCTCTTCTAATGATCTCAGCTTGTTTGAATGGCCCTGATTGACTTAGAGGGTTGCTAAGATCAAGACACCTGTCCCTGGAGTGGTTAGGAGCAGGGGATCAAAGGACATGAAGGACATGCTAAGTGTAAAGTGGGTTTTGGTCCCCATTTGGACATGTGGAGCAATGAGGGCCTTTTGATCAAGTTTCAATGGCTGTGATAGGTCTTAAGAAGCTTTTAGAGTTGGATTAGAGCTGCTGGAGTGGATTGGATTAGAGGGATTTAGAGCTAGGGATTGAAGCTTGAGGTGTTTTGACCATGTTTGACCACACCTAAAGCCATTTAGACACCTTGTTGACTGTTTGACTAGTCAAACAGTCAACTTAGGCTTAGGTGGACATGGGGATCGAGAACATTGTTTGCTGGTTGAAATAATTTGAAGAAGGCTTGGAAGTGAAGGGTTAGAGCTCAAGCATATGAAAGAAATTTTAAGGTAGTTTGACCAAATTTCAAGTGGTTGACTTGGTCAATCTAAGGTCACATGACTCATGATAGGTTCAAACATATTTGAGTCATGCATTAGAAATAATTCAAAGAGTTTTGAAGGTTTGATTGAATCATAGCTAGGACATGTCTAGGCTATGGATTCGAATTGAGTTTTGAGTTTAGATTATTGGATTTGAATCATCCATGTCATTCATGATCATTTGGATGATCATGAGTAATAGGATAAGGTAGAGCTAGCTCAAAGGTGTAGTCAAGGTTTGAACTAGATTTGGAATCATGATATGTTTAAAGTCTAGATTCGATTGAAGCTTGAATTGATTTAAGGTTTAGGTTGGCTTGAAATTAGGTTTGATTTGAAGTTTGAATTGATCTGAGATCTAAATTAATCTTAAGGTCTGGATTTATCTAAGGTCTAGGTACCTCCTAAGGCCTAACAAGATCATAGGGTCTAGATCTAGGAGAGTCTTAGGGTCTAGAATAGATCCTAAGGTCTGGAATTTGGAAGGATCTTAGGATCTAGATGGATCCTAAGGTTCAGATTAGTTTAGAAAAATCCTAGGGTCTAGAGTAGATCCTAGGGTCTAGAAATGGGAGAATCTTAGGGTCTAGAATAAATCCTAAGATCTGAAGTCTAGAAGAGTCCTAGGGTCTAGAGTAGATTCTAAGGTCTGAAATTTGTCTGGAAGAATCCTAGGATTTAGAGTAGATCCTAGGGCCTGGAATCTAGAAGGATCCTAAAATCTACAATAGATCCTAAGGTCTGGATCTAGGAGAATCCTAGGTTTTAGATTGATATGAAAGAATCCTAAGATCAAGATAGATCCTAGGATCTAGAGTCTAGATTGATGTAGGGTCAGTATTGATCTGGAGTCTGGATGGGTCCCTAGCGACCTCAAACAAAAATGAGGTCAACACCTATATAAAGCCTTTTTCATTTTATACACATGGTTAGGAAAAGATGAATTTTTAAATCCATGGTTTTATTTTACATAGACATCTTTCTTAATAACCCCATTTAGAAAAGCATTTTCACATATATTTGAAACAAATTGAATCCTCTAAAATATATAAATGCTAGTGTGACTCTAATAGCTTATAGTCAAGCCCTAGGGGTAATACATTCTATTTGATTATAACCCAAACCTAGCCTTATTCCTGACCAATGCTTTATAATCATTCATCTTATTCTTAAAAACCCACTTGGTACCTAATGCTCTAGTTCTTAGGTATGCTAACCAACTCTTAAATAATATTCCTAACAAATTAGTTTAACTCTTTTTGTATAGCTAGAATCTAGAATTCAACATATAAGGCTTGGTTTATATTTGTGGATTCTACCATAGAGGTGAATGTAGAATAACTAACCTTTTTCCTAAGTCCATGGCTGGTTTTAACTCCTACAAAAGGATCTCCTAAGATGAGCTCCCTAGGATGACTAGATGAGTATCTCCATTCTCTAGGAAATTGCTCCTGAGGTTCTTCTCTATATCCTAGGTTAATATACTCTACTCCTTGGATAATCTCTACATATTTATATTCTTCTAACTTAGGCTTGCCAGATTTATCAGATTTATCAAACACTACATCGGTGGACTCCTCTATAACCAAGGTCCTATTATTAAAGATCCTATAGGCTTTACTTATAGAGGAATAGCATAAGAAGACTTATTTATCATACTTAGGATCAAACTTTCCTAGAGGAGATTTTTTATTGATAAAGATAAAATATTTATACCCAATGATATAAAGATGTGAAAGATTGGGTGTCCTACCCTTAAGTAACTCTTAAGGTGTTTCATCTAATTTTGATCTAATATTTACCCTATTCAAAACATAACAAACATTATTTATTGCTTCTACCCAAAAGTATCTTGGAATGGAGTATTTAGATAACATAGCCCTAGCAGCTTCTACTAAAGTTTTATTTTTTCATTTAGTTATTTCATTCTACTGAGAGGTCTTGGTGGGGAGAAATTATGCTCAATTCCAAACTCCTAAAAAAAGTATTCAAATTTTTTATTTTCAAATTATCCACCATGGTCACTATGAATTGTGGAAATCATAAGTCCTAACTTCCTCCGTATCCAAGTGTATAATACTTTAAATTTCTCAAATGACTCACTTTTATGAGATAAAATGCTAACCCAAGTGGATCATGAAAAATCATCAACAATCACAAATACTAAACTTTTACTACCTAAACTTGTTGTACTAATAGGACAATACAAATCCACATGCAAGGTTTCTAGTGGTCTAGCATTGGTGATGTCCTTAATGGAATGAAAAAGATGATTTAATTTGTTTTCCTAATCGGCAAGCATCACAGATGATCCTTAGAGAAGTCTAGCTAGGGTATGCCTCTAACTAGATCTTTTAGAGTAATCTTCCTAAGGGTTTTGATGCTTGCATGGAATAGTTTCCTATGTCATACCTATGATTCATCAATAAAAGTTTTAAAACATTGAGTATTTGAATTATTAATACAAGATAGATCAAGTATGTAGATATTATTTACTCATTTTTCTTATAAGATATTTTTTCCATTTAAACTAATCTTGCATTTAGTAGATAGAAATTTTATATCAAAGCCCTTATCATAAAGTTGATTAATGCTAAGCAAGTTGTGTTTTAATCCATCTACTAAAGAACATTTTCAATATTAAACCTTTTGAATTTCCAATTATACCTGAGTCCACAACTTTCTTAATCTTGTTATCATCTAGTGTTTCCGTGCCTCATACCTTTTCCTCCGCTGTGATGAATTACTTCATGTCTCCCATCAGATGTCTTGAACACCCACTATCAATGTACCACATGCTCTTAATACGCCTTTCATGAGAGCATCCCTACAAGGTCAATTAGTTGTTAGATTTAGGAACCTAAGTGAGTTTGGGTTCCACCTTATGCTTTAATGAATGAGTGGAATGCATGATATACTATGCTGCAAATGATTTAGGCCTCCATAAAAAATTTATGATCTATGACGATGTATAATGCAAATCATAGGAATATGTCCTACCATGCCACAAGAATAGTACCTAACACCCGGGAATGAGTTTATCAACCTACACTACAGGAAAATCACTTATTACCGGCGGAATTTTCCGGCGGTCAATTTTCCGGCGGCTTTCCGGCGGTTTTTGACGGCTTATTTCCTACAAAAATTTCCGGCGGCTTTCCGGCGGCTTTCCAACGGCTAATTTCCCCGCAAAATTTTGCGACGGCTAATTTCCTGCAAAATTATCCCGCGGAATTGTCCGGCGGCTTTCCGGCGGCTTTCCAACGGCTAATTTCCCCGCAAAATTTTGCGCCGTCTAATTTCCCGCAAAATTATCCCCCGGAATTTTCCGGCGGCTTTCCGACGGATTACCGGCGGCTTTACTTATCTAGTTTATTTTAATTATCAATTAAAAAAAAATTTTTAAATTAATAATGTTTAATTATAATATTCAGACTATTTTAATATAAATAAAAAAATACTAGTTTTAATCATTTTGCAGAATCGGCGCATTGGTCAGGGATCGGGGCTGCGGGTGAGGAGGTCCACGGTTCGAAACTCAGCGAAGACAGCGCGGGAGCGGGCTTGTTGGCGCACTCGGGCTCGCCTGGCGCACGTGAGCGCGGTCCGACGCGACGCGACGCGGTCTGGTCCGGTGCGACCCAAGGCCTGGCACGACCGCCCGCCGGAGCGGGTTGCTGGCGTGCCGCCGGAGCCGCCGGGGAGCGGTTTCAGCGGGAGCGGGTTGTGTGTTTTTTTTTTTTATTTCAACCGGCGGTTTTTGACCGCCGGCAAACCGCCGGATTTATTTGCCGCCGGAAAATGCCGTCGGAAATTATTTTCCTACGCCGTTTTTTCCGACGGCACGAAAGCCGCCGGAAAACCGCCGGAAAATTAAAAAACCCCCGGAAACTGTTCAAATTCCGCCGGAAAAAGCCGCCGGAAGTGGGTGATTTTCCTGTAGTGCTATGTGAGTGGTTGTGCCTCTTCTTAGGTATGTATGACACATGTTGTGTCCTAGGAGGTACCTTTTTGGTTAGTGTAGGTTGAGGCTTTTATACTAACATATGCAGTGATGTGTTATTTAGAAGTGCATACACTTTCTTTTTTTTATTTCATTTGCACTCTTATAACTCTCAATTTCAATAAATAATGCATGCTCACTAGAGTACAATGCTATTACAACTATCTCTAGTTTTGTGGATGCTTTTTCGAGTTTAATAGGCTCTTATCTCAAGGATTAATGTGAATTGCTTAATTCAATGTGCTTCTTATTTAGTTGATCAAGTAGAGAAGCATACTCCTTATCTAAAGTAGAATGTTAAACTTTAAGTTTTTTATGCTCCTTAGCTACAATGTCATGCCTAATTTTTAAATAAAAAAAAATCAACTATTGAACTTGCATGAAATTTTTTAAGATTCCTATATGAGTCATGAATATTTTTAAAAATTAATAAATAGCTCTGTTGACCTCCTTTTCGGCATTGTTCACTTACATTGTCTTGTCTTGCATTTTGTAGATTGATCTACATTCCCGTATGTTTCTTCGTGTTTGGTGAAGGGTCAAATTGCGTATTTTGCCTTGGCTCGTCGTCGACCTCAATATTTACTCCTTTTGGTCACATGTTATCCTCTTATCGTGTTTCAAAATACATGTGGTCGGGTCAATGACGATTCGATTTGATTTCAAGCATTTGGGCTTTTATCGTGCATGTTCGCTCCTGCGCAATATATTTTGATCAGGACCTCATTTTGTGAAACGAATTGCGCGAGCGCATCCGAGTCACTAGGATCTTTCAAACGAGCCTATTCACGCTTGAATCTGACATCGTTTGATATATGCCGAGGGGAGAGATTGAGATCCTTATTTCTTTCATTATTATTATTATTCTTATCATTATATATATGTGATTAATTAAATAAACATAAAAAAGTACATTTTAATTGAGATATGAAAGTGAAATTAATAAATGTATATAATATAATAAAAATATATAATAATATCTCATTCAAATTAATTTTCTAAATTTAGTTTAAATACAATATCACTTTGCCTAACCTTTTTATACATCTTCAAATCAGTTAGTTTATGATCTAATGGTTGAAATAAAATATGCGAAGCTCTATGGAAATCAGATCAGAACCACTAAGCTCAGGGTTTTCAAGAGAATTTAATTTCAATCGTCTGATTAAACTATTGAAGGGCTGCCGGTTCAAGAATTGGGTCACGGTTCAGCCCCCTCTCATTCATGCTTCTTTCTATTATTTACAGATGGGAAAGGACAGCTGACAAGCAGGAATTCTGATATTTGGACTCATTTACCCCTCACGTGACATGCAGCTCTCATGAGTCTTGCTCTTGGCATAGAAAAAAAAAAAGTCCTTTTCTCAAGGAAGGCAGCCGGCCCTAGCTTCTCATGGCTGTCCTTCTTCTGATATCACTCTCACAAGCAAGCAACAGGGGAGAGTTCCTCCTCCCTCACGACAGGACACGGCTCCTCACACTAAGGTTACCGAATGTAATAATTTTTCTACCCCGACGTCGACCTCCGAGCTCACGGCCCACTGCCGCTGGTGTCCAGTTCTTGTCGTCGACCCGAGCCACCTCACTCACCTCCGCCGACGGTTCTCTCCAACCACTCCACCTTCCGATTCCTCATTATGCTGCCGATGCAAAATCCAACCTCCGGCTTGAGTAGCTCAATCCACTATTGCCGGCAGCTCCTCCTCTTCCTGTTCATACAGCTCCAAATCGGTGTGTTGTGAGGCGACATGAGAGATGGCTTACTTGGTTAAGGCCAAGATAGACGAGCGTGTTTCAGCCAATAGAAGGTATGCGGTCAAGTACAAATATTAATGATGATGTATTAAAAAAAAAAAACTTCATACATATATCATATGTAAAGTCTCCTTTGTTAGACATGTTGACAATATGGAATATGGAATTGCTGTAAGCTAATAACTTTGTAGCTTCTTCTTTTCTTTGGTTAAACATTCATTTTATATAGTAAGTTTTTATTTAAGAGATAAAAAAATGTGATGTATATTTGGGAGAATCGTGGTCATTAATAATTTGTTTGTGCTAAAATTTACTTGAACAAAGATTTCTTTTACTGTTAAAAGAAAAAAAAAAAAAAAAGAGGTGCAAAGTTTATGTTGTGTTGTTTGGTTCAGTTCTGACATTTGGATAGCAACACATTAACATTAATGATTATGAGCTAATATTATGAAGTTGAGATGATACTCTATAGTTTAAACGTTATTTTTATCATCAGTCATGCATAACTTTTAAATGTCGTATGCTCCATATCAATCTTGTTGATGGATCGAGACCATTTTATAATTTAGTTTACTTCACTGTTTTGTTGGTTCCTTATTTTGGGTAAAAATTTAAGATTTTCCATTCATCTATAGTGACGTAATGGCTTCATGAAATGCCTTTATTTTTGCTTCCATAATAATATTCAGTTACAATTTAAGGTTGATAGAGATGTAATATAAAAATTCAACTTTATAGTGACATTTTATCAAATTGGTTTCATTGTTGCCCATACACATTAGTCATCATATTTGGGTTTATTTATGCAAGTTGTATTAAAAAAAAAAGTTTCAGATGATGATTTTGTTGAAGAAACATAAAACGAATTGACTTCTTCTGTCAGACATATATGTGCATCTTCAAATGTTTAGCACTTTGAGTTGGTATCAATACTAAAAAAAATAAATTTCATATTGGAATTGTTCTTCCATATCCTGGCATGAAAAAAAAAATGATTTAATGAGCTTTGTTTATATGTATCTAACACAAAAATGGATAAATATTTTTGATAACTTGTACCCACATTTGATTAGCATATATGTAGTTGTCATGAGAGAGTCATGTAGATTTATTAAGATATTCTTATTTAGATTTGAGTTATAATTTAATGCAAGAATATATGATTACATCGGGCATATATTTCATGCTTTGATTACCTTACATAGTTGGTGGTTACCTCTAGTTAATACACGAGCTTCATGTCTTAGTGATATGTATGCATGCATATTCAACGGATGAATAGTTTGATAGTTTACTTCATCATTATTATCCTAAGCTCACATATAGCCTTGTATATGATTATCACTCATTTGCATCTCTTCGTTATATATGTTATTCTAATGCTTTCTTTCCATCCACTTAAGATAAATTCTAAAGTTATGAATCTCAATTGTTTTAGATTAATTTTTTGCTTAATTGTGTTTCTCTTTGAATGGTGACTACTCTCACTCCATACTTGTCTTCAAAAAAGGGGATGAACCCAATTTTTTGCTTAATTGTGTTTCTATTTGAATGGTACATATTCTAGATTTTCTTACCAGTTATACACGCGGAGACTCTCAAATAGCCTTCTAATTTAAGTGCAAAGAAAAAATTAGGTAAAACCTTACACATTAAGTTGTGAATAGTCTCTATCCTCAAAACTTCATTCATTAAAAGGAATTTTCTCCTTTATGCCATTAATAATATGAGATAGAGGTGTATATCCTACTTGAATCATATGCCACATGCAATAGTCAATAGATTAAAGAAATATAGATATATAAAATTTTCAAAAATTAGAGGGAAAGCTATCAAATTATTATCCTCTTTAAAAATCCTTTTTAAAAATTATCCTTTTTGAAAGATTATAAATCCATGGAAAAAATTAAGAAAAATATTTTTAATTTTGATTTTTATATAAAAAGAAACTTGCAAAGAAAAATATTTTTATCATTTGGAATTCTGATTTTTTTTTGGAGCAAAATTAAAATATATGTCTAATACAAAGCAAAGCTCACAAATCAAAAAATTTTCCAATAAGTAAAATGCAAGAAATAACATGCAGAAATTAAAGGCTCAAACTAAAGAAGAACACACTAGAAATTTATAGTTGTTCGATCAACCATGACCTACATCCATTCCTTGGAGTCCTTCACTCTAATAGTTGCACAAGAACTTAGCGACACTCCTTTTACTCTCACAATAAGGTAGATAACCCCTTACAAATATCTTCCACCTCCTCAGTACATTGGAGAATTTGAATCCCTTTCACCTCCTCGGTGCGACAGAGTAGCATAATCCCTTCCACCTCCTTGTTGTGGCGGAGTAGTTGAATCCCATTCACCTTTCATGGTGCTATGGAGTAGCCGAATTCTTCCAATGAAGAGACTCTTCTTGATGTTTTCCTCAAGTAAAGACATTAACCTTTGAGGAAGAAGGTGCATGATCACCGAGCAACCATATGTAGAAACTCCTCTCACACACTCTCTTGTTCCCAGAAGAATTTTTTCCCTCAAGACCTCACCTTTCTATCTCCCAAATAAATGCACCACTATCTTCAAACCCTTCCCACATAAGCTCCCCCTCAGAAAAAGTGACAAAAGATTCCCTAAGAAAGATTATGGATGATATTTAAATAAGGGTTTAAAATAACCCTAAAATTCAAGTTAGTCGACTTTGTTCGTCTAGTGCAATTCGAGGATCATATAGTACGATTAGTTCAAAAATCCCTTTAGTACTATGTGATAAGTGTTATGTTATTTGATTAGTTTAAACTTATATAATTTATCGTATAGTATAATCTAATGATCATATAATATAATTAGTTCAATTGAATCACAATTTGTCCAATACAAATCATCTATGTCGATCATCCAGTATGATTAGTTCAATTGAATCATAGTTCATCCAGTATAAACTTCTAGATGATTAAAAATCATCTCTATCAATCATCTAATACGATCTACATTATACCGTATGATCTATAACGACTAATTAACTTTTATTCGATTAACTAATTTCCTAAGCTTAATTTTGGTAATAAATTATGTAAGGTATAGTATAAACGAGTTTGTACTATATGAATAGACCAAAACTTGAAATTTAAAATATTAACTAAATTATGATTGATGATAAAGTTCTTGATTTCATTTGATCATCATGTAGGATACGGATTGTACTGTATGATTAGAACAAATTCAAAATTTCTTATTTAAATGTTTTAATTATTCCCTATTTTATCCAAATCATACGATACAATAAAGATCGTATAGTACAAAAATCTCATAAATTTAAACATTCAATTTTTCTCCCAAGTTTGTATGTGTGCATGACCGCTAATCTAACATACACCTTTCACGAGACATTTAACTCAATAAATATAAAAATAAATAAATGAAAATATAGACTCTTACAAAATATCACCTATTATCTCCAGTCTTGAGTCTTCATCATTTGTTGCACGATGTACGACATACCTAAAATGTTTGTGCACATATGAAATATGTAATAGAAATACTAAAAGAAATAAAATAAAAAAAACTAAAAATATTTGTTATTGTCAAAATCATAAGCACGAGATCTCAAATTGCAACTAAAAGAACATTAAAAAATAAATATGAGTATTATATGGTGTATATAAAAATTTTAAAAAAAATGTTGATGAATTATGTTGAGAATGCCTAAATATAAGAAAATGCTTTTTGTTACAAAGAAAATGCTCTACGACATATTTTCGGACTCCGTAATCATTCACATCCTAAAATAAGGGGACAACTAATATATCACAAAAAAATATATTGATCAAGAATGAATCTCAAGGCAAATTTTAATTAGAAACTTCCAAAATTAAATTCAAAGCCATTTGAACCCTGATTCTAGCAAAATTATTGTAAAGATGAATGTCTCAAAGAGATGAACTCAATGACACCAAAATCAGTCCAATCTGAACATGAATGGGTTAAAATCGAGGGACCGAAGCCTATTTAGAATATTCAAAATATTAATTAGATAACCAAATGATATCTAAATGTGACGTGCTTATAGTCAAATCGAGAGGTTCAATGGGAAAGATCCAACTAGCTAAAGATACTTAAATTTTGACTTCATTAAGACACTCAAATGCTTGATCAATAATCCATGATCTAGGGAGTTGATATCGGCCATCCATCAGAATAATTCCAACATACCTTTGATATTCTCCCTATAGTAGTCATTCCACTAAAAAATCTATAAATAGACCCCTTATTCTTCACGCTAGGAGGAGGATGCAAGAAGAGATAAAAAATAAAGGATCTCCCTTGCTTTCTTAAGTTTGCACCACTAGCTAGATCTCTTACAGACTAATATACGAATTATGGTCACTCTAACCTCCGTTGCCGACCGACTATGGTCCACTTCGACCTTTGTTACCCACTAAATATGGTCCTTTTGACCTCCATCTCTCACTGACTACAGTCCCTTGGACCTCTAACGTTTGTTTACTTAGGTCCACTATGACCTTTGTTACCTGAAGACTACGGTCCTTCCGACCTTTGTCGCCTAAAAACTACAGCCACTCCGACCACCGTCGCCCACCAACCATGGTCCACTCTGACCAACGTCTCCCGTCGAATACTATCCTTATGACCTTTGTTGCACGTCGACTACAATCACTCTGACCGCCATCAACCATGGTCCACTCAGACACTACAGGAAAATTTCCATTTATCGGTGGAAAATTTTATGGTATTTCGTATGTCGGTAGAAGTGGCGCTTTAATTGGCAAAAATTATCAGCGAAAAAATGGTGGGCCAAATAGTTGGTCATTATAAAGTTTGCTGTTACTTCCGGCAAAAAATATGCCAGAATTGACCATCATAACTTTTGATGGAAATACCATCAGCTTACTTAAACGCGACGTAATATTACTGAAAAAGATTCTTCGGCAAAAACTTTTGATAGAAAAGTTGCGGCCAAAAATACTGTTAGAAAGAGCCCTATTTCAATTTTAGTAGCTATGCTCTTCTCATTTCACTTCTTCTCGCTCTAACTCTGGCAGTTACCTTCGTCCTTGACATTCGCCTGTGTTGTCGAACGTCGCCTCCATCACCGATGTTTACCTTCGCCACAGATGTTCACCTCTGTCAGTCGCCTCCATCATCGACATTCCCAGCTTAGTTGGCAAAAGTATGTCGTAAGTAACCCATTTAATTTTTATTTGGTCATAGATGTTCCTGGTAGATATTTGCAAGTCATTGTATGATGATGTATGTATTTTATTAATTATATTCTTCTTATTGATAAGAGTAGAGAGGGAGTTGATGTATTATGAAAGGAGGCAAAAATATTCATTTGATTCTCTCGGTAGACATTTGAAATGATTTATGGTGTAAAATGTTGGTTATTAAATGAGAAGCCTAACATTAAGTGTTTATAGAGATGATAATTCTCATGAGTGAGAGAGTAGCCTTAGATGGTTTGCTTACATAAAATGATGGCCTCCCGATGACCTAGTAGGAAAGTAGAGGTATTATATTCGGCTTATGTTAAGAAATGTGTAGAGATATAAGATTTGGCTTATGTGGGTAAATTTGCTAGAATATCTCCGGCTCAAATTATATTTTCACATAGGTATCCCCCTGAAGACCTATACTCGCCTTTGTTTTGCCTAGTGGGATTGATGATTATGATCATGGTGTTTCATGAGACTGACTGTGCAGGTTTTTTTTGTCGTGACGGGCAGGCTATGACTCTTTACATTTTTTTCAAAATGATATAAATGCTCAGAGGCTACCAGATTTTTATTGACAGGGGACTTGTATGAAATAACTTCATCCAATTTATAAATCAAATTGAATTCAAATATAAATCTACAATCTCTAATATCTTCATATTATATATATGTTATATTATGGATATTAGAAATAAAAAAAGATTGATATATAGCCGATTGGCATAAGGTTGAAAGACATTAATAGATAAGTTCATTAATGGATGAATTTTTTCATTCAGCTTTTCAACAACTTAGGTTCATCTCAGATAAAAAGTTTTGATACGCATGTTCTAATCATAAAAATCAAGTGCACCTAAGCCAAGATAATTTAATTATTGATCTATATCATAGAGAGTTCATACCAAAATATTGGTATTAGACTTCTTATGGTGAGTAAAAGCTACATTTTGATTCTTGATGCGTCTCATTTAAAAGTTTTAATATAACTGAGGAAGAAAATATTTGACCTCTTGAGGACTTAGTTTGTGATGCAACTGAAGCACAATTTGAATAATAGACATAAGAGTCACCAAATAAGGAGGCATATAATTTTTATGATTTATTGCATGCTGCCCAACAATCTATATGGAAGAGGTGCACCACTCAGTCAGAGTTATTCATTACTGTACAAATGTTAAGCATAAGGCATAATATAATGTATCCCGTGAATGTTTTAATCAATTCGTTGAGCTGCTTAAGAAAATCAACCTAGCATATAACATAATTTCTACAGATTTATATCAGACTAAGAAGTTGGTTTCGAAATTTGATTTTACATACACAAAGATAGACTGTTGTGTAAATGAATACATGTTATACTATAAAGATGATTTATCATAGATTGCATGCCTTCATTGTAATGCACAAATAGTTTTTCCTCTTTTTAAGATTTTCCACGTAAAAATCTTGGTCTCTTATGAATATTGCACCCTACTCTTTTATCTATTTGTGTGTTGGATCTTCGTATAAGGTTACACGCTAAATTTTATATCTCTCTACCGTCGTGAGTATTTCAAGATGCATCAAACATAAAGTAGAAAATAAAGAAATGATCAAGTAGTAGTCAAACTGTTGCAAGTGATCTCCAAGGTATGAGATAAGACATTTTAGTAGTAGCACTCTTATGACAAATTTTTCTTGCAAAACTTTCAGTCCTCCTTATACAAATTGGCATGAGAGCTATTTTAAGAAATTTGCCTATTTAAATTGAATAGTAAATGATTTTCAAAATTTTTAGAAGTCAATTAAAATTTTAAAAAATATTTTGAAAGCCAGTTACTTTTCCAATCAACTTTGATTAATTTCAGAATACCTTCAATAATTACAAGTTCAAACATGTCAAAAATAATATGAAGTTGTCATCCATATTTTATTTGCTAATTGTCAAAAGTAATATGAATTGGTCATCTACATTAAACTTATGAATTGTATAATTTAAAGACATTTAATTTGACTTAAACGACCAACCCAATGACTTTATTTAAGGCAGGTTTTTACAGTTTTGTTTTTAAGATCGCAATCATAGTTTTTATTCAATTACTATTTTTTACTGTTTTCAAAAAAATTTATGTTATGAAGTTATTTTTTCCAGTAGTTTTCAAAAATGTTACTTCCGGCCTGTAATAACTTTTAAATCATATTTATAATAAAAATTTACAATCATCTCAAATGAATCAAAAATAGTTGAATCTTTGATCAAGACATATATATATATATTACATTACGGCTCTTTTTCTATCTTAAAGAAACCTTTTGTATTAAAAAATTATTTTAAAAAACAATAAAAAGGACATTCCAAATGAAACCAAAATATACTACTTTTTTAAAAATCTTATTTTGTCAACATCTATTTTCTTAATTTCAACAGTATATTTCTCTGTATTTTTTATTTGACATATTGTTATTTTTTTGTTTTTTGTAATTTTTCTATTAAGTAATTTCTTATCTGTAACCAAACATCATAATTATCTATATTCTTGATTATTATTAATATAATATATCGTTTTTGAAATAAAAAAAAAAAATAAACCGATTCTGCTTTAAAGCTGGCCATGAATTCTTCAGCGAACTTGCTCACGCGTTTTTAGCAGGTAGACCTACCTAATTTGTTTCTTATCACAGTCAATACTTTAATGGAGAGTATAAACTGCATGAAATGAATTGTGAGCAGGAAGAAAGTTCAAAATGAGCCATTCCTTCTTTATCCCAACTTGGGTTCTATTCTTCCTGATATCTTCCTCTCTCACAATCCAATTTCAATTAGCTAATGGAGGTAATTAGATTTCCTCAGCATTCATTCTTTTTCCCTTGCCGCTGCCAACATAACCTGTTCATTCATAATTTATCAAGCAATATTTTTTATCTGGAGAACTTTTTTTTGCTTTGTTTTGTAGATATCGTTGAAGAAAAGGGGAGATTTGGAGGAAGAACTGGTATTAGCCCACCAGCGCCGGCCACAAACCCAATAAAGCACTATTTTCCACCTTTGAAGGGGCCAGGTTGTGGTCCTGATACTCCTGCTGCTCCTCCAGGAAGAATTAACGAGAGGAAATTCAAATTACATTTTTTAGATGAGGGCTAATGGCGTGTACGTTCTCGTTTGTGATTATAGCTCAATCTGAATCTTATGCGGAGCCCCTGAGCAATTGGTTAGCTCAGACGTTGCAGACAGTTGAGCTATCTTGAAGCAGAATGATTACGATGAATAAAATTGCCATATTTTGAGCATGTTTTTTAGAGGGAAGGATGTTTAAGGTAATAGGAAGAGCTGTTCTTCTACGTGTTTACTAATTATTATTTTTGCAACGAATTGTCTTTAATGGTTGTATTAAGAGCATAATATAACTATCGGTGTTCCATTCGTTAGATGGTTAATTCCAAAGTTGACTTTAATGAGATGAGTTTGATGGTGTTGGCCGGCGAATTAAATTCATTGGGAGGAAAGTTTACTGCGCCGGCGAATTAAACTGTCGAAGTGTGCTAAAAATTTCGATGAAAATGAAAAATTTCGATGAAAATGAAAGTTTTCAGTAACTATTTTAGAAGTGGAATATAATAGCAGCTCAATAATCACCTCCTGACACGGCAGGCAACTGGAGCAGCCACACACAATATAGCAAAAAGGACAACCATTAAACCATAACAAACTCATTAATTCCTAGCCATACACTAGTACAACACTTACATCTATAGATGCACTTAGCTGCTACAGTCAAAGGGGTACATAAAATTAGTTCCTTCTTCTCAGTGCTTTCCACATGTATGCTTTAGTTTAGTACACTAGTTCTTACATGGTATCAGGCCTTCTTGGCTCACAGCCCCGTGAAGCCTTAAAATGGCTACTTCGTTTTCTTCCCACACCAAAGAAGCCTCCACATAACCTACCCCGGAAGACATCGTTATCACCTCCTCCCTAAAATTCCTCATCTCCAACACTAAAACTATTATCCCTATACAGTTGTCTAACGACAACTACTCCACTTTTAGATCTCAAGTCCTCAAGCCAGTTTCCTCGATAAAACTATAGCACCACCTCCCTGTCTTCTTCTTGCTCCACCATCACCATAGGGATTCTTCCCTACGTTCTCCATTTGGACACCTACGCCAATATATGGAGTGCATTGAGTACAGACTTCAAGCTACAAATAGGTCCAGAGTAATGCATCTCAAGAACAAGCTACATCACGTCTCTATGGGACAATTCACTATGCTTTAATACCTCACAAACATCAAAACACTAGTTAACAACATTGCAGCCACCGATTTCTCCATTGATAGCGAGGATATCCTCCTATATACAATAAACAAAGTCCCTTCACAATATAAATCAGACTAGAGGATCTATACTCTCTTCTTCTAAGTAAAGAAATTAACATATCCACCAAACTTGCCAAAGATTTCTCAACCCCAAACGTCAATGTCGCTCTTTACACCAGCAGAGGTTGCGATCAAGGCCAGAGACGCTTTAACTCCTACACCAGTCGTGGTCTCTCTGGTTCCTCAACTACTTCCAGATCAGTTCAATTTACAACATACCTACCTGCTACATCCTCCATAGCTACTACTTGCTAGATTTGCGGGAAGAGGGGTTATACCACTAACAACTACTAGCATCAGTTTAATGCAAACTACACCACATTTTCAGCTGCTCTACTCGCATCAAACTCAATCCCAACCACTAACTGGATTATTTACTCTAGAGCCTCCTACCACCTTACCAACAATCTAGAGAATCTTCTACAACCAACCGTATACAGAGGACTGGCGAGTGTGTCCATTGACGACGATAGAACCATTCCCATAGCCCACTCCAGTCAGGGACTCCTCCGCACACCGACTCATAAGTTCTCCTTTCCAAATCTACTTCGCCTTCCTCACTTGTCTCATAATCTCCTCTCTATTTCTTCACTAACCAAAGATAACAATTTTTCAATTCTCTTTGATTCCTTTGGATTTCAAATAAAAGATCTGCAGACCAACTCCACCCTCCTTTCTGTCCCATGTAGTGATGGTCTCTACCATCTCTTCACCAAGAGCCACCATTCTCATACTCTCTCCATCACAATTTCCTCCTCCCTTTGATGGCACCACTGGCTTGGTCATCTGCATCGATAAGTCCTCTCCACCATATCAAAACACAACCGTTATCTAGCTATACCTACCTATAATGCTTATTGCTTTATATGTAAGGCATCTAAAGGCCTTAAACTCCCTTTCTCTAGATCTTCCGCTCGCCATTATAAATCTTTAGAATTTATACATATGGATGTATAAGGACCCTCCCATTTCCTTCTAATTAAGGTTTTAAATACTACATATTATTTGTGGATGACTATACACTATTTACTTGGGATTTTCTTCTTATGAAAAAATCTGATGCGTTTTCCATCACTACAGGAAAATCACCCATTTCCGGCGGCCTTTTCCGGCGTTAATTGAACCTTTTCCGGCGGTTTTGTAGATTTTCGGCGGTTTTGTAGATTTCTGGAGGTTTTCCGGCGGTTAAATTATCGCCGGTAAAAACGGCGTAGGAAAATGAATTCCGGCAGTTTTTTTCGGCGGCAATTTTGTGCGGCGGCTTACCGCCTCTAAGACCGCCAGTCAAATTAAAAAAAAAAAAAAAAAAACCCTGCTCTGGCCAGCAGACCCTGCTCCGGCCAGCCACGGCCCCTCTCCCGCGGTGCTGCAGCTCCCCCTGCGCGGCTCCCGGCTCCGATGTGCAAGGCAAGGTTTCGAACAGCGGTTGGTTGTGTGGAATTTGAAACAACCGACCGCTTTGCTGAAGAAGTAAATATGTTTAATTTGTCAATAATTATTATTTAAACTATATTCACACAAAAAATAAAAAAAAACTTTAATTATAAAAAAATTGAAACTAATTAATTTAAAATAAAAAATAATATTTAATATAAAATAAAAAATAACTAACTAGTTAATTTTAAAATGAAAATTAATTTAATAGTTATTTTAACTTTTAATAATTTTTTCTTAAATCATTTAAATGCTTAAAATTTTATTCATTTTTTATTAAAATTTTAACAGCCGCCGGAAACGTTAAAAAGCCGCTGGAAATGTGACCGCTGGAAAACCGTCGGGAAAAAGTCTCAAAGCCGCCGGAAACACGGCCGCCGGAAAGCCGCCAGAAAATTTCGGCAGAAATCAATGATTTTCATGTAGTGCATATTTACAACATTTCATTTTTCTATAGAGAAATAACTCTCTCTCACTATTAAGCATATTCATAGCGATGATTAAAGGTTTTGAAGGATCCTTCACCAACCTCATTGTCATGATTTGTCATCAATGTAATAACAAAAAAAAAAAAAAATACTAAACTTATTATAATGAAATGATGCAACCAATCTATCAAACTAAAAGAAAATATAAGAATAATAAGAGTATTTTATGGTGTGTATAAATAAATTTTGAAAATTTGATGATGAATTTTGTTAAGGATGTTGAAAATTAAACTTGAATTAATTAATTAGGCCCTTTAATTGAGCCCATAATCTATAAAAACCGTTAGAAAATTCTAGAGTCTCATTTTATGAAGAATATTCTGAAGCATTCTAGAAATACATTCTAAAAGAGTGATTTAAGGAATTCTAGAATATGTACTTAATAACTTTTGTAAATGAAGATAGGAGAATATTCTAGAGAGTCAATAGTAGCCATTGTATTTAAATGTGTTGGCACAATCCTAATTGGAGTGTCACTAGTTTAAATAGGTTTGATGTATTTGAGTTTTGTATGAAATGGAATCAAGAAGTGTAAGAGTGAAATAAAAGTGAGATATACAAGTGTTCCTCTTCTCTTTTAGAATTCCTCCCCTTACAACAACATTTTATTTTCCAACAAAGTGGTGTCTGTCAGAGCCAAAGCTTTTTCCTAGAGAGATGGAAAGTAACTATATGATCCCCTTCCAAGCCCCAATGCTTAACAATAGAAACTATGAAAATTGGAGCATCAATATGAAGGCCCTTCTTGGAGCGCAAGATGTATAGGAGATGGCTGAGAAATGCGACAATGAGCTACAAGATGGGTAAAGTTTATCCCAAAATCAAATGGATAGTTTAGGAGATTCAAGAAAGAGAGACAAGAAGGCTCTCTATTTAATCTTTCTAAGATTAGATGATGATGCTTTTGAGAAACAAAAGTCCTCTTATAAAGGAGCAAAGCAAGTCAAGAAGGTGCAACTTCAAATATTAAGAGGTGAGTTCGAAGCCTTACATATAAAATAAGTCAAAGTTATCTTCGACTACTTTACTAGAGTCTTAGCTAGTTCTAATAAAATAAAAAAGAGAAGCTAAAAGATGTAAGGATTATGGAGAAAATGCTTTGATCTTTAGATTCAAAGTTCGATCATAATGTTGTCTTTATTGAAGAAACAAAAGACTTAGAGGCTATGACAATCGAGCAACTCTTGGGTTCTTTACAAGTCTACGAAGAAAAGAAAAAAGAAGAAGCAAGTGATCATGGAATTACTCCTAAAGAAGAGAGACTTGAGTATGGTAGAAGCCAACAAGGAAGAGGTCATAGTCGAGGACAAGGCCTTGGTTATGGACATGGATGAGGTTGGAGCTCTAATACTGATAAGAACAATAATAAAAATGTTGGACAAGGAGGAAGTTCAACAAGAAGATGTGGAAGAGGAAAATCAAGACCAAGGTATGACAAATCTCAAGTGATGTGCTACAAGTGTATAAAATTTTATCACTATGCTGCATAATATAGAACTTCCAATAATAATAAAATTAAAGAGAAGACAAATTACATGGAAGAGAGAAGTCAACAAGATGGAACTTTGCTATTCGTGTATAAGGAGAATGAAAAGGTGAAGATAGCATATGGTATTTGGGCACCGATGCAAGCAACCATATGTGTGGAAGAAAAAGCATGTTCGTTGAACTTGACGAATCGGTGAGCGGCAATGTATCCTTTGGAGATGAGTCCAAGGTATCTTTAAAAGGGAAAATACAATATTCTTATTTGATTGAAGAATGGAAAGCACCAATTCATTTCTAATGTGTATTATGTGCCAAATATAAAGATTAATATCCTAAGTCTAGATCAACTCTTAGAGAAAGGTTATGAAATTCACTAGAAAGATAAAAACCTTTCTATAAGAGACAATATGAAAAATCTAATTGTAAAGATACCAATGTCAAGAAATAGAATGTTCTTGCTCAATATTTAAAATGATGTTGCCAAGTGTCTCAAATCCTGCTTCAAAGACCCATCTTGGCTCTAGCATCTTCGATTTTGGGCATCATAATTTTTTTTCGGAATGGAGCTATTATCAAAAAAGAAAGTGGTGAGAGGTCTGCCCTGCATCAATCACTCATACTAGATATGTGAAGGCTACTTGCTCGGGAAGTAATTCATGAAGAGCTTTCCAAAGGAGTCAAATTCGAGAGCATAAAAGTCACTTAAACTCATATATATGAATGTATGTGATCCAATCTAGCCAAGATCTCTTAGTAAGAGTAATTATTTCCTTCATTTCATAGATGATATTTTCAAGAAAATTTTGGGTAGATTTTTTGAAGCAAAAATCAGAGGTCTTTGAAGTATTCAAAAAATTCAAAGCCTAGGTGGAGAAAAACGTGGCCTCGAGATCATAGCATTGTAATCTGATTGAGTAGGGGAGTTTACTTCAAAGGAACTTCAAGAGTTTTATGAAGCCAATGGAAAATGTCGATTGTTGATTATCCTAAGTTCTCCTCAACAAAATGGTGTAGCAGAAAGAAAGAATCAATCTGTCCTTGACATAGCTCAAAGTATGCTCAAGAGTAAGAGGCTAACTAAGGAATTTTGGGCCGAAGTTGTTGCATGCGCAGTTTACTTGTCCAATCAATCTCCAACAAGAAGTGTGGGAATGACACCGCATGAAGTATAAAGTGGACGGAATTCTAATATCTCTCATCTAAGAGTGTTTGGAAGCATAACTCTTGTGCACATATCTGATGAGTTAAATATTAAATTAGATGATAATAATGAGAAGTACATTTTCATCAGTTATGATTCTAGCTCAAATGGCTACAAGTTATACAATCTAAACATTATAAAGACAATCATCAATCATGATGTCACGTTCAATAAAAAAGGAGAATTGATTTGGGACCCACATAACGATCACTACAACTTCTTTAAGGATGAAGAAGTTGATCAGCCAAGGATGGATCAAGAAAGAGATAAACACACAAAACCTCCAACTACACCAACTACAAGTACTCAAGAGGACCCATCATCTTCAAGTGAAGGGTCAAGCAAAAAAGTACCACACATTAGAAGTTTACCAAAAATTAATGAGGATTTCAACTTTTTTTGTGATTTGAAATCTGAAGATTATATGTGTGTTTCAACTTGTGCAACTGGTAAAGAAATTTGAGATAGATTGTGTGCTACTTATGAAGGCACAAATGAGGTTAAGCAATCTAGATTGAATATTTTATTACATGATTACAAACTTTTTTATATGAACCCTTTTGAATTAATTTTTGAAATATATACAAGGTTTACTCAAATTGTCACCTCATTGCATGCCTTAGGAAGAGAGCTATCTAACTATGAAAAAGTAAATAAGATTTTGAGATGCTTGACTTCTTTTTTTAATGCTAAGATTATTACAAATACTGAATCTAAGATTTTAAATACTTATTCTATTGATAACTTTCTTGGGTCACTCATTGCTTACGAGCAAGGGGTGAATCAAAGATGACTTGATGCAGGTGAGAAGAATAAGGAGAAAACTGTGGCGTTAAAGGCTAATGATATGGATATAAATTCTTCCAGGTCTAAAAGCGATGATGTTGCCTTCATCACTAGGTAATTCAAAAGCTTTCTAAGAAAGAATAACAAGTACCATCAAAAGTGGAAAAAAATGTAAGGATCGTAAAAACTTTAAAAGTTCTTCTGATCTTGTTTGCTATGAATGCAGGAAGTCTGGACATGTCAAAGCTGATTGTCCTACACTGAAAGATCACTCAAGCACAGAGAATGGTGAGGATAAACCCAAGTTTAGTAAGGATAAGAAGTAATTCCAAAAGATGTTCTGGGTAGATTCTGCATTGGACACCTCTAAGACTGAAGCAGAGGATGAGACATCAAACTTGTGCTTGATGGCGGGTGATCACTTTAGTCAGTCTGACCAAGAAGAGGTATGTAAACTAATTTATGATAAATTACTTGAAATTTATAAGAAAATTTATGCATCATATAGGAAACTTAAGAAATTACATACTAGTTTGAAATTAGAGTTTTTGAATTTGCAAAAAGAGCATAAAGTTTTATTTAAAGATCACTTTTAAATTGATAGCAATCACATGTCTTTACTTGATGAATTTGATGAATTAAATAAAAAGCATTCAGAGTTGGTTATTGAGCATGATTCATTGAAAGCATCCTACACCTCACTTGAATTTTATTTTAATATATATATTTATGAATCTGAACATAGGAAGCACTATTTGAGAGTTGATAATGCTATTTTAGAAAATGCTAACTCAAGGTTTAGAGCTGAATTAAATGCACTTTAGGAAAATAGGAATACACCCACACTTGATCTAAAGCCAAAACCTAAGAAGAAGCATTATAAACCAAAGAGATTAGTTAATTCTTTTCCTGATGTTAGATGTTTTTTATGTGGCATGCTAGGGCACATCTCACACACTTACACTATTCACCATAGTACACCTTGGGTGTGGAGACCCAAATTCTATAATCCACAGCATAACACACATGCATTGCATTTTTCTTTTCATAAGAAGGGACTCAAACCTGTTTGGGTTCTTAAATCTGATATTAAATAATTTTGCAGGCTTGCTCTCTCAAAAGACCTCAAGAGAGCATGTGGTACCTGAACAGTGGAGGCTCACGACTCTTAATTGCATAATCTTGTTTCTCAATAAATGTTGATTTGCATGTTTTATACTATATTACTTGTTGTTATTTTCCTTTCTTTCTTTTGTGCTTGTTGTTGTTTTCTTACTCTTTTGTTTCTTTTAAATTTAGTTGTTTCACTTTCTAGTTGGTTTTGTTCTTCGTGTTTTATTTCTGTCATTTTTTTTTTGTGATTACTGCTAAAATAATATTTTATGCTTTATTTTATTTTTGAAAATTTGTAGTCAATGTCTGACTCCCTAAATCAGTTAAAGGAAAAAAAACATGGTTGATTGTTTCCCTCCTTCTAACCTCTTTTAGCGGTGTAATTTTTTTTATAAATAAAAATCTATCACAAATTAACAATTGGATTTTTGCAATTGAGATCTTTTCTATCATGCTACACTATATATATCCTATATTTATAATATTCAAAATTTTATATTTCTTTCAAATTATTTAAAATCCTGTCATTGCATTTATCATATGAATTTGATTATGATTTGTGGTTTATGGCTTGATTCAAATTTTGTGATTGTGACAAATTATTTTGATATTTTATTCTAGAAGATATTTTTTGGAACTAAGTTTTGAACGGATCTTTTTTCTTATCCAATTGATTTTTCAGAGTTAGGTCTTTTATTTTCAAAAGATGATTTGTTCTAAGAGAAGTCTTAGCTAGGGCTAGCAGGATTGGTTGTTCTACCATTTTTTGGATTTCGATGATGTTAACTCATTGATTTTTACAAATTTTTAATTCAATCACATGGATAATTTATCATATTCGGGCTTTGATCAAAAAAGAAAATAAAACTCTTTTTTTTTGTTCCTTTTGATGTTTTGTATGTTTTTCGTATTTTATTTTTATCTTCTACAGTTAATTTTTATGTTTTTGGACCATCTTTGATCATTTCCATCCATTCACTGATTTTAAACTTTTTTTCATGTCATACTAGATGATATTTATATCGTGCTGGACGATCTGTTCAACTCACTCTTGAAATTCCATCTGATGACTGATTTGACTCTTCTGTTTCTGATGGTCCTAGACAATGCATTATCGTCCTAGATGATTTGAACATCTTCTGCTTCAATTATTTGTGATCATCCTAGATGATCCTCCTTGTCTTGGATGATCTTCTCATTTTTTTGCTCATTTATTAGTAATCATCCTAGACGACACACATGTTCGGCCTGGATGATCTACGTGGCAAAATTTGGCACACGATTTTAATTCGGCCGGTATAATTAATTATTGAGGATCATCCTGGATGATCCACTTAATCATCCTAGACGATTTGATTTTTCAACGGTCATCCAGAATGACTCCCTAGAACAATTATCTGTGTCTTATCGTCCCAAATGATATCCGATCGTCCTAGATGATATTACCGCTTATTTGACCAATCATCCCGGATGTAATTATTGCACCCGATCGTCCTAGACAATCGGATCATTTCTTTAAAAATTGAGACTCTCACACATTTTTTTTCACCCAAGCCATCTACCTTCATACTCACTCCCAATTTTGATATTTTGCTAATTATGGCTGGTGGCAAAAGGTCTCGCATGCCTTCTAGAAGCTTCTCAAGGGAAAATTTGGACCCTTGATTCACTAAGGCGGCCGATCAAGCTGCCTATCAGAGGTACAAGACGACGAGATCACTGTATCCTGAACTGTCAACCCTCACATCCTTTTCTATCATGTTCTTGATTTATTTGCTCACACTACTCTCACTTTTCTCCTTACTCTAATCATCCTATTCAATTTGGAGTTATTATTTGAATTTTTTGCTAGCCTTTACATCAATTCCTCTTTTTACTAATCCTCAATCTTATGTGAATAGACAGCATGTCAAAATCACTTATTAAGACTGTCAAGAGCTCCTACAACTGTCCACCACAGGAGATAAACTCCACATCTTATGTTAAGATCCTGAATATGACTGGGCTCTAGCCAATTACCTTTTGAGGAACACCAATACTTTCTATCATATTGAAGAGTCTAGCAGCTTACTCAAAGATGCTAGGATAATCTAACATGTCATTCGTATCTCAATTCTTCCAAAAGCTAGTGATTGCATTCATATCACTCCACTCCTTTCAATCACCACTTTCTACATCATGACCCACCATGAATTTAATGCCTCTGATATGATTTTTTGATACATTGAGCACCTTCAAGTATTAGAGATCCAGGACATAGGAGGAAGCCCAATCTTGCTCTAGGACACATCATTACATATGTCATAGAATCCAAATACAATCTGTAATATCTTGCCCCACCAAACTTTGAGCCTGCCTTCTACTCAAACAACTCCTTTCACGTTCTTCACAGTACTCATCTCCACCCGGGGCACAACGAAGCTGAGGGAGCTGAGGAGGAGGCAGCTCCTACACCTATGCCTGCACCAGCTCCGCTATGCCATCACTCATAGCTGGATCAGCTGATAGAGTAGTTTGACCAATAGGAGATATAGTTCGAGTCCCATGTTGCTACATAGGAGCAGCAACATACTGAGGATGTTGCTCGCTTTGACTCTTACGTAGCTCACTAATAGCGCAAGCACAACCAGGACAAGGCCTAGTTTGGAGAATAGTTTGCCACTTTTTCTAGTTTCTTTTAGCCACCACCACCACCTCCTTCGGATGATCAGGGGCCGTCCTTCTTTTAGTTTGTTTTCATGATGTTGTTTCAATTTTTTTATTATAGTTTGATTCTGTTTGGTAGTCTCTACTTTTTTTCTTTCCTAGTTTCCCTTATCCTTTTTGTGATGTTAAAAGGGAGAGTAGTTGTACTGTTTGTTCTGTTGTGTTTTATGTTGGATAGTTGAACTATGTTTGTTTCTTCACACTCTATCCATTAAACTGTTTTGAATTGCTTTCATTATTTTTGTGTTTGCCATCATAAAAAAGGGGGAGATTGTTACGAATTTGATTTCAGGGAATATAATTTTGATAATAGAAAACATTTCTATTTTCCTATAACTACCCTGCCTATTAACATTTCAGGTCCACAAGATCAAATTGCAAATCGTGCTAGCTCAAGTTTGGGTAGATTATGACTGAGTCAGTTTGTAATGTATGTTAAATGTCTTTTTCCCTTTCTTGAGTCAATTATAAATGATGTAGATCTTGATGCTACGTAATATTGCACACACACACTTGGGGGAAAAATTCTGATTGTTTTAGAGTTCTATGTTTTTTATCACATCATCTGGGATGACTCCAAAATCATCTTGATAGATTAGTTAAAAATAGAAACCCTAATTTGGGAATCCTAGTTAAGGCCTTTGTCATTAATAAAATCATCTTGGACGATATTGATATCGTTCGGGATAATAGGCTCAAATAAAAAAGAATTAACTTCCAGATCTATTTAGGCATCTATTTTTTTAACTTCGTCCAAGACATCATCTTAGATGATGCAACATAATTATACTTAAATTAATCTGGTAATTAAGGAATGCAATTAATGTTTGATTGCTCGATCATATCATCCTGAAAGATCGAATGATCATCTGGGATGATCATATAATCAAACCTTAGATTTGTCCTGGATTACAGTGA
Source organism: Dendrobium huoshanense (assembly GCA_016618105.1). NCBI lineage: Eukaryota > Viridiplantae > Streptophyta > Magnoliopsida > Asparagales > Orchidaceae > Dendrobium > Dendrobium huoshanense. Next base: position 31,681,609 of record CM028344.1, read on the forward strand.
AATGATCTGGATGATATTTACTAAACTGGACTAATCGTATGGGATGATTGAAAGATCGACCTAGATGATAATGTTACTGAACGTGAGATCGTCCATGATGATCAAGCTATTTTTATTATCATCCAAACATCCATCTAAGGTGATGTGCTCGACAATATTTATTGACTTGAACTAATCGTGCGGGATGATATATTATCGTCCTAGATGATCTTAACAAATTATCTTCTAATCATCCAAACTTTCCCAAATCATTATGATTAATTAAGCTAATTTTATATTGATCGTACAGGATGATCAGTCGATTGTCCTGGATGATAAAGTTTGTTTGTTGAAATTAAGAGCTGATTCGAATCTCTTCTATTTAAGACCTCTTATTTACTTAAAGATAATATCTTTTGCTGTAGTCTAGACCTGAGAGAGCCTAGAGGAGAGGGAGAGAGAGAGGGAGAGAAAGAGAGGATCTTGTGAGGGTGACTTTATGAGTTGTTTAACAAAGGGTTCTCCAAGCAAGGATCTGAGTTATCTGTTCTGATCGTCATCCCTTGGTCCTTAGAGGTTCGAGAGAGGTCAGCTTCAACAACTAATCAAGGTTTTCTGCCTGCTTCTAGAGGAAGCAAAAGGAGTTGAGGTTCTCTACCTAATTCAGTAAGAAGCAAAATGATTTGAGGTTCTCCGACTGCTTCAGGAGGAAGCAAAAGAAGTTGGGTTCTCTGCCTCACCGGGGTTGGTGAAAAAAAGATTTTTACAAGCTTCTCTGCCTTGCTGTAGGAGCAAAAAAAGAGTCACTAAGTTTAGTTCAATACTCGGATGGCGCCTTCGGGGAGTGAACGTTGGTCAAGTTGACCGAACTACTATAAATCTCTGTGTTCTTTCTTATTATTGCTTTCACATTTAATTTCTGCACTTAGTTTCTTTTGTGGTGATTATTGGTTTGGTTTGAGTTTGTGTTTTGATTGAGAAGTTTTTTAAAATACCAATTCACCCCCTCTTGGTTAGCCTTGGGCTAGTTCATAAGGGCCTAACATCTCTAATAAACTTGCATGTATGCTTGCCTGATGATCACACACACACACACACAAGGGGAGCAAAGATAATATTAAATATTTTAATTTTTCTATAAATTATGCTATACAATATGGATCATACTGTTCAAATTGGTATTAAAAATTTTAATTAAAATATTTTAATATCCTAAAAAAATTATTTTAAAATATAACTATTAGTACAGTATAAACACCACATCGTACTAAATAATTTATTATATTTGGAAACACCATCATTCATTAAATTAGGCAATAATTTAAATTTGAAATATTACTCTTTTCATAATATACAAACCAAATCGTATTGTATGATATTTAAAATATTTCTTAATGTAATCGTGTGATTAAATAATTAAATATTTTTAATTTTAATATTTTGATTGTACTATATAAACTGGATCATATTGTACGATAAATAGAGATGATATTTGGTCGTCCCATGATTCATCCTGGATAAACTACATTTTGATTGAACTAATTATACTGTACCATTGGTCCTTAGTATTAATGATCGTATAATATGAGTAAGTAAATTTGAACTGATCGTACTGTACTAAATGGTGATCGTATGGTAATAACAGGTTAAATTCTGCACATCATATTGGATAATCCTACGATCATACTGTATGGTCTTTGACAAATGAATTAAATTTTTAGGGTTTTTTTAAGCCCTCAATTTAAGCTTTCTCATAAGACTTTATAAGAGACTTTTGAACATTCATTGAGTTATTTTTTTAATGAAGAAAGCTTGAAGAGAGAGCTTTGGGCTAGGAAGAGAAAAGGGTGGAGTTTGTAAGAGAGAGAGAAGATCCTTATGGTCTTCAAGGGAGTGAGAGAGGGGGTTTTCATACGGTTGCTTTGGTGAACTTTCATCCTAGTTCCTCCAAGAGTAAAGGTGTGTCTTGGGGGAAGCTCTGGGAAGAAGACCTCTTTAGTGTTAAAAGACATGGTTGCTCTACCACACCGAGGAAGTTGAAAGTGATTCTAGATTATGTGCATTACCATGAGAGTGAAAAGGAGTTAAGATTCTCTATCTCACTAAGAGGGTGGAAAAGAGTCTAGGTTCTCTGCCTCACCAAAAGGGTGAAAAGGAGTCAAAATTCTCTACTTATAAAAGGAGTATGGTCCTCTACCATACTAGGTTAGTGGAAGAGAGTTTGTAAGAGCTTCTCCGCCTAGTTATGGGGGCTAAAGGAGAGACACTAAAGAGGTTAGTACAGTAACTTGAGAGGAAGACTCTGGGGAGTAGACGTAGGTCACGATTTGACCGAACCAATATAAATCTAGTGCGCTCATTCTAATTTTTACTTTATATACTTTATTTTTCGGTATTATATATTTGGATATAAGTGCTTGGTTAAAAATCTACAATTGATATTATATTGTATTGATTATAATGTTATCGTAATTATTATAACTTTTAATAAGTGTATTAACTTCCACATCAAGTTATAGTATTACTTTTATCATAGTGAGCCTTATTCGAATTCCTTAAGGCCTAAAAAGCTTCCGATCTTTAAGTGATATCAAATAGAGAATAAAAAATAAGGTTTTAAAAAAATTTTTAAGAAATTAATAATGGCTCATTTTGATAATCATAATACTACGAAGGCTTATTCAATAACATGTCCACCTTTATTTGATAATATTCCATTTGATTTTAGAAAATTTTCATTTCTAAATTTTTATAATCTCTAGATTTTTAAATATGGTATATGATTCAAAATGGTTATTCTGTATCATCATGAATTATTAAAGGAGTCAAAATAAATATTCCTTTTACTGAATGGAGTAGAGTAGAACAAATTTATGCTTAATTGAATGCTAAACTTTGAATTGATTTTTCTGTGCTTTTCCTTATGAAGATTATATGAGAGTTCCGACCTGTACATATGGGAAATATATTCGGGATAGACTTTGTATTACATATGAAGGTACTAGTAAAGTTAAACAATCAAGGTTAAATTGATTATTACATGACAAAGAACTTTTCAGTATGAAATCTTATGAGATTATCTCAGACATGTATACTAAAATTACTCATATAGTGACCCCTTTGCATGCTTTAGGTAGAGAACTTACAAATTTTAAAATGTTAACAAAATTTTATATTTTCTTCTTAATAAATTTGATGTTAAAGTCACGGCTATATGTGAATCGAAAGATTTAAATGCTTATTCTATTGACAATCTAATCAACTTACTTATTGCATACTAGCAAAGTATAAGATAAAAACTTTTATATGCAGGTAATGAGAACACTATAGTGCTAAAAGCCAAAGACAGATAAATGTGGCTTAATAGATGATGACAATGAGGAGATATCATTGATAACAAATAAATTTGAAAGTATACTAATCATAAGCATAAGCTCAACAAAAGTGGAGCAGAGGTAAAAATGGTAAAAATATTAAAAAAAAATTTGACATTATTTTTTTTAGTGTTGGAAACTCAGACATTTGAAATATAAATGCTCAAATTTAAAAACTTATCTTGTAAAGGAAAAGGGCCAAAAAAAAAATACAAAAAAGGTAAATGATAAGAAGAAAAAAAATCTCGTGGACAAACTTAGCTTTTAAATAATCAGAACAAAATCAAGATGATGAGGTAACAAACTTATGCTAAAAAGTTAAAGATTCAATTATTAATTATGATCACGTATAATTATGTTGATGTTTGTTTATGTGTTTTATATGTTTTTTTATCTATTTTGTGTGTTTGATTTTTATTATGTTTTAAGCATGATTTCATATTTTTGATTCTTTATGTATGTTATTATTTTCTTTTGCATGTATTTTAATTTTAGGTGTTATTTTATTCCTTATTTTTGATAATATCAAAAGGGAAGAATGTGGCTATATTTGTGGTTAGTTGCTATTGTTCACTTATTTTTCTATTATTTAGTTAAAAAAAATAAATTTTCTTAAAAAATAAAAAAAAATTATTTTTTAATATACTTCTTTTAGTAATGGGGAGATTAGGAAAAATATTTTTAATTTGCAAATTCAACCATCAATATTTTTCATCATACAAAAGGGAGAGATTGTTGCAACTCGGGCTCCCAAATTTATGATTTTGATGATAATAAATATTATTGATTATCTTATAATTTCTCCTAGTATTTATAGAGCATATTTATCTATTTGTTAACTAATATTTTATGTACAACATGCACTATTATTTGAAGATTTAGGGCTCATGATGGGGTAGAATAGGTTATGCTGAAAGAGTATAATTTTCATTTATTTATTTTTAATTTTTTGAGTTAAGTATTGTAAGAGTGTATGCTAGCCTGATGACCATACACACACATAAAGAGAGAATAAATAATTTTAAATATTTTAATTTTTTGTGCACTCCTGTGATCGTACTATATGATTTTGGATGGATAAATTGCATTTTAAGGGTTTTTTTTGAAGTCCTCTATTTAATCTTTCTCATAAGATTTTGTTAAAGTTTTTTTAGCATTCATTGAGTTGTTTTCTTATGGAGAAAGCTTGGAGAGAGAGCTTTGGGCTAGGGAGAGAAAGGGTGGAGTTTGTAAGAGAGGGAGAAGATTCTTGTGCGCTTCAAGGGAGTGTAAGTGGGGGTTTTTATGAGGTTGCTATGGAAAACTTCCACCTAAGTTCCTTCAAGATTCAAGGCGTGTCTTGAGAGAAGCTTTGGGAAGAAGACCTATTTAGTGTCAAAAGACCTAGCTACTCCGTCACACCGGAGAAGGTGAAAATGATACCAAGTTCTCTACCTCATGAGTAGAGTGAAAAGGAGTCAAGGTTCTCTGCCTCACCAAGAGGGTGAAAATGAGTCCAGGTTCTCTGCCTCACTAAAAGGGTGAAAATGAGTCAAAGTTCTCTACTTATGAAAGGAGTACGGTTCTCTACCGCATTGGGTTGGTAGAAGAGAGTTTATAAGAGCTTCTTCACTTAGCTGTGGGGGCTAAAGGATAGTCACTAATGAGTTTAGTGCAATACCTGGAGAGGAGGACTTCGAGAAGTGGACATAGGTCATGGTTTGATTGAACCACTATAAATTTGGTGTGCTCATTTTAATTTTCACTTTCTATAATTTATTTTTCAGAATTATTTTTTTGGATATAACTGCTTGGTTAAAAATTTATGATTGATATTATGTCATATTGATTACACTATCAATACAATGGTTGTAACTTATTTTAAGTGTACTAGCTTCCATATCAAGTGACAATATTGCTTACATCGTAGTGTGCCTCAGGCTAATTCCTTAAGATCTAACAACATTCACAAACTTTCAATCAAAAGATTTCAAGTTTGTCAAATATAGTAATAGTGGCAGGGATGGAGATTTGGATGAGAGGAAAAACACTAGGGGTTTGTGTTTTACATGGGAGTTACTATTTTACTTGGATATCAAAGAAGCAACCTATTATTGCCCATTTTACATGTGAAGTTGAGTATATTACTGCAACTTCATGTGTCTATCTTGCAATTTGGCTTCAAATTTTATTAAAGGAGTTAAGATTGCTGCAAGAAGAGAGAAAAAATATTTGTGTTGATAAAAAGTGAGCTATCACTTTTGCCAAGAATCCTATTTTTATGGTCGATGTAAACATATCGACACACGTTATCACTTTATCAAAGACTGCATTTGTGGGCTCCGAAAATTAGGCTTGGCCTCCTCGTTGCACTGATTGTTTTGCTTTTCTTTTGGGTGAGGGAGTTTTAACGGAATAAATTTCGGGGTAAATTTTGGACGGCAGGTTTGTAGATAAGACAGTACCCAGAGATTTTACCCTCATTTTGCGAGGACTTTATGATCCGAGTTCTAGTTTCCTATAGGCGCAAGCCCCTATAGTTAATTACCCCTCCCGATCATGAGAGAAAACTTTCGATTAAGGCTAGTCATCAATCAAATACATTATATACATATTATCTGGCTTATAGTAGCAGTATGGGTTTAGATATTTGAAATGTTCAGAAGTTTGGAAATTTGAAATGTTTGATATTTAAAATAGAAATTTCACCATCTTGCACTTGAAGCAGATGGCAGGAGAATGGATGATAGACCCAATCAAGATCCCATAGTTCCATCATCCCGGGTCATCGTGGTCCCTAATTTACTTAGTTAGAGGAGGTAGTCGACCCAACCTGACAGAACGATCCTTGTCGGCAGCCATGGGTTGCTTCGTCTAAGGGGACCTTATAGACCTGGGATGAATATTTATCTAAGGGAACAAATTTGAATCCACCTTAGCTAATAGAGGGTTTTGTGCCCTATCGATTATATCCTATTGATTTATATCTCAAGGATTTGATGCCACTAAGGGACATATCGGTGCTGGCCATAACTAGTATTTCGTGGTGCCATTTGGTGGAAAACCACTTGGTTCAGAGAGCCCCGAGTCATAACCGTTTATCCTGCGATTTCAATTGGCAGCAAAACTGTCAGTTAGAGGACATGTACCACATCCTTATTGGCAGGAGATTATTTGAGAATGGATCCTAGTGATATTTTTGACTAGGCATTTGACTCTAAGTGAGCTAAAGTTATATTTAAATTTTTCCACCCCGATAAACTGTTGCGGAGGGTGAATGGATTTTGTTTTAAGTGTTTAATGGTTTGATTTCAGTTTTAAATACTTGGGTTTTGGGATTTTTAGATTTTGCGAGCTTTTTTAATTATTTGGAATGGAACCCTTCGGTTGAGATTTGCATTCAACACAGCCATCATCGGGGTATTTGGGATTATTTCCATTTAAAGCTTGAACCTTGTCAACCCTATCAACTTACTGATAGGGGATCAGGTTTCATAGCCTTTGTTCCCTTTGCTAGTGAATTCATACTATTATAGGCCTTGAAGGCCTAATTTGGATGTATTAAGAAAAACATATCGATCACTACAATCATATATTTGTTTAATGGTTTGAACCCTATCGACTCTTATTGATCAGTATAGAACGATCGGGTTTGAACTTGAATTCATTTATTAACCCGCACAACATCCCTAGACGTGATGTGTGTACCAATAACATGCTCGTCAGGGCCTATGTGGGTGTTTGATTATATTTACCCCTTTTGTGTACCTATGTGTATATAAACTACGGTGCATGTGTAGGGATATTTTAAAAGTGTTTATAGATGCCTTTTTTCCGCTTGTATAGATGTTGAGAATTCAGTGGTGTGACGTTGTAGATTGTGTATAATATTTGTAGATGGGTAGGAGCTCTTGGGAGCTTGTATCTGTGGACCTTCAAAAGAGCACCGCAATGGTTGCAGGATTACAGAGGGGTATACGACCACATCCACCCCGAGGGATAGAGAATATCGTATGCCTCCACGCTCCTCGCAAACGGGCCAAGTAGAAGGGACAGATTGGACCATACATACGATTAATTATAGAGGATAGCGGCTCTCGCCTACGCACATCGATGGGTAATAATATATATGCCTAATCACAATCATAGGTTTCCCCCATCCAATATATCAGCTCGAAATGGTCAAGTCAACTATGAGAGATGGGTGGGTGGTATAGTTTTTTTTTTTTGAAAGTATGACTAACATCTAGAGGGTTTTCTAATTGGTCTTGGACTTATGTTGGGTAAATGCCCCTAACTAATGAAATTAAAATTTTATTTTAATTAATTTTTAATGCAATGCCTGCTAGTTGAAACTTTCAAATAAGATATGCTTGAAATTTTAAAAATAGGCTTATTATAAAATAATTTTTAAAAAAGATTAGGCCTCCCTAGGTCCGACACTTCATCTATTGCGGATCTATGATTTTGATGATAGCAAACATTCCTTATTTCTCTACGATTGCCTTATGTGCTAACGTTTCAGGCCCACACGATCAGACTGCAATCTGGAACCAGCTCAAGATTGGGTAGACTAGGTCTGTGTCAGTTTGTAATCTTTTTCCTTTCTTGAGTCTGTTGTATTTGGCGTGGTATCTGATGATTTGTAACTTGGAAGATTTTCTGTTGTGCCCTAAAAGATTTCTATTTTTGGTAACATCGTCCGGGATGATATTTATATCGTCCTGGACGATCTGACAAAAGTAGAAACCCTAATTATGGCATCCTCATTAAAGCAGCCATCTTTTTGCAAAACACATCATCCTGGACGATTTTGTATCGGTTAGGACGATCGGCTCGATTCAGCAAGAATCTGCCGCCATATCTACTTAGAAAAATCTTATTTTTGGATATCATCTTGGTATATCAGCCTGGACTATAAAATATCATCCTGGCCGATCTAGGTCAATTTTTTCAAAATTTCTCAGGTAGTTTTGGAAAGCAATTAATGGGGATTTCGTCCAGGCCGATCGCAAGATCGTCCGGGACGATTAGATATCGTCCAGCTTCATTTCAGGGCGATATTCAGGACAATTTTCTTCATATTTGAACTAATCGGCCAGGATGATATGCCTATCATCCTGGAAGATAATGTCGGCAACTTGCATTAATGAGCTCGTTTTTAGCTCTTCTATTTAAGCTATGACAAGGCACTTTGTAAGTGTCTTTGGCAGCCATTGGAGCTTCGTTCTTGTGGGGGGAACTTGAAGAGAGAGCTTGAAAGGGAGAGAGGAAAGGGTGGAGTTTGAGAGAGGGAGAAGATCCTGTGAGGTGAGACTCAAGGGAGTGTGGAGGGGGTTCCACATGGTTGCTCCGGCGAACTCGCACCTTAGTACCATCGGATTCAAGGCTTGTCTCGAGGTAAGTTCACCAAAGAAGAAGTCTCTTTGGTGTCAAAGGACCCGGCAACTCCGCCGCACCGGGAGAGGTGGAAGTGATTTTGTAAGGGCTTCTCCGCCTAGCTGTGGGGGCTAAAGGAGAGACACTTGTGTTAGTGCAATACTTGGAGGGTGCCTCCAAGGAGTGGACGTAGGTCAAGGTTTGATCGAACCACTATAAATCTGGTGTGTTCTTTTCTTATTATTGCTTCCGCATTTTAATTTCCGCTCTTTGTTTTTCATTGTGGTGAATCTAGATTTTGTTGCTACCAATTCACTTATCTTTTAATTAGCTTTGGGACTAAGTTCATAGAGCTTAATATCCCATCAAACTTTCAAGTGGTATCAGAGTACTTTCTAGTGTCATCTGAGCACTTTCATCATCCTCATAGGCCAAATTATTCAGACTCTACTCGCAGGCGAGGAGGTGTCTTATTAGAAGAAGGGAGAGAGATGCATTAATATGCATGCAACCCCGGATGATTCCGGTAGTTCCCTAGATTCGTTAAGTTTCTATATTATTTAAACTTAAAGTTTTAAATATCAGTTATGAGTAAAAAGCATTTTGTGGTCCTTAAAGAGCCTAACGAATATCCAGGCTAAACCCAAAAAGCGGCATGCAAGAAAAAACCTAGAACAAATAGGTAATTTTTACTGTACAAACATAGTAAACACATCAAATTAAAAAAAATAATCAAGTAAATGTCCATATGCCAACTGCCCTTTAAATACAAACCAGGGTCTGCAGAAAAGTAAAGTGGCCGGGCACCACTGCCAACAACCTAGATTTCTAAGCCTATGACTGACGCAAATTATTGAATCTAGTAATTAGGTTGTTAAGCCTAAGTTAATGTTCCAAGGCTACCAAGAGGGGGGTGAATTGGTAGTTTAAAATTTTTAAACCCTCTTTGAAGATTAAGTTGAACCGAAATGAAAATTTTTCTTTTAAAGTTTTTATAGAAAATATTTTTCAACCACAGAGTTGTTAAAAAATTAAAATAAAATGCGGAAACCAAAAACTGTAAATGACACCAGATTTATAGTGGTTCGGTCTATAACCAGACCTACATCCACTCCTCAGAGGCATCCTCTGAGTATTGCACTAAAACCAATAGTGACTCTCCTTTTGCACCCACAGCGAGGCGGAGAAGCCTTTACAACACACTCTTTTCACCACTACCCGGTGCGGTAGAGAACCGTCGTCCTTTTACATAATCCCCAGTGCTGGTGGAGAACCGTCGTCCTTTTACACAATCCCCAGTGCTGGCAGAGAACCGTCATCCTTTTACACAATTCCCAGTGCTGGCAGAGAACCGTTCGTCCTTTCACACTCTCCTAGTGTGGGCAGAGAACCCAACGGCTGTTCACACTCTCCAAGTGTAGGCAGAGAACCCTTCGGGTGTTCACACTCTCCAAGTGTCGGCAGAGAACCGGATCTTCTTGATTGATCTTCTCACAAGAATCTAGAAGGAAGAAAGAAAAGAGTGAAGTAATCCAAATTCACAAGTAGAGACTCTTACCTTTGAATTCCAAGTGAAGCCTTCTCGCTCTAGTGGTAGGAATCCTCCCTTGAATGCTCTCTTCCACTCTCTCCTTGGCTATTCTCTCAAGAGGCACGAAGATCAAATGACAAAAAGATCGGGTGGTAGTCTAATTTGGACTATTTATATAAAAGACAAGAAAAACCGCCCAAAAACTGCAAGTTTTCAATTCTGTACGCAGTGGATCGTCCTGTACGATCGTGGATCGTCCTGGATGATTTTACTTAAACGATCTGAAACGACCCTATTTGAATATGTGTACAAAATATCTTCGTACAGCTGATAGTCCCGTACAAATTTTGGTTCGTCCAGTACGAACGGTTATTACAAGGTCAGTTCTAGAAACTGCTGAAAACTGTTCTAAGTCGGTTAATCGTTTGGACAAAAATATGTTCGTCTGGACGAAATTTTTACAGAGAACCGATCGTCCTGGACAATTCTTGACTTCGTCTGGACGAAAATTTTCTAGAGGACCAATCGCCACGGACGATAATTTATTTTCTTTTGGACGAAAATTTTCTAGAGACCCGATCGTCCTAGACGATTTTTAATTTCGTCTGGACAAAAATTTTCCAGAGGACCAGTCGCCACGGACGATGATAAAATTCGTCTTGACAAAAATTTTACAGTGAACCAATCATCCTGGACGATACTTAATTTCGTCCTGGAGGAATAGGACTTAAAATTTTTTTTGAGCAAGTTCCTATTCGTTCAATGTGCTCTATAGGAGATAACTATCTGATCGTCCTGTACGATAGGATATCGTCCCGTACGATCAGTATAAAATTTTTATGATCTCCTTATGTGTGTGTGTATGTTTTTATTTACTCAATTACAATCACTCCCTTTTAAATTTAATTCAAAGAAAAATGCAAGTTTCAAATTAACAAAGTATCTCATGTTGAATTTGATCTGAAGTTTTCGTAGTCTGGAGTTTTATTTTCCTTAAATGTTAGTACACACAAGAGAAAATACAATTATTCTAAAATTGTTAGGAGATAACTACACATTTGAACAATAATGTTTGGAATCATCAAAACTATACAAGTTGCAAAAATGTAAAGCATTCAAATAGCAACTATTCTAACACAAATGACTTTTAGTGGGATATTAGATCTTCAAGTCTTTAGCCTTCTTGGACTTGATCACCTTGAACTCCTTGGATCTCTCCTCCTTAAACTCCTTGGATCTCTCCTCCTTGGACTCCTTGGAACTCTCCTCTGTTGAGTCTAATAAATAGGTTATTAGACCTAAGTTAATGTCCCAAGGCTACCAAGTGGGGGGTGAATTGGTATTTTAAAAATTTAAACCCTCTTTAAAAATGTGTTGAACCGAAATGAAAATTTTTATTAAGTTTTTATTGAAAACTTTTTTCAACCACAGAGTTTTTTAAACCAAAAATAAATGCGGAAAAGTAAAAAATACTAAAGTAAATGACACCAGATTTATAGTGGTTCGGTCTAAACCAGACCTACATCCACTCCCCAGAGGCACCCTCTGAGTATTGCACTAATACCAATAGTGACTCTCCTTTTGCACCCACAACAAGGAGGAGAAGCCTTTACAAAATACTCTTTTCACCACTACCCGGTGCGGCAGAGAACCGTCGTCCTTTTACACAATCTCTAGTGTAGGAAGAGAACCGTCCGTCCTTTCACACTCTCCTAGTGTGGGCAGAGAACCCTTCATCCTTTCACACTCACCTAATGTGGGCAGAGAACCCTTCGTCCTTTCACACTCTCCTAGTGTGGGCAGAGAACCCTTCATCCTTTCAGACTCTTCTAGTGTGGGCAGAGAACCCTTCATCCTTTCACACTCTCCTAGTGTGGGAAGAGAACCCGATCTCCTTGACAGATCTTCTCACAATAATCTAGAAGGAAGAAAGAAAAGAGTGAAGTAATCCCAATTCACAAGTAGAGATTCTTACCTTTAAACTCCAAGTGAAGCCTTCACGCTCCAGTGGTAGGAATCCTCCTTTGAATGCACTCTTACACTCTCTCCTTGGCTATTCTCTCAAGAGGCACGAAGATCAATTGACAAAAAGATTGGGTGGCAGTTTAATTTGGACTATATATACAAAAGACAACAAAAATCGCCCAAAAACTATAAGTTTTCAATTTTGTACGCAATTGATCGTCCCGTACGATCGTGGATCGTCCTGGACGATAGCCTTGAAACTAACCTGTTTGTATATGTGTACGAAATGTTTTCGTACAAACTGATCGTCTCGTACGAACCAAGTTCGTCCGGTACGAACGGTTATTACAAGGTCGGTTCCAAAAAATGCAGAAAAACCGTTCTAAGTCAGTTGTATCATCTGGATGAAAATTGATTCGTCCGGATGAAATTTTTACAGAGACCAGATCATCCTGGACGATATTTAATTTCATCTGGACAAAAATTTTACAGAGACTAGATCGTCCTGGATGATATTTAATTTCGTCTGGACAAAAATCTTACAGAGACCAGATCGTCCTGGATGATATTTAATTTCATCTGGACAAAAATCTTATAGAGACCAGATCGTCCTGGATGATATTTAATTTTGTCTGGACAAAAATCTTACAGAGAGCAAATCGTCATGTACGATAATTTAATTTCGTCTGGACGAAAATCTTACAGAGAACAAATTGTCCCGGACGATTTTTAACTTTGTCCTGGACGAATAGGACTTAGAAAATTTTTCTGGCCAGTTCCTATTCGTTCCATGTGATCTTAATAGGAGATAACTATCTGATCATCCCGTACGAACTTATATCGTCCCGTATGATCAGTATAAATTTTATATGATCTCCTTATGTGTGTGTGTGCATGTTTTTATTCACTCAATTACAATCACTCCCTTTCAAGTTTATTTCAAAGAAAAATACAAGCTTCAAATTCACAAAGTATATCATGCTGAATTTTGATTTGAAGTCTTCGTAGTCTGGAGTTCGATTTTCCTGAAATGTTAGTACACACAAGAGCAAATACAAATCTTCTAAAATTGTTAGGAGATAACGACACATTTGAACAATAATGTTTGGAATCATCAAAACTATACAAGTTGCAAAAATATAAAACATGCAAATAGCAACTATCTTAACAATCTCCCCCTTTTTGATGATGGCAAAACAATTATTGTTTGTATGATCTCAAATTAAAAAAATCTCCTAAACTCCCCCTGAATTGATGAATACATGAAATAAGGAGGCATTTTGAATTAAAGAACAATATTTTTGTTTTTCAAAATTTTTTTTAACAAAAATAAAAAATACAAGACAATAACACAAGCTAAATGACACAAAATCAAAATACAAATAAACACAATAATTTCTCCCCCTTTTTGATACCAACAAAAAGTGAAGAAGAAATAGACAAGAAATGTATGAAATTATATGAAATTCATTTGAAAATTTAATCTAAAGAGTGATTGACATAAGGTATGCAATCTAAAATTAATAACATTAGGTAAATCATAGAAATTCATAGAATTTAAGAAGTGATATAACATTAGAAGTAAGAAGAATTTATCAAAGACATGATTCAATTTAAACATTTGAGATATAGAAAATCATTATAAGAGAGATGAATAAAAATTCTATATTTCAAAGTTCAATAGAAATATAAATGAACATAAGATCAATTTGAATTAAGAGATTGAAAGAATCTAAAAAGAAGAGAATTACCACATGTGGCGCTTTGCGCATTTTTATCAAATTTTATTGGCACATTTTTGTGCATCTTTTTACATTGGGCTTATTTTATGCCTCTATTTCACATTTGCGAACCTTTGCGCATTCCTTTTGATTTTTGTACTCTTTGTACAATTTTCTAGAGTAATTGAAACCAATTCTTTCCATGATCAATAATCTAAAATTTCAAATTTTTCTAAGTGCATAAATATCACTTGAGCAAAGAAATAGAAAATAAGAAAGCATCTAAATTGCAATAATAATATTAATTTTTATGTAGTCTAAATGAATAGACATGAAATTAAAAATTCTAATTATAACAAGTTATAAACAAATTTTAAATTTAGAAAAACTAGATTTTCTAATGAAATTAATCTCAAATTACAATCTAATTTAAGCACAATTAAGATTAAAAAGACTAATGAAATTCATAAAAACTAAACATATTTAAAATATAATTCAAATTTAAAGCAAATACAACATATATTGATATTAATGAAAAAGATTATAAAATCACTTCATAATATCAATACCAAAAAAAAATTACACTGAACTTTTAACACAACTAAAACAAACTAAAATAAACACTAATACAAGAAACATCTAGAAAATCATCACCCAAATCTCTATTCTTCTGGAGGAGGAGGAGGAATGCCACCAAATAAGTTGAAGTAGAAAGTCATCAACATAACATTGGTATTAATTTTATGAACTTCATTTCTTATACTGCCAATGTCCTGTTGCTGCTGCTGAAGTTGAGCATCAATTTGATCAAATCGTTGATCAAAATGAGTCTCAAGTCTATCAAATTTCTCAATCAAATTCTGATAATTTGATTGAGGTGTAGATGTTTGCCCTCCTCCTTCTTCTTCTTCTTCAGAAGCACTGGCAGGTGCTTTCTCTTTTTGCTCCTTGAAGATTGCTCTAAAAGAAGCATCATTGTAGTAGACCGGCTCTTCATATTCTTCATCAGGATGCACTAGATTTTATTTTTTTTCGAAAATAAATGTAATCAAGTGACCCAATGATATATTCCTTTTTCTTTTCTGATCAGCATGTCCAATTTCAGAAAGCCCATAAAGATGGTCTAAGATAAGTTGAGCTTCATCAATAGGGCTACCTTTCATAATAAAAAAAGTCACAACAAAAAGGAGTGGAGTAATGTTGATCATATCACCAGCTTTTAGAATAATAGAAGATCTAAGAATGTGCTGGATGATTCGAGCATTTTTTGTCATTCCAGAAACTCTAGCAATATGATAATTTAACCCATTTCCTCTAATCACCCTATTAATTTCAAACCACTTGAAGGTGTTATCGTTCATAAGGGTGTGGGATCTAGTACCTTCAGTTCTTAAGTTAAGAAAAGCACCTAAGTCATGCTTAGTGATTTCAACTTTTTGTTTAAACACATAAGAACTGACAGAAGAGTGATCGAAGTTGAAACTCATATTGGCTAGGAAGTAAAGAAAGGTCTGTTTGTTGTAGAGGTGGACGAGAGATAAGATAAATCCAAACTGAGTGGAAGCAAAAAGGTGCATTACCTTGAAGTTTATTTCGCTCTGGATCAGAATGCGAGAAGGTGTGATTTTTGCAGAGGCAAATCGAGGAAATGATTCCTCATTTGCTTTTGAAAGAAAGTTTTCAGAAGAATTCCTATGTGGTTTCTTTGCTAACACCTTCTGTCGCTTGCTAGAGGAGTCCATTTTTGATTTGGAAGTCGAAAGGGATTGAAAGAGATGTTTGGAGATGTGATTGTTGAGTTAGAAAACCTTCTAATTTAAAGAAAACGATACGTTCGTCTTGGACAAAAAAGTTCATCCTGGACGAAAATTATCATTCGTCTGGACGAAACTATTTCGTACAGACGATTAAATTCGTCCAAAATTTAACAGATTTTTGTAATCAACACAATTAACGATACGTCCTTTCGTACAGACTTTTTTGACTTGACCGATCGTACAGATGAAAAAATTTCGTACAGACGATCAAAAGTAATTCGTTTTAATGTCAGTTGAAAACCGTCCTTCGCTATGAATCGACGTCTGTTCGTCTGGATGAACCAAAAGTTTGTACGGACGAAGTTCACCATTAAAACTGCCTTATCCATTCAACTGTTGCATTCAATCATCCCGACGTTTGAGAAAAAGAAAAAAAAAATCGTCCTGAACGATCATTCAGATCGTACAGATGAACTACATTAAAAAATGTTCTCAAGACGTTTTATATCACGCAAACTGAATTTTACACACATCATCCCGTACAAAAAATTTTGTCCCGAACGATTTCCATATTTTTGGATTTCTGAATTTTTTTAAAGAAAATAAAACAAAACACAAATCACACTACACTATGACAAAAGCACAGACTCTAAAAATAAAATCACTCAAAACATAAAAAAAAAATCACAAAAACAAAAATCATAAAAACATAAACTACGAAAACATAAATATCAATGTTGTAAAAATATTTTTATTTAAGCATTCAAATCAATTACACCAAGCCTTGTTCTTAATGTACTGAAAGTATCAAAGGCTAAAGGTTTTGTAAAAATATCTGCAAGTTGATTTTCAATTGAAACATGAGTAAGTTCATATTCTTCCTTGGATACATGATCCCTTATGAAATGATGTCTTATGTCAATGTGTTTGATTCTAGAATGTTGAATAAGATTTTTGTAAATGCAAATAGCACTAGTATTATCACAATAAATTGGAATAGTGCCTATAGTTAATCCTAAATCAATCAATTGTTGTTTTAACCAAAGTACTTGTGCCACACAACTTCCTAATGCAATGTATTCTGCTTCTGCAGTAGATAGGGCCACTGAATTTTATTTTCTACTAGACTATGAAACTAATGAATTTCCAATGAATTGACATGTTTCAGAAGTGCTTTTTCTATCCACTCTACAGCCTGCAAAGTCAGAATCTGAATAATCAATAATTTCAAATGAAGAGCTAAACTTAGGATACCAAATTCCTAAGTTCTGAGTTCCTAGTAAGTATCTTAATATCCTTTTCATTGCTGTCAAATGTGATTATTTTGGATCTGACTGAAATCTAGCACATAAGCAAACACTGAACATAATATCTGATTGGCTAGCAGTCAAGTAAAGTAAAGATCCAATTATCCCTCTAAATTTCTTTTGATCAACAGATTTTCCCTTAAGGTCCTTATCCAACTGAACTGAGGAACTCATTGGTGTACTAACAGGTTTAGCATTATCCATTTCATATTTTTTGAGGATGTCCTTAACATATTTAGTTTGACTAAGAAAAGTACCTTCCTCAAGTTGCTTAATGCTAAAACCTAGAAAGTAATTTAAATCTCCCATTAGACTCATTTCAAATTCACTACTCATTGTTTTTGAAAAATCATCACAAAGATTTTTATTTGAAGATCCAAAAATGATATCATCCACATAAATTTGAACACTGAGAATATCCTTTCCAAATTTCTTTAAAAAGAGAGTTGTATCGACACTTCCTTTTTCAAAAGATTTTTCATGTAGGAAGGTGCTCAACCTCTCATACCAAGCCCTAGGTGCCTGTTTCAATCCATATAATGTCTTTTTTAACTTGAAAATATGATTTGGATATTTAGAATTTTCAAAACCTGGAGGTTGTTCTACAAAAATATCTTTCTCAATTACCCCATTTAAAAAGGCACTTTTGACATCCATTTGAAACAATTTAAAATCTTTAAAACAGTCAAAGGCAAGTAAAACCCTAATTGCTTCAAGTCTAGCTATAGGGGCAAAAGTCTCCTCAAAATCAATTCCTTCAATTTGATTATACCCCTTAGCAACTAATCTAGCCTTATTTCTAATGACTACTCCCGAGTCATTCATTTTATTTTTGAACACCCACTTGGTTCCAACAATACTTTGATCTTTTGGCCTTGAAGTTAATTCCCAAACTTCATTTCTTACAAATTGATTCAACTCTTCTTGCATGGCCAATATCCAAACTTCATCAGAAAGTGCTTGATCAATGTTAGTGGGTTCAATAGTTGAAATAAAGGCTGAATGATTGACTTCCTTGTTTAATCCACATATAGTTCTAACACCCTCACTCGGTTCACCTATAATCAATTCCCTTGGGTGGTTTTTAGAAATTCTCAAATCTCTAGGAAAAGGGTTTTGTCTTTCCAAATATCTTCCACATTTTCTTCCAAATTTATTCTATCAATCTTTTAGGAGTTTTTCTCAATCTCATCTTCAACAATATTTGGCTCTTCCAAATATCCAGATTCATCAAATACAACATGTGTGGTTTCTTCAATGACCAAAGTTCTTTTTTGAATACCCTATAAGATTTTCCAACACTTGAATATCCAACAAAAATTTCTTCATCTGATTTTGGATCAAATTTTCCTAAGGCAGATTTTCCATTATTATGAATGAACACCTTGCAATCAAAAACATGCAAATGAGACAAATTAGGTGTTCTACCTTTTAGCAACTCATAGGATGTTTTATTTAAATTTGATCTCACATTCACCCTATTCAGAACATAGCATGCAGTGCTAACCGCCTCAGCCCAAAAATATATAGGAAGTGAGTATTCTGCAAACATTGCTCGGGCTGCTTCTATTAATGTTTTGTTTTTTCTCTCAACTACCCCATTTTGTTGAGGGGTTATAGGTGCAGAAAAATTGTGATCAATCCCTTTTTCTTTACAAAAATTTTCAAATCTTTCATTTTCAAATTCTCCTCCATGACCACTTTGTATAGAAATTATTTCACTCCCTAGTTTCCTTTGAATCCAAGTCAAAAAATTTCTGAATTCCTCAAACAATTCACTCTTATGAAAAAGAAATCTAACCCAAGTGAATCTTGAGAAATCATCCACTATAACAAATCCGTATACCTTCCCTCTTAGACTTACAGTTCCTACAGGTCCAAAAAGATCCATGTGAAGAATTTCCAATGGTTTACTAGTTCTAAGATCCTTTTTAGACTTAAAAGAGGACTTCACTTGTTTTCCTAATTGACATGCATCACAAAAGTGGTCCTTAGTAAAGTCTAGTTTTGGTATTCCTCTCACTAAGTTCTTTTGGGTAATTCTCCTAAGGTTTTTCATACTAGAATGATAAAGTCTCCTATGCCAAAGCCATGATTTATCAGAAATAGTTTTCAAATAAAAAGCAGTAGGAGATTGAATATAATTTAAATCTAGCATGTAAACATTGTTTACCCTTTTTCCATTTAAAATATTTTTCCCATTTAGGCTTAATATGCAGCTAGTAGGTAAAAATTTTACATTATAGCCCTTATCACATAGCTGACTTATACTTAACAAATTATGCTTTAAGCCTTCAACCAATAACACATTATCTATGAAAAAGTTTTTTAAATTTCCAATCATACCTGATCCAATCACTTTCTTTGTAGTATTATCTCCAAGTGTAACCTTGCCTCAACTCCTGGCTTCCAGCGTTATGAATTGAGCAGTATCTGCAGTCATATGCTTTGAACATCCGCTGTCCAGGTACCATATGCTTTCAAGAGGTCTTGTGTGAGAGCAACCCTGCAAAAATATCAAATGTTAGACCTGGGAACCCAAACAAGTTTGGGTTTACCTTTTTGAAATTTATAATCATATGCTTGTATGATATGTCTAGGTTTATGCATCTTAGTTCTCCACACCAAATTAGTTCTCATCTTCAAAGTGCTGGTGTGAGATATATGTCCCAAAAATCCATAATTATTGCATTTAACATTAGGAAAAGTATTCCTAAGTTTTCTTCCATTTGATTATCTTCTAAGGGATTTCATGTATTTAGGATAATATTTAGGATTTGTAAAATCTTCAAGTTTTGGGGGTTTCCTATTATCCTCAAGAGCTCTTATTGTTAGTTTATAAAATGAATTAATATCTTCCAAGATTTGATTTGTATAATTGATTCGATATGTTTTGCTCTCAGATTCATCCTTAAAATTTTTAAATTCTTTTTCAAGATCAGCATAGGATGATTTTAAATTCTCAAAATTCTTATTCAAGTCATCATATTCGTCAAGAAGTTAAATGTGGTTGTTATCTATTAATGCATGATCTTTCCTTATGATTTCATGTTCCTTCTTAAGCTCTTCTAATTCAAAACTTACACTAGCATGCATCTTTTTCATTTTCCTATATGCATCATGCATGTGTTCAGAAACTTCAAATAATTCATCATAGGTTAAGTCACATACCTCTTCTTGATCTGATTGATCAATATTATCTACCATCAAGCAAAGGTTTGTGACTTCTTCTTCTTTTTTAGTCTCAGATGAGTCTGAAGCTGAGTCCGCCCAGAAAGCTCTTTGAAACTTCTTTTTGCCCTTCTTTACAATTGGTTTCTCCTCAACCTTCTCCTTGCTAGGAGTGGATTTGAGTTTTGGGCATTCAGTATTGATATGACCTGGTTTCCTGCATTCATAACAAATCACTTCATTAGAAACCTTGTCATTTCTATTATACTTACCTCTATTCCATTATTGGCGTCTCTTCTGCTTCCTCTTTAAAAAGCTTCTGAATTGTCTAGTCATCAATACAATATCGTCTTCATCCTCAGGTTGTGAGTGTTCACCCTCTGACACTTCCACTTTCAGTGCAATATTCTTCTCCTTTCGTGGTTCACCTACATCAATCTTTCTTTGACTTACTCCTTGCTCATAAGCAATGAGTGAACCAAGAAGATTGTCAATAGAATAAATGTTTAGATCTTTAGACTCTGTAATTGCAGTAATTTTAACATCATAAGCAGTAGGTAAACAACGAAGAATCTTATTAACCATTTCAGCATTAGTTAATTCCCTACAAAGTGCATGCAAAGAAGCGACAATTTATGTGAATCTTTTGTACATGTCAGAAATAGATTCATTTGGTTTCATGCGAAACAATTCATAGTCATGTAACAAGATATTGAGTCTTGATTGCTTAACCTCATTAGTCCCTTCATAAGTTATACAAAGTCTATCCCATATGTCCTTTCCACTTTTACAAGTGGAAACCCGTATGTAGTCTTCAGATTTTAAAGCACAAAAGAAGTTATTTAAATATTTGGCATTTAGTTGTGCTAAGTCACGTTCTTTTATAGTCCAATCTGCAAAATGTGTTTCTACCCTAACTCCATCAACTAATCTAGTTGGTTTTGTGTAACCTTCCTGGACTAGGATCCACATACGATAATCAAGTGACTGTAAGAAAGTAGACATGCATGTTTTCCAAAAATCAAAAGGTATATTGTCAAAGAGTAGAGGTCTAGTTATAGAGTAACCTTCAGGTGTGTTTCGGTTTCCGAATGTAGCCATCTACGTTAATCAAAAAGTAGTTTAAACTTATGATTTTGAAACAAAGCTTTGATACCACTTGTTGAGTATAGTAAATAGGTTGTTAGACCTAAGCTAATGTCCCAAGGCTACCAAGAGGGGGGGTGAATTGGTATTTTAAAAATTTAAACCCTCTTTGAAAATGTGTTGAACTGAAATGAAAATTTTTATTAAGTTTTTATAGAAAATGTTTTTCAACCACAGAGTTTTTTAAACCAAAAATAAATGCGGAAAAGTAAAAAACAGTAAAGTAAATGACACCAGATTTATAGTGGTTTGATCTAAACCAGACCTACATCCACTCCCTAGAGGCACCCTCTGAGTATTGCACTAATACCAATAGTGACTCTCCTTTTGCACCCACAGCAAGGCGGAGAAGCCTTTACAAAACACTCTTTTCACCACTACCCGGTGCGGCAGAGAACCGTCGTCCTTTTACACAATCCCTAGTGTTGGTAGAGAACTGTCCGTCCTTTCACACTCTCCTAGTGTGGGCAGAGAACCCTTCATCCTTTCACACTCTCCTAGTGTGGGCAGAGAACCCTTCATCCTTTCACACTCTCCTAGTATGGGCAGAGAACCCTTCGTCCTTTCACACTCTCCTAGTGTGGGCAGAGAACCTGATCTCCTTGACAGATCTTCTCACAAGAATCTAGAAGGAAGAAAGAAAAGAGTGAAGTAATCCTAATTCACAAGTAGAGATTCTTACCTTTAAACGCCAAGTGAACCCTTCACGCTCCAGTGGTAGAAATCCTCCTTTGAATGCACTCTTATACTCTCTCCTTGGCTATTCTCTCAAGAGGCACGAAGATCAATTGACAAAAAGATTAGGTGGCAGTCTAATTTGGACTATATATACAAAATACAAAAAAATTGCCCAAAAACTGCAAGTTTTCAATTCTGTACGCAGTTGATCGTCCCGTACGATCATGGATCGTCCTGGACAATATTACTTAAAAGCCTTGAAACGAACCTGTTTGTATGTGTGTACGAAATGTTTTCGTACAAGTTGATCGTCCCGTACGAACCAAGTTCGTCCAGTACAATCGGTTATTACAAGGTCGGTTCTAAAAACTACAGAAAAACCGTTCTAAGTCAGTTGTATCGTCTGGACGAAAATTGATTCGTCCGAATGAAATTTTTACAGAGACCAGATCGTCATGGATGATATTTAATTTTGTCTGGATGAAAATCTTACAGAGACCAGATCATCTTGGACGATATTTAATTTCGTCTGGACGAATATCTTACAGAGACCAGATCGTCCTGGACGTTATTTAATTTTGTCTGGACGAAAATATTATAGAGACCAGATCGTCCTGGACGATATTTAATTTCGTCTTGACAAAAATCTTATAGAGAGCAAATCGTCATGTACGATAATTTAATTTTGTATGGACGAAAATCTTACAGAGAACAAATTATCCCGGATGATTTTTAATTTCGTCCTGGACGAATAGGACTTAAAAAATTTTTCTGGCCAGTTCCTATTCGTTCCATGTGATCTTAATAGGAGATAACTGTCTGATCGTCCCGTACGAACTTATATCGTCTCGTATGATCAATATAAATTTTATATGATCTCCTTATGTGTGTGTGCATGTTTTTATTCACTCAATTACAATCACTCCCTTTTAAGTTTATTTCAAAGAAAAATACAAGCTTCAAATTCACAAAGTATCTCATGCTAAATTTTGATTTGAAGTCTTCGTAGTCTGGAGTTCGATTTTCCTAAAATTTTTGTACACACAAGAGCAAATACAAATCTTCTAAAATTGTTAGGAGATAACTACACATTTGAACAATAATATTTGGAATCATCAAAACTATACAAGTTACAAAAATGTAAAACAAGCAAATAGCAACTGTCTTAACATCCTCCTTAGACTCCTTGGATCCATCGTGGCTTGAATATCCAAATAAAGAGACAATTCCCCTGAAAGGGATGTTGCCTTTTCTCTTTGGATATCTAAAGCCTTCCAAACTTGATCTTCCAAATAGAAGAAGACTCTCCCCTTCCAGGATGTCTTCTTCTTTTGGAATTCAATTTGGTTAAGAATATCCCACTCAAAATTCATTTTTATAACTCTCACTAATATTATATATATTTTTACATTAAGAAAAAGTTGTAAATCTAGAATCACTTGCATGGTTATCCTAATAAAAATCCCATGCAGTTATAATATACCAAGCAGTTATATTGAAAGTAAAATGCACATCACAGCCATGCTTGGCCATGCTCTTAATCATTGAGGGCTAATGTAACGTTTGGAGCACCTGTAGTAGTTATTATATAATGATATTAACCCTTATTTATTTAGGGGGGCTGAGCAAGCACCTGCTCAAAACATCATTAGAAATCATGACATTTTGCCCCCCTTTTATTTAGCTTTTCATGAGCATATCCACCTGCAAGAAAAATAATATATATATATTCTCCCTAACCTAAGGTTAAATCTATCGCCTATCACATCAATCTATAGTGTAGTAAAAGTAAACAAACACACCAATTTCATCTCAACATGCAATGAAAACTCAAAAAATCCGGCACACAACAGAAAAGAAAACACTGGCCTAGCCTAGATCTAGAAGTGGTGCCCTAGCAAATAACTCTATGTGTGTGTAAGGCTTGTGTGGCTTTGGATAAGTCATATGTAGGATGATTAGTAAAAGTTGCCTAGAGTTCGGGTTTGATGAAGGTCAAAAAAGGAAACTTTAATTAAAGTTCAAATATTAGTGCATTAGGGTTTAGTTAATTTAGTTTGTTGATCACTTTTGAATACTTGGGGTAGTGATACTTGAAATTTAAATTGCATTAGCCAATTTTGGAAAGTCCCCGGTCCTTCGAGGTACTAGGTTGAGGGGGTCCAAAAAGTCACTATAGGAAATAGGCTAGGCTTGGGATTCCTAACATCTTAAATAAATACCAGACATTAAGGTGAGTAGTTAGATAGGTAGTTTGCTAGATTTAAGTTTCCTAGGCAAAGTTATGAATTTTTCTAGTTTCGGGCCTTAGACTATAGACTGAGGTTGACCTGAAAGTTGACTTTTATATTTAAATCAGTTTCTAGAATAATAATATTTTAAAAAAATACTAGACCATAATTGAATTTGAATGCAATTGAGTTTGACTAATTTGAAATTTTCTACAATTAGTTATGAGTTTCTAAATTTTGGGTATTTATTGAATTATTTAGATTATCTAATTAAGGGGGGATTTAATGGTTTTGATACAAATCAGCTCCCAATTGATTGGAATCACCCCCAAAGGTCTGAAATGACCTTAGAAGATGTTCCTAAGTGTTTGGGGAAAATTTGGTATTTTTAAATAATTTTTAATAATTTATTAGTAGCAAAAAGGTAATTTCTAATTGAGGTTACATTAAGGATAATATTGTGGTCAACCTAAGGTACCCTATTTATCTTAGGTTAAAGACCTAATTATGAATAATTTGAGATATTATGGGTAATTTTTTGAGTTGAAATGTATTTATTGTAATTTTTAGAAGGCTATTGGGTCCTATTTACCAAGTAAATTAGAGTTGGTTAATTAAGGGGGCTAAAAAGCCCTAAAAATTCTTAAAAAATTTTGGGAGGTTTATAATGTCATTAAGTTTAAATGTTGAAGTTTTCATGTCAATCAAGGATCAATCCTAGCTCCTAAAATTTTTCTAAGTTTGTTAGATGGGTCCTTAATTATTGTCCTTAAGGTGTCACTACGTTGTAAGCGTTTAAATAGAGTTTTGAACTAACCCTCAAGATAATAATGCATGGAGTACACAAACAAAGTAAGCACACCATGTCTGTAGATCTAGCAGAGTCTAAACTAAGTGTTCGTGCATCCTACACATGCAAACTACGATAAAAAAAGAGTAAATACGCTTAATGAAATGATTAGTAAATTATTCGGACTCAATCACACACTAATTCACTCCCCCATGATTGCTCCTCACATATACAAACCATGTTTAATTTTAAGTAGTTTTAAAATAGTTTCAAAATACTTATAAATATAAAATTATGAAAATAATATAATTCAAAATAAATCAATTTTTAATAAGTACATATAGGGGAGATTAACTGACCACCCTAACGAGATTTTGAAAAGGGTATAAAAATAATTTTTAATTTAAAGATAATTATTATAATAATTATTTAAATAATGTTAAAATACTCAAAATAATTAGTAAAGCAGAAATCTACCATAACATCAAACGTCAACCCCTGATAATAATTTTAAATTAAAGCTCATAATTTTCTGAAAAGAATGAGGGGTTTCACGCTGAACTCCGATTTAAGACAAAAAAGATATGTTTTTTTGAATTTTAATGCATTAAAATGAACTTAAAATAATTTTAAAATAATAAATACTTAAAATAATCATTAAATAAACATGAAAAATAAACTTAAAAGTTACTAAAATTTAATATTATTTAAATATAATAATGATAATAATAATAATAATAATAATAGTAATAATAATAATGATAACAATAATTATAATAATAAAAAATAGTTTTAAAGTACTAATAAAGACAATAATAATAATAATTTTAAAATAATGATAATGTCACTAATTTTTAAAATAATAATAATAATAAAATACTAATAATAATTTTAAAATAATACCAACTTTAACATAAAATCAATAATAGTAAAGTAATAATAATAATAATAATAATATAATAATGGTAAATAATGATAATAATATTGCTTAAAAATACTTTAAAATAATAATAATAATACTATTAATAATAACTAATTAAATAATACTTAAAATAGTAAAAAGAAATATTAAAAATAACAATAATAATAATAATAATAATAATAATAATAATAATAATAATAATAATAATAATAATAATAATAATAATAATAATAATTAATATAAAATAATAATAATATTAAAATAGTGATTTTTTCACTATTTTTTTTAAATAAATTAAAATGTATTAAATATTTTTAGGTAAAAATAATTTTAAATCATAGAGAATTCAAATACCAACAAAACGATAAATTGTGCGTAATTTATGAATTATAAATATTTTTAAATTAATTTTTGAATTTTTTTGTGTATAAAAAGGTATTTAAAGTAATATTTATTTTAAATAAAATGACGGCGGTGGAGGGAATGCCACGTGGCAGCCCGGGACTGGCTCCCGGGATCACGGCCAATGATTGCCCTGCCAGCAATCATTGGCGCCATCAATGTGGTAGCGGTCAATCACGTGGAAGGACAGGACTGGCTCTGCGGTTTGGGGGATAATTGGTGGGACCCACACGATAATGACTTACCACAGTCAGCATTACTGCTGACCGCTTGATCTTCCGTCGTTTCGCACGTATGGCTGTGATCTAGCCAAACGGGCGATGCAACGACAGATCAAACCGTGGGGTCAATACAAAGGGGGGTATGATGAAATCCTGGCCATTAATCACAAAATCAACGGTCCAAAACCCGTCCCATGCATGCAGACGCAAAACCGAGAACCCTAGGGCAATAATTGTGTCATTCTCATGATTAGATGCATGGATTCAAGAAAAATTTTAAATCTAGACTAAATGTATGAAGAGCATTAATGGGGGATAAAAATCACATTCTAAAATGCGTTGTACAAGGAGTTATTTAGATCTAAGTGCTCTAGCCTAGGGTTAGGGTTTTCACCTCAATTTTTGGACTGTTTGACTCGTATGTAGGCTTGTTGCACTTGTAGACTGTCCACGTTCCTTTTTGTAGAAGAGGTCGTGAGCTCTTGATGCCTGGATCGATTGCAAAATGCCTTTGACGTCCTTAGGCTTCTGTTCGCCGGACTCTGACCGACGAGTTTTGATCTGTCGGGATCGCCTTGGAGGAAGTCGATAAGGGTGAGGGGAGTTCTCTCACCAAATCTCTTAGTCTCAGGAGGCTTGGGGAGATAGCAATCAAAAAAAGATCTTTAATTCCTCTTAAATTTTGCTATTTAAGGCCCCTAGACCTAAGATGGACGGCTAGGATTGAATCAATAGGAAATTAGGAGGGATATCCCATTCAAATTAGTCGTGGTTTGCAATTCAAATCCATAGAGAGGCTTTAAATGCATTAATTAAGTCTTAAATGGGCCTTAAAGGGTCATATTGACCTATTATGACTTGGGTTGATTAAGTCAAGTGTTGAATGCATGCAAAAATTGATTTGGGCTCTAATTGGTTCAAATGGGTCAAATGACTCATTAAGGCTTGGATTGACCAAATCAAAGTTTAACGTGGTCAATTTAGCCTATGTAAACCCACAAAATCTGGTGCCTGCATGATCATAACAGGACACTCAAGGTAGAAAAGTGGTGAGAAATGCCTCCCAAGAACTTTGTCAGGCTCTCTCAAACCAGGTAAATAAAGCTAACTATCTACCTGACTATATCAAAATAGCCATATAGAAGGCGAAAAGGATCATGTCTCCTCTTGATCCTTTCGAAATAGGGGATTAGGGTGACTCAAAACTTCTGTTTGAATTCAACAAAAATGACTAAGTCATGAAATGGAAGCCTGCCTAGTCTTTAATAGGACATCTAGGGAAAAAGGGAGTTGTGGAATGCCCCTCAGGGACTCTATCAGGCTTGCTCAACCAGGTAAGTAAAACTAGCTATCAGTATGACCATATTAGGCCAGCGGGGTAGAAGGTGAAAAGGATTTCGTTCCTCCTGATCTTTTTAAAACATTGGATTGGAGTGACTCACTACTTCTATCTTACCTCAGCAAGAAGCTCATAAGCTACAAAATGGAAGTCTACCTAGCCTTTAATAGGACATCTAGAGTAAAGGGGTGTTAAGGAATGCCTCCTAGGGATTCTATCGGGCTCTCTTAACGAGTAAGTAAAACCAACTACCAGTCTGACCATATCGGGCCAACAGGGTAGAAAGTGAAAAGGATCCCACTCCTCCTGATCCTTTCAGAATAGTGGATTGGGGTGACTCACTACTTCTGCCTGACCTTAACAAGAAGCTCATGAGCCATGAAAATGGAAGCCTGCTTAGTCTTCAATAGGACATCTAGGGTAAAGGGGTGTTGACGACTGCCTCCTAGGGACTCTATCGAGCTCTCTCAACTAGGTAAGTAAAGCCAACTACCAGTCTGACCGTATCTGGATAGCGAAGTAGAAGGTGAAAATGATCTCACTCCTCTTGATCCTCTCGGAACAGTGGATTGCGGTGACTCACTACTTATGCCTGACCTTAGTAAGAAACTCACGAGCCACAAAAATAGAAGCATGCTTAGTCTTTAACATGACATTCGGAGTAAAGAGAGGTGGTAAGAAACACCTTCTAGGTGCTCTGGCCAGGCTTCTCTTAACTAGGTAAGCTTCAACATCTGCTCGACCAGCTCAGCCTTGCAAATGAGGAAGGGCTCAATAATCACTCATGCTGTAAATCAGAGTTTATGGATTAGACTTTTGATGATAGCAAACATTCATGATTTCCTACGATTGCCTTGCCTAATAATTTTTCAGGACCACAAGATTGAATGCAACTCAAGCCGATTCAAGATCGAGTAGATTTAGGTTGAGTCAAGTCTATATTTTTTTCCTTTCTTGAGTCAATTATAAAAATGGTTCCTGATGCTAAGTAACCTTGTACACACAAACTTGAGGGATTTTTTGTTATTTTCTGTTTTGAGTACATAGGCCTGGACGATGTAAATATTGGCCAGGACGATCTAACTAAAAAAAAAACTCTAATTAAGGCATCTTGGTTAAGCAGCCATCATTAAACAAATTGTCTTGGATGATACTTATATCGGCCAGGATGGTAGGCTCAAATCAGAAAGAATCAACCGTCATGATCAATTTAGGTATTATTTATTTTAATTCATCAGCCAGGACAAACTCAACATCGGTATGGATGATGCAGCATAATTATGCCTAAATTAATCTCATAATTATGAAAAACAATTAAGGCTGATTGATATGATCACATCGGCTTGGCCAATCGCAAGATCGGCCAGGAAGATGGACTAGACGATTAACATCGGCCAGAATCTAATCAGGGTGATGTTCAGGATGATTTTTCTCGAATTTGAACTAATCATCCAGGATGATATGGAATTGACCTAGACGATGTAAACAATTTTCTTCAGATCATCCTAAATCATCACGGGTGATTGAGCTTACTTTGTACTGATTGGCCAGGACGATAATCGTATCAGCTTGGATAATAATGTCGGTTCTTGAAATTATATTTAAAGGACCCAAATTTTCTCATCCTTAAGACCTTGAGTGCTACTGTCTTGACCTGAGAGAGCCTTGGGAGAGGGAGAGAGAGAGAGAGAGAGAGAGAGAGAGAGAGAGAGAGAGAGAGAGAGAGAGAGAGAGAGAGAGAGAGAGAGAGAGAGAGAGAGAGAGAGAGAGAGAGAGAGAGAGAGAGAGAGAGAGAGAGAGAGAGAGAGAGAGAGAGAGAGAGAGAGAAGAGGTTGTGAGGGGGAGTTTGTGAGAGAGTTCACAAAGGTTGCTCCAAGCAAGTCTCCAAGTCATCATCTCCGTTCTTCGTCCTTCAACCTTGGGAGGTTCTTGGGAGGTATACTTCAGTAAAATGTCTGGGTTTTGTGCCCATTTTAGGAGGAAATAAAAGGAGTTGGTTCTCTGCCGCACTGGGGTTGGTGAAAAGGCATCTGTTAAGAGAGTTGCTATTTGCATGTTTTACATTCTTGCAACTTATATAGTTTTGATGATTCTAAATATTATTATTTTATGTGTAGTTATCTCCTAACACTTTTTGGAAGATTTATTTTTGCTCTTGTGTGTGCTAATATTTCAAGAAAATCGAACTCCAGACTACTAAAGAATTCAAATCAAATTCAGCATGAAATGCATGAGATATTTTAAAATTTGAAGCTTGTATTTTTCTTTGAATTAAGTTTGTGAGGGGTGATTGAAATTGAGTGAATAAATACACACACACACACTTAAGGAGATCTTGAAAAATTTATAGTGACCATACAGGATGAATCATATTCGTACGGGACGATCAGATCAGTTATCTCCTTAAAAGAGCAATGGAACGAACAAGAGTTGAAGAAAAGTTTTCTAAGTCCTGATCGTCTAGCACAAACTCAAATTTATCCCAGGACAAAATGTTCTCTAGAAAATTTTCATTCAGACAAAATTTATATTCGTTCAAGGATGAAATGCTCTCTAGAAAAATTTTGTCCAGACGAACTCAAAATCGTCCCAGGATGAAATCTCCTCTGGAGAATTTTTGTTCAGACAAAATTTATAATCGTGCCAGGAAGAATTGCTCTCTGGAAAATTTTCGTTCAGACGAACTCAAAATCATCCCAGGACAATTTTTCCTCTATAAAAATTTTGTCTAGACGAACCCATATTCGTCCCAGGACGAAGTGAACCGGCTCTGAAAGTTTTGGCGACATTCTGTAATTTTTGGGAACTGACCTATGGAATAACTGTTCGAACCTAGTTTGTATGGGATGATGATCGGGTATGAATTCCGTTCGTACAAATATACATTTGGTTCATTTCCAACACATTTTAGTAAAATCGTCCAGAATGATCCATGATCGTACGGGACAATCCAATGCGGACAGACTTGAAAATTTGCAGTTTTTGGATGGTTTTCTTGTCTTTCATATAAATAGTCCAATTTAGACTGCCACTTAATCTTTTCTCCTACTGATCTTTGTGTCTATTGAAAGAAGAGTCAAGGAGAGAGTGTGTGAGAGTGTTTGAAGGAGAATTCTTACTACTGGAGTGTGAAGGCTTCACTTGGTGTTTAAAGGTAAGAGTTTTTACTTTTGATTTTTGATTACTTCAGTCTTTTCTTTCTTCTTTCTAGATTTCTTGTGAAAATATCTGTCAAGAATATCCGGTTCTCTGCCGACACTTGGAGAGTGTGAATAGCCGAAAGGTTCTCTTCTCACACTAGGAGAGTGTGAAAAGACGAAGGGTTCTCTGCCCACACTAGGAGAGTGTGAAAGGATGAAGGGTTCTCTGCCCACACTAGGAGAGTGTGAAAGGACGAAGGGTTCTTTGCCTACACCATGAGAGTGTAAAAGGAAGGACGGTTCTCTGCCAACACTAGGGATAATATAAAAGGACAACAGTTCTCTGCCAACACTGGGGATAGTGTAAAAGGAGGACGGTTCTCTACCTCATCGGGTAGTGGTGAAAAGAGTTTTTGTATAGGCTTCTCCGCCTTGTTGTTGGTGCAAAAGGAGAGTCACTAGTGGTATTAGTGCAATACTCGGAGGGTGCCTCCGGGGAGTGGATGTAGGTCGTGTTTGATCAAACCACTATAAATCTTGTGTCTTTTATTTTTTGCTATTTTTTATTTTCTGTTTTATTATTTTTAAATTGTGGTTGAAAAACTATTTCTACAAAATTCATTAAAGTTTATTTTTGGCATAAACTATTCAAAAGATGGATTAAATTTTAAATTACTAATTCACCCCCCTTTTGGTTAGCCGCTGGGACAAAAACTTAGGTTTAACAACCTAATTCATAGTGAATAAGTTTCAACAAGTGGTATCAGAGCTTTGTTTTAAAATCAAAAGTTTAGACTACTTTTTGATTAACATAGATGGCTACATTTGGAAACCGAAATACATCCGAAGGTTACTCTATAACTAGACCTCCACTGTTCGACAATATACCTTTTGATTTTTGAAAAACACGCATGTCTACATTTTTACAGTCACTTGATTATCATATGTGGATCTTAGTTCAGGAAGGGTATACAAAATCAACTAGACTCGTTGACGGAGTTAGAGTTGAAATACCTTTTGTATACTAGACAGTAGAAGAACGTGACTTAGCGCAACTAAACGCCAAATGCTTGAATAGTTTCTTTTGTGCTTTAAAATCAGAAGACTACATGCGGGTTTCCACTTGCAAAAGTGGGAATGACATATGTGATAGACTTTGTATAACCTATGAGGGGACTAATGAGGTTAAGCAATCTAGACTTAATATCTTGTTTTATGATTATGAACTATTTTGTATGAAACCAAATAAATCTATTTCTGATATATACACAAGATTCACACAAATAGTCACCTCTTTACATGTATTGGGTAGGAAACTAATGAATGCTGAAATGGTTAATAAGATTTTTCATTATTTTCCTACTGCTTATGATGCTAAAATTATAGCAATTATAGAGTCTAAAGATCTAATCATTTACTATATTGACAATCTTCTTAGTTCGCTAATTGCTTACAAGCAAGGAGTTAGCCAAAGAAAGATTGAGGCAAGTGAATCACGAAGGGAGAAGAACATAGCACTAAAAGTGGAAGAGTCTGAGAGTGAACATTCACAACCTGAGGATGAAGATGACATCGTATTGATGACTAGATAATTCAGAAGCTTTTTGAAGAGGAAGCAGAAGAGAAGCCAACATTGGAATATATGTAAATTTAATATAAATGCTAAAGTTTCAAATGATGTGATTTGCTATGAGTGCAGGAAACTTGGTCATATCAAGACTGAATGCCCAAAACTCAAAGCCACTCCTAGCAAAGAGAAGGTAGAGGAGAAACCAATTATAAAGAAGGTCAAGAAAAAGTTTCAAAGAGCTTTCTGGGCGGACTCAGCTTCAGATTCATCATAGACTAAAAAGGAAGAGGAAGTCACTAATCTGTGCTTAATGGCCGATAGTCTTGATCATTCAGATCAAGAAGAGGATCGCTCTCACACAAGACCTTGTGAGAGCATATGGAACCTGGACAGCAGATGTTCAAAGCATATGACTAGAGATATTGCACAATTCATATCGCTGGAAACCAGGAGTGGAGGCAATGTTACACTTGGAGATAACATCACAAGGAAGGTGGTTGGATCAGGTATGATTGTAAATCTTAATAAATTTTACATTGAGAATGTGTTATTAGTAGAAGGCTTAAAACATAACCTGTTAAGTATAATCTAGCTATGTGATAAAGGATATTGTGTGAAATTTTTTCCTACTAGCTGCATATTAAGCCTAAATGGTAAAGATGTTTTGAATGGTAAAAGGGTAAATAATGTTTATATGCTAGACTTGAATTATATTCAAACTCCTACTACTTTTTGTTTGAAAATTGTATCTGATGAGTCATGATTTTAGCATAAGAGACTTTATCATTCTAGCATGAAAAACCTTAGGAGGATTACCCAAAAGAACTTAGTGAGAGATATACCCAAACTAGACTTTACTAAGGACCACCTTCGTGATGCATGTCAATTAGGGAAGCAAGTGAAGTCATCTTTTCAGTCCAATAAGGATCTTAAAACTAGTAAACCATTAGAGATTTTGCATATGAATCTTTTTGGACCAATTGGAACTGTGAGTCTAGGAGGGAAGGTACATATTTGTGATTGTGGATGATTACTCAAAATTCACATGAGTTAGAATTTTATTTCATAAGAGTGAATCATTTGAGAAATTTAGAAATTTTTTGACTTGGATTCAAAGAAAACTTATGTGTGAAATTATTTATATACAAAGTGATCATGGAGGAGAATTTGAAAATGAGAGATTTGAGAAATTTTGTAAGGAGAAAGGAATTGATCACAACTTTTCTGCACCTAGAATCCCTCAGCAGAATGGGGTAGTCAAAAGGAAAAATAGAACATTAATAGAAGCTGCCCGAGCAATGTTGGCAGAATACTCACTTCCTAATATTTTTGGGCTGAGGCGGTTAGCACTGCATGTTATGTTCTGAATAGGGTGAATGTGAGATCAAAATTAAATAAAATATCCTATGAGTTGCTAAAAGGAAGAACACCTAGTTTGTCTCATTTGCATGTTTTTGGGTGCAAGGTGTTCATTCATAACAATAGAAAATCTACCTTTGGAAAATTTGATCCAAAATCAGATGAAGGAATTTTTGTTGGATACTCAAGTGTTGGAAAATCTTATAGAGTATTCAATAGAAGAACTTTGGTAATTGAGGAGATCACACATGTTGTATTTGATGAATCTAAAATTTTGAATAAGCCAAATGTTATAGAAGATGAGATTGAGATTAACTCCCAAAAGATTAATAAAATGAATTTGAAAGAAAATTTTGAAGAAAATGTGGAAGAAAATTTGGAGATTGAAAACCCTTTGCCTAGAGATTTGAGATTTTCTAAAAACCACCCAAAGGAACTAATTATAGGTGAACCTAGTGAGGGTGTAAGGACTAGGCGTGGATTAAACAAAGAAGTCAATCATTCAGCATTCATTTCAACTATAAAACCCACAAATATTGATCAAGCACTTTCAGATGAATTTTGGATTTTGGCCATGTAAGAAGAGTTGAATCAATTTGTAAGAAATAAAGTTTGAAAATTAACTACAAGGCCAAAAGATTAAAGTGTAGTTGGAACTAAGTGGGTATTCACAAACAAAATGAATGACTTAGAAGTAGTCATTAGAAATAAGGCTAGACTAGTTGCTAAGGGGTATAATCATATTGAAGGGATTGATTTTGAGGAGACCTTTGCCCCTATAGCTAGACTTGAAGCAATTAGGGTTTTGCTAGCCTTTGCCTGTTTTAGAGGATTTAAACTGTACTAAATGGATGTAAAAAGTGCCTTTTTAAATGGAGTAACTCAAGAAGATGTTTTTGTATAACAACCTCCAGGTTTTAAAAATTCTAAATACCCAAATCATGTTTTCAAGTTGAAAAATGTATTATATGGATTGAAACAGGCACCTAGGGCTTGGTATGAGAGGTTGAGCACCTTCTTACTTGAAAGATCTTTTGAAAAAATAAGTGTGTATACAACTCTCTTTTTGAAGAAATGTGGAAAGGATATACTCATTATTCAAATTTATATGGATGATATTATTTTTGGATCTTCAAATAAAAATCTTTGTGATGATTTTTCTAAAATAATAAGTAGTGAATTTGAGATGAGTCTAATGGGAGATTTAAGTTACTTTCTAAGATTTAACATTAAGCAAATTGAGGAAGGTACATTTCTTAGTCAGTGAAAATATGTTAAGGACATCCTCCAAAAGTATGAAATGGATAATGCTAAACCTGTTAGTATACCAATGAGTTCCTCAGTTCAGTTGGATAAGGACCCTAAGAGAAAATCTGTTGATCAAAAGAAATTTAGAGGGATAATTAGATATTTACTTTACTTGACTGCTAGCCGACCCGATATTATGTTTAGTGTTTGCTTGTGTGCTAGATTTCAATCAGATCCAAAAGAATCACATTTGACAGTAGTAAAAAGGATTCTAAAATATATGTTAGGAACTCAGAACTTAGGAATTTGGTATCCTAAGTTTAGCTCTTCATTTGGAATAATTGGTTATTCAGATTCTGACTTTGCAGGTTGTAGGGTGGATAGAAAGAGCACTTCTGGAATATGTCAGTTTATTAGAAATTATTTAGTCTCTTAGTCTAGTAGAAAAAAAATTCAGTAGCCCTATCTACTGCAGAAGTTGAATACATTACATTAGGAAGTTGTATGGCACAAGTACTTTGGTTGAAACAACAGTTAATTGATTTAGGATTAACTATAGGCACTATTCCAATTTATTGTGATAACACTAGTACTATTTGTATTTTTAAAAATCCTATTCAACATTCAAGAACCAAACATATAGACATCATGCATCATTTCATAAGAGATCATGTATCCAAAGGAGAAATTGAACTCACTCATGTTTCTACTGAAAATCAACTTGCAGACATTTTTACAAAACCTTTAGCCTTTGATACCTTTAGTGCATTAAGAGTAAGGCTAGGTGTGATTGATTTGAATGCTTAATTAAAAATATTTTCTATAATATTGATATGTGTTTTCTAGTTAATATTTTTAGTGTGCTTGTGTTTTAGATTTGATTGTGTTCTTGTTTTTGAAAAATTTGAGGGGCAATCATCCGGGACAAAAATTTTTCGTACGGGATGATTTGTGTTGTTTCAAACTGTCAGATTTTTAATCGTTTATGTGTAGTTTTTCAGGTTTTAATTGTCACTTCGTCTGTACGATCGCCACGATCATCCAGGACGAAATGTTTTTCAAATGACGGGACGATTGAATAAACTAGTTAAACAGATAAGGTAGTTTTTAATGCTATATTTCGTACATATGAACTTTTGGTTCATCCAGACGAACACATGTCGGTTCGATGGAGGGGACAGTTTCAACTTCCATTAAAATGATCATAAGTTCTGATCGTCCTGGGACAAACACGTGTTCGTCTGTACGATCAATTACGTCAAAAGTCTGTACGAAAGGATGTTTTGTAAGTTGTGTGATTATGAAAAGCCATTTTATTTTGGTTGCATACATTCATCCATACAAAATTTGTTTTGTACAGAACGAATATATTTTGTACGGGACGAACGTAAAATTTTGTCCGGTACTTACAATCGTTTCTTCAATAAATATATGGGCTTTTGAACTCAACAGTCACACTCTCATTTCACTTTCACTTTCAAATCCTTTCGTTCCTTAGATCCTATCATAGGCAAGTTCTAGCAAGCGTCAAAAGACTCTGTCCAGGTTCACCTAGGAATTCTTCTGAGAACTTCCTTTCTAATGCCAATGAAGAATTATTTCCTCGGTTTGTCTCCGCCAAAATCACACCCTCTAGAATTCTTATCCAGGAACAACTAACTTTCCAGGTAATGAACTTGTTTGCCTCAACTCAGTTTGGTTTCATCCGCACCCTAGTTTATATCTACAACAAAGAAACCTTCCACTGTTTCCTTGCAAACATGTCTTTCAACTCCGACCATACTGTTATCTGTTCCTTGGCTTTAAGCTAAAAGTTGAAATCACCAAAGCTAACTTAGGATCCTTTTTAAACATAAGGATTGAGGGAGCTAGAGCACATACCTTGATCACCTCAACAGAATATTAATGGTATGAAATTAGTAAAGTGATTAGAGGAATCAATTTTAACGAGCATATGCCTAAGGTATCCGGTCTAGTTCGTAATGCTCGTATCATCCAACATGTTCTTAGAACTTTTATAATTACTAAAGCTGGTGATAGGATCAACATTACCCCTCTTCTTTCTATAGTGACCTTCTTGATCATGTCTAAAGAACCTATAGATGAAGCCCAACTTATACTTGACTATTTTTATGGGCTGTCTGAAATTGGTCATGTAAAACATAAGAGAAACAAGAACATCTCCTTAGGACATCTAGTTGCCTATATTCTGGACAAGAAATACAATTTGGTTCATCATAATTAAGAGTTTGAAGAATCGCTCTACTACAACGACGGATCATTTAGAGCAATCTTCAAAGAAGAACCAAGTAAAGCACATGACATTAGTGATACTGAGGAAAAACATGAAGCTACACCTGCACCCGCCAATGAACCAAATTATCAGGTTTTGGTTCAAATATTTGATCGCCTAGAGACTCATATTGATCAACGTTTTGATCAAATTGAGGCTCATCTTCAGCAACAGGATGCACAATATCAGTATGATATGGGGTTTATGAGGGATCAGATGAATGATATTAATACAAACATGCTTATGATTAGTACTTATTTTAATATCTTCGGTGCTACACCTCCTCCTCATACTCCTCCAGATCAGGGTCCTTCTGAGTGATAGTTGCACTTGATTTTATGTATTTTCTCTAATTTGTGTGTTAGTTTTATGTTTTAGGAAAATGTGATGTATTTTCTTTTCTTTAGATGTTGTTGTTTTTAAATCTTATGTCATATTGATATCTTATGTTTTAATTGTAATATCCTTCATTTTGATATCAATATAAGTTACCCTGTTTTGGCTTTAATTTAGTTTTTGAAATGTGTGTTAGCCTTTATGACAATCATTAGATTTTTTATCTTAATAGTGTTATACTTTAAAATGCAAGTTAAAATTAAATTCATTAGAAAATCTATTTTTTCTAAATTTAAGTTTTGCTTATAACTTGATGTAATTAAGATTATCAATTTCATGTCTTTTATTTAGACTGCATTAATATCTAATATTTTTATTGCAACTATGATGTTTTCTTATTTTGTATTTCACTTATCAATAAATATTTATGCACTTAGAAAAAATTAAAATTTTTTATTATTGATTTTGGAAAGATCAAAATCACTCTTGAAAAATATACAAATATACAAAAATCAAAAGAAATGTGCAATGATTCGCAAGTTGAAAAAGAGGCATAAAATAAGCCCACAAGTGAAAAGATACACAAAAATGTGCCACAAATTTGAAAGAGATGTACAAAGCGCCACATGTGGTAGTCATTTCTTTCCATTATCTTTTAATCTCTTAATTCAAATTGATCTACTGTACATTTATATTCTGTATTGAAATTTGAAATATACAAATTTTTTATTCATCCTTTTTGCAATGATTTTCTCTATCTTAGTGTCTAAATTGACTCATGTTTTTTATAAATACTTTTTATTATCAATATTATATCTCTTCTAACATTCTATGAATTACTATTATTTGCCTAATGTTTTGATTTTATTTGCAAAATTCATCTCAATCACTTTCAAGGATCAATTATCAAAGGATTATCATATGACAGCTTACATTTCTGATCTTTTTCTTCTTCTCTTTTTGTTGTTGTCAAAAAGGGGGAGAAATTGTTTGTTCTATCATAGTGATTGTGTGTGTTTGTTTTGTGTGTTTGTTTTGTTTTATATCTCTAAAAATTTTGAAAACAATTTTTTTTTTTATTCAAATGCCTCCTTATTTTCATGTGTTCATTATTTTAGGGGGAGTTTAAAAGATTCTTAGAATTTGAAAATACACAAACAATAATTGTTTTGCCATAATAAAAAAGGGAGAGATTGTTAAGAGAGTTGCTATTTGCATATTTTACATTCTTACAACTTGTATAGTTTTGATGATTGCAAATATTATTATTTTAGGTGTAGTTATCTCCTAACACTTTTTAGAAGATTTGTTTTTGCTCTTGTGTGTCTAACATTTCAGGAAAATCGAATTCCAGACTACTGAAGACTTCAAATCAAATTCAGCATGAAATGTATGAGATATTTTGAAATTTAAAGCTTGTATTTTTCTTTGAATTAAATTTGTGAGAGAGTGATTATAATTGAGTGAATAAATACACACACTTAAGGAAATCTTAAAAAAATTATATTGATCGTTTAGAACGAACCATGTTCGTACGGGACTATCAGATTAGTTATCTCCTCAAAAGAGTAATGGAATGAACAGGAGTTGAAGAAAATTTTTCTAAGTCCTGATCATCCAAGACGAACTCAAATTCGTCCCAGGACGAAATGTTCTATGGAAAATTTTCATCCAGACAAACTCAAAATCATTCCAGGACGAAATCTCCTCTGGAGAATTTTCATTCAGATGAAATTTATAATCAAGCCTGGATGAATTGCTATCTGGAAAATTTTTGTTCAGACGAACTCAAAATCATCCCAAGACGATTTGTCCTCTATAAAAATTTCTTCCGGACGAACCTATGTTCTTCCCAGGATGAAGTGAACCAACTCTAAAAATTTTGGCGACGTTCTGTAGTTTTTGGGAACTGACCTATGGAATAACTGTTCCTACCGGACGAACCTAGTTCGTACGGGACGATGATCGGGTACGAATTTAGTTCATACTAATAAATATTTGGTTCGTTTCGAACACATTTAAGTAAAATCATCCAGGATGATCCACGATCGTACGGGACGGTCCAATGCTGACAAACTTAAAATTTTACAATTTTTGGACGGTTTTTCTTGTCTTTCATTTAAATTGTCCAATTTAGACTACCACTTAATCTTTTGCCCACTGATCTTCATGCCTATTAAAAGAAGAGTCAAGGAGAGAGTGTGAGAGTGTTTGAAGGAGAATTCTTACAGCTGGAGCGTGAAGGCTTCACTTGGTGTTTAAAGGTAAAAGTTTTTACTTTTAATTTATGATTACTTTACTCTTTTCTTTCTTACTTCTATATTTCTTGTGAGAAGATCTGTCAAGGAGATCTGGATCTCTGCCGATACTTGGAGAGTGTGAACAGCCAAAAGGTTCTCTGCTCACACTAGGAGAGTATCAAAGGATGAAGGGTTCTCTGCCCATACTAGGAGAGTGTGAAATGATGAATGGTTCTTTGCCCACACTAGGAGAGTGTGAAAGGACGAAGGGTTCTTTGCCTACATCGGGAGAGTGTGAAAGGAAGGACGGTTCTCTGCCAACACTGGGGATAGTGTAAAAGGATGACGGTTCTCTGCCAACACTGGGGATAGTGTAAAAGGATGACGATTCTCTACCGCACCGGGTAGTGGTGAAAAGAGTTTTTGTAAAGACTTCTCCGCCTGGCTGTGGGTGCAAAAGGAGAGTCACTAATGGTATTAGTGCAATACTCGGAGGGTGCCTCCGGGGAGTGGATGTAGGTCGTGTTTGACCGAACCACTATAAATCTTGTGTCTTTTATTTTTTGCTACTTTTTATTTTCTGCTTTTTATTTTTAAATTATGGTTAAAAAACTATTCTATAAAATTCATTAAAGTTTATTTTCGGTAAAAAATATTCAAAAAAGATATTAAATTTAAATTACCAATTCACCCCCCCCCCCCCCCTCTTGGTTAGCCATTGGGACAAAAGCTTTGGTTTAACAACTTAATTCATGGTGAACAAGCTTCAACAGCGTCTGTTGTAAATGCTTCTCAGCCTAGCTGTGGGAGCTAAAGGAAGACACTTAGTTAGTGCAATACTCGGAGGGTGCCTCCGAGGAGTGGACGTAGGTCAAAGTTTGACCGAACCACTATAAATCCGGTGTGATCTTTCTTTATTTTACTTCAGCATTTAATTTTTGCATCCGCTACTCTTGTAGGAATTGTTTTGGTTTTTAATTTTGTGCTTTACCTAAAGGAAATTTTTTAAAAATACTAATTCACCCCCCCTCTTGGTTAGCCTCAGCCTAGTTCTTAATGGCTTAACATCCCTAACAAACTTTCAACTGGTATCAGAGTGGGATTCATAAAAACTAATTTTGAAAACTTTTTGAATTTTGATCCATGGCTAACAACGGAAATCGTAATACTACGTAATGGTATTCTATTACCCGACCACCTTTATTTGATAATATTCCTTTTGATTTTAGGAAAACTCGCATGTCTATATTTTTATAATCAATTGATTATCGCATGTGGATGCTTGTTAAGAATGGTTATACACCTCCAACTAGAAAATTGAATGGCATTACTGTTCCACTTCCTTTTACTGAATGAACTCTAAATGATAGGGATTTAGCACAATTAAATGCAAAATATTTGAACTATTTTTTCTGTGCTTTGAAATCGGAAGATTATATGCGTGTTTCCACTTGCACTACTGATAAAAAAAATTGGGATAAATTATGTATCACCTATGAAGGTACAAATGAAGTCAAGCAATCCCGTTTAAATATTATCTTGCATGATTATGAACTTTTTCATATGAAACATTCTGAATCGATTTCCTAAAATGTATACAAGGTTTACTCAGATTGTTACTTCATTGCATGTATTAGGAAGAGGACTTTCTAACTATGAAAAAGTAAATAAAATTTTAAGATGTTTGCCTTCTTCTTTTGATGTAAAAAATTACTGCAAAATCTAAATCTAAAGATTTAAACACATATTCGATCGATAACTTACATGGTTCACTCATTGCTTACGAGCAAGGGGTGAACCAAAGAAATCTTGATGTAGGTGAAAGGAAGAAGGAGAAAATGGTGGCACTTAAGGCAAATGATTTGGACACTGAATCTTTCGAGTTTGAAAGCGATGATGTTGCTTTAATCACAAGGCAATTTAAGAGCTTTCTAAGGAAGAAGCACAAGAATCATCAAAAGTGGAATAAAGATAAAGGTAGCAAAAATTTTAAGAATTCTAATGATTCAATTTGTTTTGAATATAGGAAGCTTGCACGTTAAAGTTGATTGTCCTACGCTTAAGGCATGCCCAAGTAAGGAGAAGGGTGAGGAGAAACCAAATGTTAAAAATGACAAGAGCAAGAAGCGATTCCAAAAGACATTCTAGGCGGATTCTACATCTGATTCCTCTAAAACTAAACCTGAGGAGAAGACAACAAACTTGTGCTTAATAACATATAATAATCTTGGTCAAAGTGACCAAGAAGAGAAATGTGAACCAACTTATGATCAATTATTAGAAATTTGTGAGCACATGCATGCATCATATAAAAACTCAAAAAATCTCAAGTTAGTTTGAAATTAGAATTTTTAAATTTGTAAAAAGAGCATGAAAATTTTGTAAAAGAAAATTCTCAAATTGATAGCAACCACATGGCTTTACTTGATGAGTTGGATGTGTTAAATAAAAAGCACAATGAATTATCTAATGGACATGATTCATTAAAATCAACCCATGCTAAGTTAGAAAATGAATTAATAAATCTCAAAGTTTTTAAAAATAAATAATTACATGCTTTTAAAAAGGAGCATCACCATAGGAGTAGATTAGCGCTTCCTTTTTCTGGAATTAGATATTTTTCATGTGGCATGTTAGGACACATAACACACACTTGCACCATTCACCGTAGCTCACATTGGGTTTGGAGACCCAAGTCATATGATCCACATCATGCATTGCATTCTACTTTCCATAAGAAGAAACCTAAATATGTTTGGGTTCATAAATCTGACATTTGATAATTTTGTAGGAAAGCTCTCATAAAAGGCCTCGTGAGAGCATGTGGTACCTAGACAGCAGATGCTCTCGACATATGACTAGCGATCCCAATCAATTCATATTGCTGGAGATCAGGACAGGAGGCAAGCTGACTCTTGGAGACAACACCACCAGGAAGGTGGTAGGCTCAGGTATAATTGGTAATTCCAAGAACCTTTTGATTGAAAATGTTTTGCTTGTAGATGGACTAAAACACAACTTACTCAGCATCAGTCAGCTTTACGATAAGGGCTTCGTCATAAACTTTTTAGTAAATTCATGCATTATGAGCTTAAATAATAATATTATTTTGTAGGGAAAGTGGATCAACAATGTTTATATGTTTGATTCAAATAACATTGAATGTGCTGCTTCACTTTGCTTAAAAACTGTTATTGATGATTCATGATTGTGGCACAGGAGATTATATCATGCCAGTATGAAAACCCTTAAAAAAGTGACCCAAAAATATCTGGTTAGAGATGTCCCCAAGCTTAAGTTTTTAAAAGACCACCTTTGTGATGTCT
Source organism: Dendrobium huoshanense (assembly GCA_016618105.1). Lineage (NCBI taxonomy): Eukaryota > Viridiplantae > Streptophyta > Magnoliopsida > Asparagales > Orchidaceae > Dendrobium > Dendrobium huoshanense. The sequence continues at coordinate 31,725,013 of CM028344.1, forward strand.
GCCAATTAGGAAATCAAATCCACTCCACTTTTCACTCCATTAAGAACACTAGACCATTAGAAGTCCTTCACATGGATTTGTTTGAACTTGTTAGTACTACCAGCTTGGGAGGGAAAGTCTATAGTTTTGTGATTGTTGATGAGTACTCGAGATTTACTTGGATTAGATTTTTGTCACACAAAAATGAGTCCTTTGATGAGTTTAGAGCCTTATTCACTTGGATTCAGAAAAAGCTAGATTATGAGATCTTGACCATCCATAGTGACCATGGGGGAGAGTTTGAAAATGAGTGATTTGGAGATTTTTGTGAGAACAAGGGGATTAGCCACAACTTCTCAGCTCCTAGGACCCCTCAGCAGAATGGGGTAGCTGAAAGAAAGAACTGGACCTTAGTGAAAGCCACTAGAGCAATGCTTGCTGAGTATTCACTTCCAAAATACTTTTGGGCTGAAGCGGTTAACACAACTTATTATGTATTGAATAGGGTGGATGTTAGAGCCAAATTAGATAAGACACCCTATGAGATCCTTAAGGGTAGAACACCCAATATTTCCCACCTTCATATCTTTGATTATAAGGTTTTCATTCACAATAATGGGAAGTCTCACTTAAGAAAATTTGACCCAAATGAAAAATCAGTTGATCAGATGAAGTACAGAGGGATGATTGGATTTTTACTTTACCTGATTGCTAGCTAACCCGATATAATGTTTAGCATTTGTCTTTGTGCTAGATTTCAAGCTGACCCTAAGGAATCCCACCTAGCTGCAGTTAAGAGAATTTTTAGATACCTTTTATGGACCCAAAACCTAGGAATCTGGTACTCTAGGCACATCACTTCTTTTGAGATTATTAGATTTTCTGATTTTGATTATGTAGGATGTAAGGTGGATAGAAAAAGCACTTCTGGAACTTGTCAATTTGTAGGACAGTCTTTAGTCTTCTGGTCTAGTAGAAAGCAAAACTATGTTGCTCTTTTCACTGTTGAAGCTGAGTACATTTCTTTAGGAAGTTGTGTGGCCTAAGTTCTTTGCCTAAAATAGCAAGTACTTGATTTAGGATTACCTGTAGGCACCATCTCAATTCTTTGTGACAACACTAGTGCCATCTGCATTTCTAAGAATCTTATCCAACATTCAAGGACTAAGTACATTGATATTAGGCAACATTTTATTAGAGATCATGTGAGTGAGATAGACATTTAGTTACATCATGTGGCGACTGAGAATCAACTGGCTGACATATTTACTAAACTACTAGCTTCTACACTTTCAACAATTTAAGGATCAGATTAGGTGTGATTGACATTAATGTATGAACTTGATTTCTACTAATATTTTATTTGCTGATTACTTTGTTGTATTTTTCTAGTTTTTTTTTTTAGTTATTTTTTGTTTTATTTTTGGTACTTTATTTTTTTTTCATATGCCTTGCTTTATTTTTTCTTTTTAAATCAACGCTGAATTGATATCTTATGCCTTATTTTTTATTTTAAAAATTTGGTGTTAATATTTTACATCTCTTAATCTGCTAAAGGGTAAAAATACTGTTGAATGTGTCTATTTCTCTAACATATTTTGGTGGTAAAAATTACTTTTCTAACCAAATGTCTATTTCAAATTAATAACAGGATTCTGCAATTGAGATCTTTTCTATCTTGCTAAAGTAATCTAGCTTATACTATAATAGTTAAAGTTTTTATGTTACTTCAAGATTTCTCGTTATCTTGTCAATGCATCTCTCACATGATTTTTTATTCTGTCTTGTGGATTACACTTTCCTATATTAGAGAGTGAGTTTTCTTCTCTAATATCTGGAAGATATACTTACAACTAAAAATATTTAAGAGTTTTTGGAAAAGAATCTAGCTTGCAAATATAATGAAAAAAATGACAAATGATGTCAAAAACAAAAGATGCACAATGACGTCAAATTGAAAAAAAAAATACACAAAGTGTATCGAAAATCAAAAGATGTGCAAAGTATTCCATTCAATGGACAAGACGCATAAAATGAGCCCATCAAAAAGAAAGCTATCTTCCTTTCTTCCAACTCTTAAAACTTAGAAGATTTCATATATCACTTGAGATTTTATGGATTTGATTTCGATTTTTGCAATTTAACAAACTACTTTGATATAATATTTATAAGATATTTTTTTTGAAACTAAGTATTGATCGGATCTCTTTTCTTATCCAAATGTTTTTTTCTGAGTTAGGCCTTTTAATTTCAAAAGAAGATTTTACCCTAAAAGAAGTCCGAGCTTAGGGTTAACATGATCGAATATTTTACCATTTTTTAGATTTTTGAAGATTGTTAACTCATTACTTACAAATTTTTAAAAATTAATCACATGGAGATTATATCATGTTCATGCCTTGAAATAAAAAACTATTTTTTATGGCTTTTTTTTTTTATCGTAGTTATTTTTTTTATTTTTTTATTTTTGGGCCTTCTCTGATCATCTCCATTATTCCTTTGATTTGAAATTTTTTTGTCACATCGTCTTGGCCGATATTTATATCGTCCTGGACGATCGGCTTTTCTTGCTTCAAAAACTCAATCTGCATAATATTCTGACTTTTCTACTCTCATCGTCCTGGACGATCCTTTATCGTCCTGGATGATATGATCGTCCTCACTACAATCATCTTGATCATCCTGGCCGATATATTTTTCATCTTGGACGATGCATTTATTGTAATCATCCCTTCTGATACACCTGTTTGTCCTGGATGATACACATGTCAGTATGTTTAAAATCTTTAAAATTTCCCGGGATGATCCATTTTTAGACAATCGTCCTGGACGATCCACTGTTCGTCCTGGACGATACATGTGGCGCATGATTTAAAATGTTTTAAATTTGGCCGATATGATCCATTATTGAGCGTCGACTTAGATGATCCACCTAATCGACCTGGATGATCTGCTTTTTTAATGGTCGTCCGGTCTGACTCCTCGGGACGATCGCCTATGTCTAATCATCCCGGATAATATCTGATCGTCCCAGATGATCGAACCGCCTTTTTGACCAATCGGCCTACTCATAATAATTGCACCGGATCGTCCTGAACGATCTTGTGATCGGCCTAGATGATCTGGCCGATTCTTTAAATAGAACCCAAATTCATCCATTTTTTCTTCACACCTCTTTGGCTTTCTACTTACTGTTGCTTACTATTTTCTTGCTTTTTCTTCTAAATGACTAGCATAAAGTGTGCTCGTCAGACGTCTGGTAGCTCCTCGAGGGGAATGCTGGACTCTTATTTTCAGGAGGCAGACGATCAAGCTGCCTACCATTGTTATAAAGAGTGTAGCATTACTCTCTCCTGAATAATCAATCCAGCCTATCTCTTCTATCCGGTACTAGATCTTTTCACTCACACCTCTCTTTTCTTTATTCTCACCCTCGCAGTCCCTTTAGTTCTAAACTTCTTTTTGAATTTTATGCAAACATCTGCATAAATTCTTCCTACAATGCTCTCACCTCTTATGTGAATCGTCGCCCTGTCAAGATCACATATAAGGATTGTGCTGAACTGTTGCAGCTGTCCACCACTGCGGATAAGCTGCATACCCTTATCTCTGATCCTGACTTTGAGTGGTCCACTGCAAATCACTTTCTTCGCTGCACCAATGCACCCTTTCATGTTGGAGAGACTACCTCTTTGCTTAAAGATACTAGAACGATCCAGCAAATCCTTCGCACCTCTATGATTCCCAAAACCGGCGACCGAATACATATCACTTCACTTCTTTCACTCACTACTTTTTACATTCTGGCCCATAGAGAATTCAATGCCACAGACCAGATATTTTACTACATCGAGCATTTGACTACCATTCAAGATCCATGTCATAAAAGAAAGCCCAATCTTGCTCTAGGACACATCATTACATATATTCTAGAATTCAAATACAACATTCAATATCCTACTCCTCCCAACCATCCACCACTCTTCTACTCAAACAATTCCTTCAATGCTCTTCACAGTACTCGTCTCCACCCAAGGGATGGGGAAGCTCAGGGGGCCGAGGAGGAGGAGGCTCCCGCTCCTATTATGGAACCTATTCCTATCCGCCAGCACTCTCAGCTAGATCAGTTGGTGGAGAAATTTGATCAGTGAGAGACCCGTTTCAATGCCTATGTTGCACACCCGCAGCAGTATCATGACCAGGACATGGCCTGGTTTGGGGCACAGTTTGCTACACTCTCTAGTTACTTATAGTATCCACCACCACCACCACCTCCTTCTTCAGATGATCAGGGGCCCTCATTTTCTGATTTTCTTTGTGTTTTTTTTCTTTAGTTTATTTTTCTGTATTTTATTTCTTTTTTAGTTTTAGTTGCATTAGTTTGCTTTTAGTTTTGACCTCTTTTTGTGATGTCAAAAAGGGAGAAGTTTGATGTATCTTGTACTTTGAATTATGGAACTTAGTGAACTATTTTTGTCACACTATTTTTACTGAACTGTCATAACTACTTGGAATTCTCTGTTTGTGTTTGCCATCAACAAAAATGGGGAGATTGTTGCAAATCTGAGTTTGTAGATTAGACTTTTGATGATAACAAACATTCATGATTTTCTACGACTACCTTGCCTACTAACTTTTTAGGACCACAAGATCGAATGCAACTCAAGCTAGCTCAAGATTAGATATATTTAGGTTAAGTCAAGTCTGTATTTTTTTCCTTCTTGAGTTAATTATAAAAGTGGTTCCTGATGCAAAGTAACCTTACACACACACTTGAGAGTTTTTCTGTTATTTTCTATTTTGAGTACAACAGCCTAGACGATATTCATATCGGCCAGGACGATCCAAATAAAAATAGAAACCCTAATTAGGGCATCCTAGTTAAGCAGATGTCATTAAGCAAATCGTCTTGGAAGATACTTGTATCGGCCAGGATAATAGGCTCAAATCAGAAAAAATCAGCCACCATGATTAATTTTGGTATTCTTTATTTTAATTCATCGGCCATGACGAACTCAACATCGGCCTGGATGATGCAGCACAATTACGCTTAAATTAATCTAGCAATTATGGAAAGTAATTAAGGCTGATTTATACGATCACATCGGTCGGGCCAATCGCAGGATTGACCAGGACGATGGACTGGATGATTGACATTGGCCATAATCTAATCAGGGCAATATTCAGGATGATTTTCCTTGGATTTGAACTAATAATCCAGGATGATATGGAATCGGCCTGGATAATGTAACCAATTTTTTTGATCGTCCCAAATTATCCCGGCTGATTGAGCTTACTTTGTACTGATCGGCCAGGATGATATTCCTATCGACATGGACGATAATGTCGGTTCTTGAAATTCTATTTAGAGGACCCAAATTTTTTCATGCTTAAGACCTTGAGTGCTGCTGTCTTGACCTGAGAGAGCCTTGGGAGAGGGAGAGAGAGAGAGAGAGAGGAACTTGTGAGGGGGAGTTTGTGAGAAGGTTCACAAAGGTTGCTCCAAGCAAGGTTCCAAGTCATCATCTTCATTCTTCATCCTTCAGCCTTGGGAGGTTCTTGGGAGGTCTACTTCAGAAAAATGTCTGAGTTCTTTGTTCATTTCAGGAGGAAGCAAAAGGAGTCGGTTCTCTGCCACTCCGAGGTTGGTGAAAAGGAGTCTGTTGTAAAGGCTTCTCCACCTAGCTGTGGGAGCTAAAAGAGAGGCACTTAGTTAGTGCAATACTCAGAGGGTACCTCCGAGGAGTGGACGTAGGTCAAGGTTTAACCGAACCACTTTAAATCCGGTGTGATCTTTCTTTATTTTACTTATGCATTTAATTTATGTATCCACTACTCTTTGTTGCAAATCTATTTTTTCATGTCTTATGTTTTGATGATTGACAAACACTGCTTTTCTTGGACAGCTTGTTGCTTCTAACTTTTCAGGAATCGACGATCGGACAATCAAAAAGGAGCCAAGTTCAGAAATGCGTAGGTTTAGGGTTGAGTCAGTCTGTACTTTTGTTTTTTACCTTTTGAGTCCTCTTGTAATAGTCAAAAAGACTGATGCTTTGTAACCCTTCACACACACACTTGAGAGACTTAGAAATTCTGTTTTTACTCATATCGGCCAGGACGATTTATTCGATCGGCCTGGCCGATCAGCTTAAAACAGAAAGTCTAATTAAGGATTCTTAATTAAGGCAGCCTACGTTAACAGATCGTCCTGGACGATACGTGTATCGGCCAGGACGATAAGCTCAAAACAGAAAAAAGTAGCCGCCATAGACAAGTATGGTATACCATATCTTTAAATTATCGGTCAGGATGATCCTCGGATCGGCCTGGACGATATTAACAAATTATGCCATAATTGTTCAGGAAATCAAGGAAGTAATTAAGGATGATTGATACGATCATATCGTCCTGGACGATCGCAGGATCGGCCAGGCTGATCTAGTCAAAAACCTTAAGTTACTTCAGGACGATCAATATCGGCCAGCTCGTATTCAAGGCTATTGTCAGGACGATTTTCCTCTGATTTGAACTGATTGGCCAGGACGATCGTGAGATCGTCCTGGACGATCAAGCTATTTTTCAATCGTCCTGTTTTCCATTCAGGGCTATACTCTGGCCGATCTTCATTGTTTTGTACTGATCGGCCAGGCCGATGTCCAGATCGGCCTGGACGATAAAGTCGGCAACTTGCAATTAATGAGCTCTTTTGAAGCTCTTCTATTTAAAGAGCTCTTGTTCAACGTTTTTAAAAGATCCTTTGGCTGCTGCCTTGACCTAAGAAGGCCTTGAGGAGAGAAAGAGAGAGAGAAGAGAGAGAGAGGATCTTGTGAGGGGGAGCTTGTGAGGGGTTTCACAAGGGTTGCTTCAAGGATCTCTCTGCGTCGTCTTCGTCTAGAGTTTCTCGTCCGTGGAAGGGTCAGTAGAGGTAAGGAGTGTTGCTTTTGGTTCTGGTTCTCTGTCAGCTTCAGGAGGAAGCAAAAGGAGATAGGTTCTCTGCCTTGCCGGGGTGGCAAAAAGGAGGTTCTTGTAAGGGTTTCTCCACCTAGCCGTGGGGGCTAAAGGAGAGTCACTTTTTGTGTAGTGCAATACTTGGAGGGTGCCTCCAAGGAGTGGACGTAGGTCGAGACGACCGAACCACTATAAATCTCTTTGTTCCTTTTCTTGCTTCCGCACATTTAAATTCCGCATTATTTTCGTGGTGTGATTTGGTTTATATGATTTTATTTCCTTGTTTTAAAAAGAAGTTTTTAAAATACCAATTCACCCCCCCCCCCCTCTTGGTTAGTTTGGGACTAAGTTCATAGGGCTTAACATCCCCATCGAACTTTCAAGTGGTATCAGAGCTTGATTCGAAAATTAAAGTTTGAAAACTTTTTGAATTTGATCCATGTCTAACTTTGGGAATCGCAACACTACGGAAGGGTATTCTATTACCCGACCTCCTCTGTTCGATAACCTACCTTTTGATTTTTGGAAAACTCGCATGTCAACCTTTCTACAATCTACTGATTATCGTATGTGGATGCTTATTCAAGAAGGTTATTCTCCACCATCTCGTGAAATTAACGGTTTTAAAACTGAAATTGCTTTTACCGAATGGACTTTTGATGAACGAGATTTAGCTCAACTAAATGCGAAATGTTTGAATTGTTTTTTCTGTGCTTTAAAATCTGAGGATTACATGCGTGTTTCAACTTGCAAGACTGGTAAAGAAATTTGGGATAAATTGTGCATTACTTATGAAGGCACTAATGAAGTCAAACAATCCCGTTTAAACATTCTCTTGCATGACTACGAACTTTTTTGTATGAAACCTCATGAATCAATTTCTGACATGTACACTAGGTTTACTCAGATTGCTACTTCATTGCATGCACTAGGAAAAGAACTTTCGAACTATGAAAAAGTTAACAAGATTTTGAGATGCTTGCCTTCGTCCTATGATGCAAAAATTACTGCAATTACTGAATCTAAAGATTTAAACACCTATTCTATTGATAACTTGCTTGGCCCACTCATTGCTTACGAGCAATGGGTGAATCAAAGAAATCTTGATACAGGTGAGAAGAAAAAGGAGAAAACAATTGCATTGAAGGCACACAAATCGGATTCTGAATCTTCCGGGTCTGAAAGCGATGGAGTTGCCTTCATCACAAGGCAATTCAAAAGCTTTCTAAGGAAGAAACAAAAGCATCATCAAAATTGGAGAAAAGGTAAGGATCATAAACATATTAAAGGATCTTCTGATGTTGTTTGTTTTGAATGCAGGAAACCGGGACATGTAAGAGCCGATTGTCCTACACTTCAAGATCAATCAAGCAAAGAAAAAGAAAAAGGTGAGGAGAAAGCTAAGTCTAGGAAGGAGAATAAGAAAATCCAAAGAGGCTTCTGGGCAGAATCTGGTACTGATTCCTCTGAGACTGAACCAGAGGAAGAGACTACAAACTTGTGTTTCATGGGAGAAAATCAAAGTGATGAGGAAGAGGTATGTAGACCAACCTATGATGAATTGCTTGAAATTTGTGAAAAAATCCATACATCATACAAAAAACTTAAGAAAACTCATGCTAGCCTAAAATTAGAACATTCAAATCTATAAAAAGAGCATGAAGTTTTTCTCAAAGATCATGCAACGATTGATTCAAATCACATGGCTCTCCTTGATGAATTTGATGAATTAAACAAGAAGCATTTGGAATTAGTTGATAAAAGTAATGCATTAAAAGCTTCACACACCTCACTTAACGATGATCTTAAGAAATCTAAAGAGATTGAGAAAAATTTGAGGATTGAGAATGATGCATTAAAAAGAACTAACTTGAGAATTCAAAATGATTTGGAAACATGTAAGAAAGCTAGGATGACACCAATTTTTAATCAAAGGCCAGAACCTAGGAAGAGGCATTTTTACTCAAACCATTTAAGAAAACCTTTTCCTGGAGTTCAATGTTTTTCTTGTGGCATGTTAGGACACATCTCACACACTTGCACAGTTCACCGCAGTACACATTGGGTGTGGAGACCTAAGATGCATGATTCAATACATACCACGTCTGCATTGCACTCTACATTTCTTAAGAAGGAGCCCAAATCTGTTTGGGTTCCTAAAACTGACTGTTGTTGAGTTTTGCAGGAGTGCTCTCACCAAAGACCTCGTGGGAGCATAAGATAACTGAACATAAGGAGGCTTGCAGCTCAATTGCTTAAATCCGTTGTTTTATCACTTGCTTGAAATCTTTAGTCTTTGTGTGACTTTTATTTTAGTTTTTGTGTTCATTTTTTTATTTTTTAAGTGTTTTTGTTTTTCACTTTGGTCTTTTTATTTTGGGCTTCCATATGATAAAACTTTTCAAGCTTTTAAATATTGGAGTTTTTGGAGATAGGATTTAGCTTTTTAAAATTAGTTAAAGGAAGTAAACTGTTGATGTTTTTCCCTTCTTCTGACTTTGTTTAGTGGCATGATTTTCTTTTATAAAACAAAAGTCTAAACTCAGTTTAACCAATGGTTTTTTAAGATCTCTTTCTAATCTTGTTACATTAAATCATCTTATGCATAATAGTCAAAATTCTTTGATATCATTCAAGCTTTTGAAATCTTACCATTACAGTTATCACGTGATTTTGATTTTGTGTTGTGGATTGTTCTTCCCTATGTTAGAGAGAGAGCTCCTATTCTCTAATATTTGGAGGATATACTCACAACTAGGTTTTTTTTTAAGGGTATATTAAAGAATTTTTTAGCTTGCAAAAGTCAAAAAGGAAAGAGGCCAATGAAGCCAAATTAAAAAGAAAACTATATACACAAAAGTGTATCAAAAAACAAAAGATGCTCAAAGAGCCAATAAAAGAGAAAAGAGGCATAAAATTAGCCCACTAAATGCAAGCTATCATCTCTTTGGTAAAACTCTTAAAACTTAAAAAACTCATTGATTATGTGATACGTTCAAAGATTTGATTTCAAATTCCATGATTGAGAAAAACTATTTTGGTTTATTATTTATAAGATATTTTAGTTGTTAACATGTCTTGATTGGATTTTCTTATCCTTTTTGTTATTCCGAGTCAGGACTCTGTTGTTTTTAAGAGAATTTTGTACCCTGAAGGATGTCCGATCTAGGGTAAATGAAATCAGTTTTTCTACCTTCTTCTAATTGGATTTTATTAAACCTCTTGATCTCCTAAAACTTTAAAAGTTTAAATTCATGAAAAGAATTCTCATATGATGTCTCCATAAAACAAAAAAAAATATAGAAAAATTAAAATCCAAAAATATTCGGTGTTTGTTTTATTTTTCTTGACTATTTGTGTCTTTGACTGTCTTTTCTTTTGTTTTATTTTTGAGGGTCTTGATCATCACCATTCTTTTCTTGATTTCAATTTCAAGTCACATCGGCCTGGCCGATATTTCTATCGTCCTGGCCGATAGGACAAATTCTTTCCAAAATCCATCTGCTGACCTTTTTTCTGTGCTTACTGAAAATCATCGTCCTGGACGATACATTATCGTCCTGGACGATTTGATCAAACTCATGATGATAGTCCTGGCCGATAGTAAATTTTTCTGGCCGATGCATTCTATGTGCATCGTCCTGGCCGATACACTGGACCGTCCGAGACGATCCACGTGTCAGTACGTTTTGACCTTTAAATTCGTCCCCGGACGATCCATTATTGGACCATCGGCCGGGCCGATCCACTGTTCGTCCTGGACGATACACGTGGCAAGCATTTAAAACGTTTTAACTTTGGCCGGTACGATCAATTATTGTGCATCGTCCTGGACGATACACCTAATCTGCCCGGACGATTTGCTTTTTCAACGGACGTCCAGACTGACTCCTCGGGCCGATAGCCTGTGTCTAGTCGGCCTGGCCGATATCTGATCGGCCCGGACGATTGGACCGCCTTTTTGACCAATCGGCCTGTACGTAATTATTGACGCATATCGGCCTAGACGATTCCGCGATCGGCCAGGACGATATGGACGTTTCTTTAAATTCAGGCCGATCCAGCCATGTTTTTCACTCCTCATCCTTTCTCCTTTGTGTTTCTGCTTAAGTTCTCTCAAATGGCTGGTGGGAAGCGCGTCCGTCAGACCTCTGGAAGTTCCTCGAGGGCAAGGGTTGACCCTCGTTTCCATGAAGCAGAAGATGAAGCTGCATATCATCGCTATAAAGAATGTGGAATTACTGTTTCCAGGATTATCAATTCAGTCCACATCTCTTACCCGGTAATGGATCTCTTCGCTCACACTTCCCTTTGCTTCATTCTGTCTCTTGTTTTCCCCTTCAATTCTGAGTTCCTTCTAGAATTTTTTGCAAACCTGCGCATCAACTCCACCTTCACAGCCCTGTCCTCCTATGTGAATCGACGCCCTGTCGAAATCACATATCAGGACTGTGTTGATCTCTTACAGCTATCCACCACCGGAGATAAGCTGCACTTAATTGCCCTTGACCCTGATCTTGACTGGTCCACGGCAAATCATTTTCTTTGCCAGACCAATGTCCGTTACCATGTTGTAGAGACTAGCTCTTTAGTCAGAGATGCTAGGACAATCCAACATGTCCTTCGCACCTCCGTCATTCCAAAAGCCGGCGACCGTGTCCACATTACCCCTCTACTTTCCCTCACTACCTTCTATATCATGGCTCATAGGGAATTCAACACTGCTGACCTATTTTTTCGTTACATTGACCACCTAACAACAATTCGCGATCCAGGCCACAGAAGAAAGCCAAATCTAGCCTTAGGACACATCATAGCCTATGTTCTTGAAACTAAATACCAACTTCAATATCCTATACCACCAAACCTTCCAACTCCCTTCTACTCAAACAACTCCTTCAGCACCCTTCACAGTACTCGTCTCCACCCTGAGGAACCTCAGGGGGCTCGAGAGGAGGAGGCTCCCGCTCCAGCTCCCTTTCTTGACCCTGTCCCTCTCCACCAACACTCACCGGTTGATCAGTTGATTGAGAGATTTGATCGTTGGGAGACCCGATTTGATGCATATGTTGCTGCCCAGGAGCAGCAACACTCTGAGGACATTGCCCGTTATGAGCATCACCGCGCTGAGGATTTAGCTCGTTTTGATAGCTTTCTTACTCACCAGCAGCAGCAGCATGACCAGGACATTGCCTGGTTCAATGCTCAGTTTACTACCCTTGCCAGTTACTTTCAGCAGCCACCTCCACCTCCTCCATCTAATGATCAGGATCCCTCGTTCTTTTAGTTTGTACTTTGAGTTATTGTTTCTTGTCTTTTTGTCTTTCGTGATGTTTGTTTTTCTTCTTTCTTCTTTTCTCTGCTGTTTTTGGACTCTCTTTTTGTGATGACAAAAAGGGGGAGTAGGATAGGGTATGGATAGGGTATGGTAAAAAAAAAAAAAAAAAAATTGATGTTGTAACTTTGTTCTCTAATGAATCTATTTTTGTCCTACTTGTGTTTTGCCATCATCAAAAAGGGGGAGATTGTTGCAAATCTATTTTTTCATATCTTATGTTTTGATGATTGACAAACACTGCTTTTCTTGGACAGCTTGTTGCTTCTAACTTTTCAGGAATCGACGATCGGACAATCAAAAAGGAGCCAAGTTCAGAAATGCGTAGGTTTAGGGTTGAGTCAGTCTGTACTTTTGTTTTTTACCTTTTGAGTCCTCTTGTAATAGTCAAAAAGACTGATGCTTTGTAACCCTTCACACACACACTTGAGAGACTTAGAAATTCTATTTTTACTCATATCGGCCAGGACGATTTATTCGATCGGCCTGGCCGATCAGCTTAAAACAGAAAGTCTAATTAAGGATTCTTAATTAAGGCAGCCTACGTTAACAGATCGTCCTGGACGATACGTGTACCAGCCAGGACGATAAGCTCAAAATAGAAAAAAGTAGCCGCCATAGACTAGTATGGTATACCATATCTTTAAATTATCGGCCAGGACGATCCTCGGATCGGCCTGGACGATATTAACAAATTATGCCATAATTGTTCAGGAAATCAAGGAAGTAATTAAGGATGATTGATACGATCATATCGTCCTGGACGATCGCAGGATCGGCCAGGCCGATCTAGTCAAAAACCTTAAGTTACTTCAGGACGATCAATATCGGCCAGCTCGTATTCAGGGCTATTGTCAGGACGATTTTCCTCTGATTTGAACTGATCGGCCAGGACGATCGTGAGATCGGCCTGGACGATCAAGCTATTTTTCAATCGTCCTGTTTTCCATTCAGGGCTATACTCTGGCCGATCTTCATTGTTTTGTACTGATCGGCCAGGCCGATGTCCAGATCGGCCTGGACGATAAAGTCGGCAACTTGCAATTAATGAGCTCTTTTGAAGCTCTTCTATTTAAAGAGCTCTTGTTCAACGTTTTTAAAAGATCCTTTAGCTGCTGCCTTGACCTAAGAAGGCCTTGAGGAGAGAAAGAGAGAGAGAGGATCTTGTGAGGGGGAGCTTGTGAGGGGTTTCACAAGGGTTGCTTCAAGGATCTCTCTGCGTCGTCTTCGTCTAGAGTTTCTCGTCCGTGTAAGGGTCGGTAGAGGTAAGGAGTGTTGATTTTGGTTCTGGTTCTCTGCCAGCTTCAAGAGGAAGCAAAAAGAGATAGGTTCTCTGCCTTGCCGGGGTGACAAAAAGGAGGTTCTTGTAAGGGTTTCTCCACCTAGCCGTGGGGGCTAAAGGAGAGTCACTTTTTGTGTAGTGCAATACTTGGAGGGTGCCTCCAAGGAGTGGACGTAGGTCGAGACGACCGAACCACTATAAATCTCTTTGTTCCTTTTCTTGCTTCCGCACATTTAAATTCCGCATTATTTTCGTGGTGTGATTTGGTTTATATGATTTTATTTCCTTGTTTTAAAAAGAAGTTTTTAAAATACCAATTCACCCCCCCCCCTCTTGGTTAGTTTGGGACTAAGTTCATAGGGCTTAACATCCCCATCGAACTTTCACTCTTGTTGTGAATTGTTTTAGTTTTTAATTTTGTGATTTACCTAAAGGAAAATTTTTAAAAATACCAATTCATCCCCCCCTCTTGGTTAGCCTCTGGCTAGTTCTTAAGGACTTAACATCCTTAATGAACTTTCAACTCAATCATTTCAACTGAGTGAATAAAGAATCGACATTTGATGCCTGATATTGGGATTTGATGCCTGCCCGATCACAACAGGACAATCAGAAGGAAAAAAGAGTGGTGAGGAGTACCTTCTAGGGGCTCTATTAGGCTCTCTTAACCAAACAAGTAAAATCAACTACCTATCTGTTTATATCAAAACAACATGGTAGAAGATAAAATTCACCTCAACATCATTCTGACACAAATCTTTGTAGGGATGTGAGGAAGAAAGGGAAGATATATGAAAGAATTCTAAGGGTAGAGCCACCTAAGAAATCCCAAGCTAGCTTTATGGTAACCACATTTGGTCAAAAGAGCGTCGATATAAGGTTTCATTTACATATGCGAATGATAGAGCTCTCTTTCTAATTTGAGCAGCAAGAGATCTATCATCTGGAAGCCTACCATGCTTCAAGTATTCTATAAAGGACTCTCTCCAATCTGACTCCTCATCAACAGCAAACACTGTGAGGGTCTAATCGGGAGAAGGCAAGTCTGCGAGGCAGAAGGCTTGATGATACTGGATAGAAATGGACATGGGGTTTCTAGTAGGGTCAGCTAATTCTTTTGCTAATTTGGCCAAGGCATATGTATTTCCATTTTCAGATCTAGGGATCTTGGCCAAAGTTACTTCTGGTATAAGGAACAAGAGCTCCATGACTTTGTTATAATATGACAAGAGCTCAGGCTTAAACACTTGGTAGACTCCAGCTACTTGATTTATTATAAGTTGAGAGTCTCCAAAGATTTTTATCTGCATAATATTCATCTGAATGGCCAACTCTAACCCCAAAATAAGAACTTCGTACTCAACTTTATTATTAGTACGAGGTTCTGATAGACTATAGGAGTACCATATAGTATGGCCTTCAGGGGACACAAAAATCAGTCCTAATCCTATCCTAATTATAGGATTTTCATATAGTTTTAAAGCTTTAACGAATGATGCCCCGTCAAAGTAAAACTCCCAAGTAGGGGACTCCTCTTCATCCACACTCTTGATTAGTTCATCAAGTAGATCATCATTGAGTGAGGGGAGTCAGCAGGAATTGGGTGATCGGCTAAGAAGTCAGCTAGAGCCTATCCCTTGACGGCCCGCTGAGGAAAAATTGATATCAATTTGTAGTAAGATCATAGACCATTATGCTAGATGACCTGAGAGGGTTGGATGGGTCATCAAATACTACAATGGGTTGACTCGAGAGATTAGATTGATATTATGTGATAACATATGAAGCCTAAGACTCTGTGCTGCAAAGATCAAGGCTAAATATTATTTTTCCATCGCTGGGTACTTAAGCTCTGCAGGTATTAATCTTCTGCTAAGGTAGTACATGACATTCTCCTTTTTTTCCTCATTCTCTTGAGCCAACAGTGCACCTAGGAACTCATATAAGGCCGTAGTCTAGAGAATCAATGGTCTACCTGGGATAGGTGTAGCTAAAATAGGGGGGTTCATCAGGTAGCACTTTTTACTCTCAAATGCCACTCACAATACTCATCCCAGTGGAATCGGGCATCCTTCTTCACTAGGTCAGAGAAGGGATGACACCTACTATAAAGATTGGAGATAAATCTCTGCAAGAAAGTAAGTTTACCCTAAAATGATCTCAAATGGGTAATACTTTTAGGGGGTTTTAAACCTATTATGGCTTTGATCATATAAGGGTCTATCTCAATGCCACGATAGCAAACTATGGACCCCAAGAACTTTCCTGCACTAACTCCAAATGCATATTTCAAAGGGTTTATCTTCAAATCATATTTACGCAGGCATTCTTAAACGATTTGTAGATCTTGAAGGTGATTTTCACGGACCTTGCTTTTGACTACCAGATCATCCACATATCATCTCATCGAAGATAATAGTCATTGCATGTTGATAGATGGCCCCAACATTCTTGAGATGGAAGGGTATCACTTTGTAACAAAATACATATATAGGTGTACAAAACACAGTAAATTTCTCATCTTCAGGGTCCATCTTTATCTGATTGTAACCAGATGAGCCATCCATGAATGAGAAAATGCTATGCGATGATGTTATATCCACTATAAGCTCAGGAATAGGAAGAGGGAAATCATCTTTAGGACATGCCTTGTTCAAATCACGGAAGTCAATGCAGACACAAATTTGTCCACTCTTTTTTCGGAGTGGAACAATATTGGCAAGCCAAGTAGGGTACTTCTCTTCCCTAATAAAACCAGCTTCTATAAGCTTCTTGGTTTCAGTGATCACCTATTGTTCTATCTCTAATCTCATCCTACGAGGTGCTTGTTTAATATGGACTACATTAGGCTTAATGGCTAACTTATGGACTTCTACCTCTAGATTTAGACCAGGCATCTCAGTGTAGTTCCAGGAAAAATAGTCTCTAAACTCAGTTAGCAACTTGATGTATTGTTGAGCCTCTAAATCAGATAGTATGGCACTATGAAAGATAGGCCTAGGATCTGACTCAGTGCCTAAGTTAACCTCATATAGTTCATCCATGACAGAAGTGACGCCATATTCAGACTCTTGTGGAGCATCAAGGACTCTATCCTCACCACTATCTGGGTTTTCTTCATTGGTAAGAGAAACAACAGGATAAAAATGGGAGACAACATGAATATTTGCATTATTGGACTGATTTAATCCCATATAACCTACACCTCCTAGACCTTGAGGGAAATCAGTCTGCCAAACTCGGGCTTACTATAGGGCTTATTCGTTAGGCCTAGTGGAACTAACAAGGCCCCGCTCAATAAAATTCTTTACAATAGGGGAAAAGTAACGAGGGGCATTTTTAACCTCTATCTCTAAAGCGATCTCCTCCGGATCCTAGCTCACAGGATCCAGTGGGGCACCTATACTATGGGATAAAGAGGGACACTCAGATTGTGCTGGCCAAAATGTTTTATATAGGTGAGGTATAGGTTTTTCACTAGTCCATATTAGACCATCATCACTAGTGGAGGGAGCATCAGAAGCTCTTTGACCGAAATCCTCAACTCCTATCCCGCGTATCTGATGGGGAGAAGATTGTCTGCTAGTAGTCTAACGTCGGAGGTCTTCCTCCTCGTCTGAGTTACTATTAATAACTAATCTACCCTCAGGTATCAAATGGCTATAAATGGTAGGACGTGAATCATCCCCAGCAAAATATAGAGGTGTGACGGAACAATGACGAATATCGCTCACTTCATCTTCTGAAGAGTCGGACTCTACAGTCAAAGAAGAAGTGTAAAGGTGAAGGGTAGGAGGTGTCCGAGTGTCACAATTCCACAGCTCACGAGTCGATCCTCTACCTCTACCTCGTACTCCCCTACCTTTACTAGGGGGAACATCATGCCTCATTATAAACTGGAAAGGATCTATATCAGAATGTGTAGTGGAAACACCTGGCTCAATGCTAACCTGTGATGGACCCTATACTAACGATTGTATAGGACCCTATGCAAATGACTGCGTAGGACCCTGTACAACACTAGAGGGTGTCACTGGTGACTAGGAAGGTGGAGGTTTATAAGTCTTTTGAGGTACGTAGTACTCAGCATCATCATAAATAGAGACCTCATACACGAAAAAGGGCTAGGTATCTCTATGAATGGTATACTCGACCTCATTCCTCATAAACTTTATATATTGATACAAGGTAGAGGGAACCATTCCATACTCATGGATTCAAGGCCTTCCTAAGAGAGCCCTGTATGAAGTATTAACCTCAAGTACATGAAACTTTATCTCAGTTAAAAAATTTTCAAACTTCAGAGGTAAGGTAACGGACCCTAGAGCTCGCTGGCTTTGGTCATTGAAGCCTTTCAACATAATCTTATCTGAAGTGAGCTTCAAATGACCTAGGGAGAGTCCCTTTAAATTTTCATGGGTAAGAATATTCACTGAAGCCCTTGGATCGACGAGGACCATATTCAACTCATACCCATTGACTTCAGTAGTGACATATAAGGAACGATTGTGCTCAGTAGTCCCTAGGTTTAGATCACGACTAGAAAAGATAATGCATAGCATCTATTTCAAATGACATGCATCCCCTACAGATTTAGAAGCAAGGAAGGCTTGATAGGACTCTGGTTCAAGAAGGGCTTTCACTAGTGTCTCTCTCAAGTCAGGGGACATCATCAGAGCATCGTAGACACTCAAGAGGGAAGGAATTTTTCTTAAGTGAGCCAACACATTATAGTTTACATCTAATTGAGGGCCTTTCCCTTTCTCCTTAGACTGCTCTTGGGAGGAAGGGATAGGATCGTCCTATTGGGTGACTATGTTTTTATCCTTATTATTTATATTTTTAGCCATTCGAGATGGAAGAACCTTCCCTAAATGCAAATGAACTTCCGATATTGAGTCATCCTCAGCAGGAGATTCTTTTGGTTCAGTGGTGGTGGCTTATGTTGTCTCTAAGAAAAGTGTCTGGAGAGGGTTCTCGGATTCATCTTCTAAATCCATGTATTAACCACCCTCTAGTATGGTAAATACTGGCTCATCTTCATACTCTGACTCAGACTCATTATTATACTCAGAATTATTCACATTATAAGAGATATGTAAAGCATGAGAAGAGTGAGTACTAGAAGGAACTGAAGTAAAAGCAGTAGGTAAAGAACGCCAGAAGTAGCCATAATCACTCTCTTCTATTATTTCATCATCAATAGAAGGAAAAATAAAGTCCTTCAACGTAAGTGCTGGAAGGAACCCTTTCTTCCACACTGAAGTTACAACATACTTTTCTTTTTCATACATTTTCTTAGTACATAAAATAGAAGAAGAAGAAATGTGCTCATCTAGCACTACAACAGAAAGAGAAGAAGTAAGAGGTGCTGGCGTAGTAACTGAAGTGACAACTGTCGACTTGGCCTGGGAAGGCCTCATCTCAACTGCCTTAGAACTCTGAACTGCTCGATCAATCATCTTGTTGGTCTTTTTGGAGAGTGCTAACTGCCACTCTCCCAGAAACTGTGGGGTGATCTACTACTACTGCCCTGACTGTAACTCTGACTATCCCTGTAGTTAGTACTGTGGCTAGGACTAGAGATTATCTGAATTGTCTGAGTAGCCTTACCCTTGGGCTACACCAAATCACTATCTTGGAGGTGTATATGTCTGGTGGCCATCAATCTCTCTACTTTATCCTTGAAAATATAGCAGTCTTCCAAAACATGCCCAATGTGTCTGTGGTAAGGATAATATAGTGGGTGGTATGTCTTTCCCTCCTCCTCTACTCTATTATTGTATGGGAATGTCAGAATGTTCTTCTTAGTAAGGAATTTAAATATTTTTCTTACACTTTCTCTTTTGAAAAGATATTTCTTGCTAAGCTTCTCTTGTAGGTACTACTGACTCTCTGGAATCCTACAGGAGGAGGGTCTAGATTGTGCTGCTGACTGACCAAAAAGTTGTGGCTGCTGCTGCTGAACTGTCTAAGGGCTTCTTGCCCTTATCTGATGGTCCATAGGTAATGTATACCTCCCCTCTCCTAAGAGAAGGTGCCCCTCAAGACTCTTACCATTGAGGTCTGCTTGAAGGCTGACTCTCAACCTTAGGAGGGACTGCATCGGGTATGCTGTCCTGTAAACTGACAACCTTCGTCAACAACTTCTAGAAGGTTCTAATGCTAAATCCCTTAAGGTAGGGTGCTATAAGACCATTTATGTTCTTTAGTAAAATCTCAACTACGTGCTTCTCCTGTAATTATGGCTCACTCTGCAAATTGAGATTTCTACATCTAACTATGTAATCTATGAGAGTCTCTTGAGGGCGCTATCTAGTGACCACTAACTCTCCTATAGTGACTCGGTGCTCTACACTGACAAACCTCTGTATGAACAACTACTCTAGCTCTATCAAGGTCTGGACCAAGTCATTGGGGAGGTCAGAGTACCAAGCAAACACCACCCCAACCAAGCTGTTGACGAACAATCTCAATATCAGAGTATCGTTCCCCCCTATGTTGTAACTTATGGCTTGATACTGAGCCACATGCTGCCTCGTGTTCCCTAGCCTGCTAAATACTCTAAATTATGGGGGAACAAAACTAGGAGAGTAGGGCTCCCTCTCAGACTCATCTGGGTAAGGCCTACCTCTGCTAACAACCTCTCTCCAGCCTTCCTGGAGATAATGGCCTGCTAAATCTTCTGGGCTATTAAATGCTGAATTTGGTTGGCTAATAAGTGTACTAGCTGACTCTGGGCTGGAGGAGTGTGAGTAGGCACTGTGGGTGGTGCTGGGACTGCTCTCTAGACCTTGTCAACTCCTACAGGATCTAATGCAACTGGTGAAACAATTGGCTCATCCCTGAAAGTACTAGTAGTGTCTATAGCCATCATCTGGGGCATCGTCCCAAGCCTGTCAACTAGGAAGTCATCGCTGCCATTGCTCTGGCCATCTCTTCCATCTTTGCATAGAGGTATAGAACTGTAGCATCCGTATCCACTGACCTAAGAGATCCACCCACCTCGGGCTCTCCATGCCCGTCATCCTTAAGCTATCTCTGCTCATCCGAGCGACCTCGCCGGGTAACCACACAAACTCTGTGTACTGATATATTCTCGTCTGACTCATCTCTGAGTGTGTCATCCTTGGAGAAGGCCCGGCAGAGTGTCTCTATATACGGACTCATCAGGGAAGTGATCCTATGGGAATCAGGAACTAACTGAGTCACTATCTGAACTGGTGAACCATCAGGAGGGACTATCTCATCCACATCTTTTATCATATCACACACCATCGAAACTGCCTGTCTCAGGGAAATATGCTACCTCTGACTGTCCAACTATGTCTACTGGCTGAACTATCTCAACTAGCTGAACTGTGTCGACAGGGGTTCCTGCTTGCCGATGTCTCCAAATCCACCTACTATGGCTGGGCTCTATACTGGTAATCGGCTGCTGCAGGGCTACTACAACTGAACTGATCTGGGGCCGAGCAGGCTCCCACTGCTATCTCTGTCCACGGTGACGTGGGCATCGCCTAATAGTGGGAGTAACTACAAGTGGTCTAATAATTGGAGCTGCCTCGGTTGACTGCTAAGGTGTCTGTCCTCTATGCCAACTATACATTCCCCTTGTAGTCTATCTCCGCAATTGAAAAGTAGCCTAAGAGATCTGTCGGAGTAACCTCTCCCAACTGACAGGCCCTCTACCATGCACTAGGCGGATGATATTTCAAATCCTCTAAGAGAGGGCTCGAACACCAACGTCCATAGGGACCCTAGCTCGGGGTAAAGTAATGTAATAAGAGCAGCCACCATAATGCAAGCAACGTCCCCCTCATCCCCACTATGTGTTAGTGGAGAGAAGCATCCTCCCTGTATCGCCTCTATCTTAGGAGCTACTACTACATCTGGGGTGGGTGCAACCATAACTCATCGTAGTCTCTACTGCCTGGGAGCCACTGTCCTCTGAACTAGCTCCTGGTGAGCTATTGCTTCAACCATCTGCTGCCTATCTGCCTCAGATGCAGCCAGATGGAGTCTCCTATTCTTATTCCTCCTAGCCCTTCTCCCAAGGCCAGAGGTAGAGGAAGACGGAACTTCTAAACCCACTGCCTGGGTGGCAGGGGGAACAGGGACAACATGAAGTGCCAGGGTCTGCTCGGTGGTCTCAGTGTGAGAGAGCCGAGCAAAAATAGAAACCCAGTGAGAATAGAGTGAAGGAGCCTTGGTCTGGGCACCCCTCTTCCTAGTGGAAGTGAGAAGGGGAACATTAACTCGAGGTATCTCTGCCAGAATGATAGGGTTAACAACAGCAGCAGGCTGCCGGCGATGAGGGGCTGGAGCAACCTATGCAACAAGAGAGATAGACACTAGTCTCTAAACCACAGGATGACCTGTTGGAACTAGAAGTGTCTTAGGTACTGATCACCTAGCCATAGGGCGAACTGGCTGCGCAGGTACAGTAATGGGATGAGCAGGTACCCGGGCTATCCACCGAGCAACTAGACGTCCAAAAGGGAGCATGGCTCCAAGTCCTCTCCTCTGGGGAGGAGATAATGCAACAGCCTCAGTCGGGGTCGACTCGCCAAGAGTGATGAAGGCCGAGTCAGTGAAGGAACCAAAAGTGATTCCTCTAGCAGGAGGACTAGCTAACAGGGACTCAGGAAGAGTCACCCGTGTGTCCGAGCCAAAGCTGAAAGTAACAGAAGTAACAAAAGAAGCCATGGCACTACTACCAAGAAAAAAAATTTTGAGAAGTTAGATTAAAGTTAAAATTATGAAAGAATAAAGGATTTGATAAAGATGGATAAGGACGGATCAAAGACAGAATATCCTAGAAGGCTGGAAAGAGGTAGAGTAGGAGAAACCCTAGCTAAAGGGAAGGAATCCTAACTAAGGAAGGACCCTAACTAAGAGTGGGATTGACCTAATCTAAGGAGTACCAATCCCAAAGTACACATAAGAAAAAATAATATATAATATAAAGATAAAGAGAGAAACTGGTCCCACCATGGTCATCAAAAACCTGTGGACCTCCGAAAGAGCACTACTACGGCTACAGGATTGTAGAGGGGTATACGACCTCTTCCACCCCCAGAGATAGAGACAACCGCAAGTAAAAGGGACAGATTGGACCAAACATACGATTAACCATGGAGGATAGCGGCTCTCACCTACGCACCTCAATGGGTAATAATATATATGGCCTAATCACAATTATGGATTTCCTCTATCTGATACATCAGCTCGAAATGGGGTTTATAAGATGCTGGAATTCAATTTCCCATGGGCGCAAGCTCCTATGGTTAATTATGTCCCAGGCTAGAGCCCGAGAAGACTCTCGATTAAGGGTCATACATTATCCCTTCCTAAAATAGGATTGGCACAAAGGGCTAATACTAGGAAGTCCTATCCAAAGAGAAGAAAGGTTTGATTTAGCTCAATCAGCATGCGTTGTTCACACCAGCATTCGGAAGCTCTATGGTACTAAAGAAAAATTGGAGAAAATTAATTCATGCAGACAACACAAGAGTGAGTGAAGGATGGAGATGGTGTCATCCTGTGATGTAGATAAGTAGGATTTATAGTCCCTGAAGAATAGGAAACTTACCTACTATTTAAGTCATACTTCAAAACTGAGTATAGTAGCCTCGAATCCTAAATCTAGGTTGAGTTTAGTTTTCTACACACACTAACACCTGTGTCATAGCTAATGCAATGCAAAACCTGGACTTACCCTAGCCTGGATTGGTGAGCCAGCTAACCACTTAATCGCTTTAAAACTATGCCGTCAAGTCAAATATGAGAGATGGGTGCGTGGTATAATTTTTTTTTAAAAAAGTACGACTAACATCTAAAGGGTTTCCTAATTGGTCCTGGACTTATGTTGGGTAAATGCCCCTAACTAATGCAATTAAAATTTTATTTTTAATTAGTTTCTAATGCAATGCATGCTAGTTGAAGCTTCCAAATCAAATATGCTTAAGATTTTAAAAACATGCTTATTATAAAATAATTTTAAGAAAAGACTATACTTCCCCAGGTTTGGCACTTCATCCTCATAGGCTAGATTATCTGGACTCTACTCGCAAGCGGGAAGGTGTCTTATTAGGAGGGAGAGAGATGCATTAATATGCATGCGACCCCGGACAATTTTGGCAGTTCTCTAGATTCGTTAAGTTTCGATGTTATTTAAACTTAAAGTTTTAAATATTAGTTATGAGTAGAAAGCATTTTATGAAAGTGCCTAACGAATATCCAGGCTAAACCCAAAAAGCAGCATGGAAGAAAGAAACCTAGAAAAAGTAGGAAATTTTTACTGCGCAAATATAGTAAACACATCAAATTAAATAAAATAATCAAGTAAATGTCCATAGGCCAACTGCCCTTTAAATACAAACCAGAGTCTACAGAAAAGTAAAATGGGCAGGCACCACTACCAGCAACCCAGATTTCTAAGCCTATGACTGACACAAATGACTTTGAGTGGGATATTAGGTCTTCAAGTCTTCAGCCTTCTTGGACTTCTTCTCCTTGGACTC
Source organism: Dendrobium huoshanense (assembly GCA_016618105.1). Taxonomy (NCBI): domain Eukaryota; kingdom Viridiplantae; phylum Streptophyta; class Magnoliopsida; order Asparagales; family Orchidaceae; genus Dendrobium; species Dendrobium huoshanense. The sequence continues at coordinate 31,749,083 of CM028344.1, forward strand.
CTTGGATCTCTCCTCCTTGGACTCCTTGGATCTCTCCTCCTTGGACTCCTTAGATCCATCATGGCTTGAATATCCAAATCAAGAGACCATTCCCATGAAAGGGGTGTTGCCTTTCTCTTTAGATATCTAAATCCATCCAAACTTTATCTTTCAAATGGAAGAAGACTCTCCCATTTAGGATGCCTTCTTCTTTTAGAATTCAAGTTGGATAAGAATATCCCACTCAAAATTCATCTTCACAACTCTTACCAATATTACAAATATTTTATATTAATAGAAAGTAGTAAATCTAGAATAACTTGCACAATTATCCTAATAAAAATATCACGCGGTTATAATATCCCAAGTAGTTATATTGAAAGTAAAATTTACGTCACAACCATTATTGGCCATGTTCTTAATCATTGAAGGCTAATCAAGCTTCTGGGGCATTTGTAGCAGTTATTATATAATGATATTAGCCCTCATTTATTTAGGGGGGCTGAGAAAGCACCTGCACAAAACATCATTATAAATCTTGACATTTTGCCCCCTTTTTATTTAGCTTTATATGAGCATGACCACCTGCAAATATATATATATATATATATCATTCCTAATCTAAGGGTAAATCTATCACCTATCACATAAATCCACAGTACAGTAAAAGTAAGCAAATACACCAATTTCAACATAACATGCAATAAAAACTCGAAAAATCCGACATACAATAGAAAAGAAAACACCAGCTTAACCTAGATCTAGAAGTGGTGACCTAGCAAATAATTATATGTGTGTGTAAGGTTTGTGTGGCTTTGGATAGGTCATATGTTGGATAATTAGTATAAGTTGCATAGAGTTCTGGTTTGTTGAAGGCCAAAAAAGGAAACTTTAATTAAAGTTTAAATATTAGTGGATCAGGGTCAATTTCAGTTAATTTAGTTTGTTGATCACTTTTGAATGCTTTGGGTAGTGATACTTGAAATTTAAATTGCATTACTAATTTTGGAAAGTCTCAGGTCCTCCTAGGTACTACGTTGAGGGGGTCAAAAAGGTCACTATAGGAAGTAGGTTAGGCTTGAGATTCCTAACATCTTAAATAAATAATACACCTTAAGTTGAGTAGTTAGATAGGTAGTTTACTGGATTTGGAGTTTCCTAGGCAAAGTTATGAATTTTCCAAGTTTTGGGCCTTAGATTATAGATTGAGGTTGACCAAAAAGTTGACTTTTATATTTAAGTTAGTTTATAGAATCCTAATATTTTTAAAAAATACTAGACCCTAATTGGAGTTGAATGCAATTTAGTTTGCCTAATTTGAAATTTTCTACAATTAGTTATGAGTTTCTAAAGTTTGGGTATTTATTGAATTATCTAGATTATCTAATTAAGGGGGATTTTATGGTTTTGGTCCAAATTAGCTTCAAACTGATTGGAATCACCACCTTTGTAAGCTGATTAGAATCACCACCAAAGGTCAAAAATAATCTTAGAAGGCATTCCCAAGTATTTGGGGAAAAGTTGAGATTTTTAATAATTTTTAATAATTTATTAGGAGCAAAAAGGTAATTTCTAATTAAGGCTAAGTTATGGATTATATTGGGGTCAACCTAAAGTTCCCTATTTATCTTAGGTTAAAGATCTAATTCTGAATAACTTGAGGTATTATGGCTAATTTTATGAGTTAAAATGGATTTATTGTAATTTTTAGAAGGCTACGGGATCCTATTTACTTAGTAAATTAGAGTTGATTAATTAAGAGGGTTAAAGAACCCTACAAATTGTTAGAAAATTTTGGGAGATTTATGATGTCACTAAGTTTAAATGTTGAAGTTTTCATGTCAATCAGGGATCTATCATAGCTCGTAGAATTTTTCTAAGTTCGCTAAACGGGCCCTTAATTGTTGTCCTTAAGGTGTCACTACATTATAAGGGTTTAAATATAGTTTTGAACTAACTCTCTAGGTAATAATGATGGAGTACACAAACAAAGTATACCCACCATGTCCTTAGATCTAGGAGAGCCTAAACTAATTATTCGTGCATCTTACACATGTAAACTACGATAAAAAGAAAGTAAATACGCTTAATAAAATGATTACTGAATGATTGGGACTCAATCACCCACTAATCCACTCCCCCATGATTGCTCCTCACATATACAATCCATGTTTAAAATTTCGCCAAATAATGGATCTCCCGAAGTTAGAATTTAATTATAAGTAGTTTTAAAATAGTTTTAAAATACTTATAAATATATAATTATGAAAATAATATAATTCAAAATAAATCAATTTGTAATAAGTACATATAGGGAAGACCTACTGACCACCCTAACGAGGTTATGAAAAGGGTTTTAAAATAATTTTTAATTTAAAGATAATTATTATAATAATTATTTAAATAAAGGTAAAATACTCAAAATAACTAGGTAAAGCCAAAATCTGCCAGAACAGCAAATTCAAACCACAAAAAATAATTTAAATTAAAGCTCATAATTTTTTAAAAAAAACGAGGGGTTGCACGCTGAAATCCTATTTAAGACAAAAAAGATATGATTTTTTGAAGTTTAATGCATTAAAATGACCTTAAGATAATTCTAAAAAAATAAATACTTAAAATAACCATTAAATAAACATGAAAAATAAACTTAAAAGTTATTTAAATTTAATATTATTTAAATATAATAATAATAATTATTATTATTATTATTATTATTATTATTATTATTATTATTATTATTATAATAGTAATAATAATTATTATAACAATAATTATAATAATGAAAAATAATTTTAAAGAAATAATAAAGATAATAAAAATAATAATAATAATTTTAAAATAATGATAATGTCACTAATTTTTAAAATAATATTAAAATAATGATAATGTCACTAATTTTTAAAATTATAATAATAATAATAATATTTTTAAAAAAAAAATTAATAATAATCCTATTATTATTATTATTATTAAAATAATTTTAATAATAATTTTAAAATAAAGCCAATTTTAACATAAAATCAATAATAGTAAAGTAATATTAATAATAATAATATAATAATGGTAAATAATGATAATAATAATGCTTAGAAACACTTTAAAATAACATTAATAATACTATTAATAATAACTAATAAAGTAATACTTAAAAGAATAAAAAGAAATATTAAGAATAATAATAATAACAATAATAATAATTAATATAAAATAATAATAATATTAAAATAATGATTTTTCACTATTTTTTAAATAAATTTAAATATATTAAATATTTTTAGTTTAAAATAATTTTAAATCGTAGGGAGTTCAAATACGAACAAAACGATATATTGTATGTAATTTATGAACTTATAAATATTTTTAAATTAATTTTTGAATTTTTTGTATTTAAAAATACATTTAAAGTAATATTTATATTAAATAAAATGGCAGCAGCGGTGGGAATGCCACATGGCGGCCAGGGACTGGCTCCCGGGACCGCGGCCAATGATTTCCCTTCCAACAATCATTGGGGCCATCGACACAGCGGCGGTCATCCACGTGGAGGGCCGAGAGTGGCTCCGCAGTTTGGGTGATGATTGGCGGGACTCACACGGTAATGACTTAACACAGTCAGCATTTATGCCGACCACTTGATCGACCATCGTTTCGCACGAACGACCGTAATCTAGCCGAACAGACGACACAATGGTGAATCAAACCGCGGGGTCGATACAGAGGCGGGTATGACAAAATCCAGGCTGTTGATCACAAGATCAACGGTCTAAAACCTGTCCCATGCATGCAAGCACAAAACTGAGAACCCTAGGGTGATAATCTCCTTGTTCTCGCGATTGGATGTATGGATTCAAATGAAATTTTAAACCTAGACTAAACGTATGAAGATCATTAATGGGGGACAAAAATCACGTTCTAAAATGCGTTGTATAGGGAGTTATTTAGATCTAAGTGCTCTAGCCTAGGGTTAGGGTTTTCACCTCGGTGTTTGGACGGTTTGACCCATATGTAGGCTTATTGCACTTGCAGACTATCTAAGCTCCTTTTTGTAGAAGAGGTCGTGAGCTCTTGACGCCTGGATCGATCGCAAAATGCCTTGGACATCCTTGGGCTTCAGTTCGCTAGGCTATGGCTGCCGACGAGCTTTGACCGGTCAGCATCGCCTTAGTAGAAGTCGAGGAGGGTGAGGGGAGTTCTCTCACCAGATCTCTCGGTCTCAGGAGGCTTTGGGAGAGAGCAATCAAAACAGATCTTTAATTCCTCTTAAATTTTACTATTTAAGGTCCCTAGACCTAAGGTGGACGACTAGGATTGAATCAATAGGTAATTAGGAGGGAAATCCCATTCAAATTAGTCATGGTTTGCAATTCAAATCCATAGGGAGGCTTTAAAAACATAAATTAAGACTTAAATGGGACTTAATGGGTCATATTGACCCATTATGACTTAGGTTGACCAAGTTAAGTATTGACTTGATCAACCTAGCCAATTAGGTCCATGGGAGTGGGGGGAATGAGCCATGTAAAGGTTTGAATGCATGCAAAAATTGATTTGAGCTCTAATAGGTTCAAATTGGTCAAAATGGCCCATTAAGGCTTGGATTGACCAAGTCAAAGTTTGACTTGGTCAATTTAGCCTATGTTTTTTTTTTTTTTTTTAATAGAAGATGCAATTAGCATTAATGACGAAAAAAAGAGCTTGCAAAGGGCTATCCTTCCTAAACAAGTATAAGAAACTTGTATGAAGGTCAGTTTCAATAAAAGAATCCCAAAAAAAATTTCCTAACAAAGCAAATTTGGCACAAAAATTAGCCGTCTTATTACAATCACTATGAGCAAAAATGAAAATGACGTTATTGAAAACTTGTAAGAATGATAAGTCCGGTTTGGTACCTTTGTTAGTTTTCAAGTTGATAGTATCTTGGAGCATCTTCATGATATTCACATTGTCTCCTTCAATGATTATTCCATTATATTCACAAAACCAATTTTGAATGTAGTTTTCAAAAGAAAGAATAGCTTTGAGTTCCAAATAGGCGATGTCCCAATGAATTAACTTTCTACCATATGCACATAACATTCTACCTTTGCAATCTCTTAGAACACCAGCTATACTCGCCATGTTGTTAATAGATAGAGCAGCATCAACATTCAGTTTAATCCAACCTTGGGGAGGGTGACACCAAGATTTGGACAGCATAGGCTAGTTGGTGTTCCAGGTCTTGATTTGACTGAAGGTGAGAAGTATGGGAAATAATTTCTGCAACAGCATAAGCATAGATCTTCACAAGACCCTTATCAGCTCCCTGTTATAGTGTCGTAGTACATTCATCCAGATTTTGAAATGTAGGAACATTGAACCTGCAGCTTCTTAATTTCTGTAATAATACCTTCAGCATGCTGCATTTTATGATAACATGTTCTGTGTCTTCATTCTCATGACAATCTCTCGGACAATCATTAGAATTAGCCAATCTTCTGTAACTTAGCCACTCCTTCGTTGGTAAAGCACCATGCAACACTCTCCACCAGAACTGGTAAACTTTTTGGTCCAATTTTAATCTCTTCAGCCAATTATACTTGCTATACTTACTATCACTTTGAAAATTGATAGCTTCAGCACATAATGCTGACACAGTTTTACCTGTATTGGTATGAGCAAGCTCCATTCTATCCTCTATATTATTCGCCCCCTTCTCCATTTGTTGTATGAGCTTTGCCATATCTCCAGAAAATAATTCAGTTAGTTCTTCTGAATTCCATTTACCATCTTCATCCATAATAAAAGAAACCTTCTTGTCGTCAATGTCCATCGTATTACATGTTGCCGGCCATCTGTTGAGGCTTCTATCTAATATCCAATTGTCAGCATTGATATTGATACTATTACCATTGTTAGCCTGCCATCTAACAACTAGTTTCAGATAATCAATGCCCTCTTTAATAATTTTCCAAGCAGTAGATGCACCTCTCTTTGCGCTTTCCTCCCACATTTTGGCTCCAAATTTTTTGAAGAGGATTTTATGGAAAAGTGAATTCTTGTTCCATAAAAACATCCACGCCAATCTCAATCTTAAACGACCCTGAATCGCCGTAGCTCCATGTATGCCAAAACCCCCTAGGTTGGTAGGTAAGCATAGAGTTTCCCAAGCAATATAATGCAAACCTTGTTTCCCATTCTCTTTGTGCCACAAGAGGTTCCTACAGAGTTTGTCAACTTTTAATAAAATGCTTTTAGGAATGAGGGAGTGTGCTACCTGATAAGTAATCATGCTTGAATAGGCAGTTTTAATGAGAAGAATTCTTCCAGCCAGAGAAAGCCATCTAGCTCCCCAAAAATTATGTCTACACATTGCTTTCTCAATGGTGCTATTGTAGTCTTCAGCTTTCATTCTTCTGAGAACCAGTTTAATACCCAAGTAGAATAATTCTTTGACTTCCTTATATCCCATAATTTTATTTAACTTGCTTCTTCTCTTTTTGGAGACAACTTTTCCATAAAAACCATGGATTTCTATGAGTTGATCGCCTGGCCCGTCCAGCTACAATAACATTTGAAGATTTTCTTCAGCATCTTTGCATTCCTGCTGTAAGCCTCAGCAATCACTAAGACATCGTCTGAAAACAATAAATGTGTGATCTTCTCTGTATTCGACGCTAGTCTCATCCCCAGCTACACCTTATGTTCATTAAGAGCTTTAGATAGAAGATCTGAGCATAAAATGAACAGGCTTGGTGACAGCGGACACCCCTGCCTGAATCCACATTAAGCATTAATCCATTCAATTCTTTTACCATTAATTACAATAGAGAATTTTGGGTTTGAAACACATTGTAGAATTAGAAGGATTAATCTATCTGGAAAAGCTGTCAATTTCAAAACCTGTTCAAATGTTTCCTAGCACATACAGTCGTACGCTTGCTCCATATTGAGTTTAAGAAGGAAATAACATGGCTTAGCAACAGATGATCTCATCTTACAAACAATCTCCTGTACAATAAGACAGTTGTCTGAAATACTCCTGCCCGGTACAAATGCTCCCTGCAACTCAGAAATGACTCCCGGAAGACAGTTTTTGAATTTATTTAGAATCATACCAGCAACCATCTTATAAATTGTTTGGCATAGGCATATTGGCCTGAACTTGGAACATTCTTTAGCATTCTATATTTTCGGAATCAGCACAACCACCATTTCCTTCCATTGCTCCGGCATTTCCCTTGTTTTGAAAAAGTTGTTAACAGCATTCCATGTAGCTCGTTCCACAATGTTCCAATAATTTTTGAAAAAAATAGGCATTTGCACCGTCAGCTCCAGGAGATTTATTATTACCCATATTCTTGAGTGTTAACTTCAACTCCTCAATAGTGAATTTTGCTTCCAGAATTTTCCTCATATTAACCTGTATGCAATCAGAATTTTTGAAATTCAGCCAATTCTTCAAATCACAGCTGCGCTTGCACCATTTCTTTTTGAAGAAATTCTCCATAATATTATGGATGTCTTCATGATTTGAAACCAATGATCCATCCTCCTAAGCAATTTGTAGAATTTGATTGCTCTTCTTCTTGGCTGAAGCATAAGTGTGATAATATCTTGTGTTTTTCTCGCCTTCATCCATCCATTGGTATTTAGACCTTTGTCTTCACCAAGTTGCAATTCTAGCCAGGTTTGCATTAAATTCTGCAACTTTGCTTCTCAGTAGCAATAGATCTCCCTGGCTCAAGCCTCCAGTAGCAGCTTCTCTATTTTGGAACTCCAAAATTACCTGCTTAAGCACCTGGTTCCTCATGCTGAATTTTGATTTGAAGTCTTCGTAGTTTGGAGTTCGATTTTCTTAAAATGTTAGTACACACAAGAGAAAATACAAATCTTCTAAAATTATTAGGAGATAACTATACATTTGAACAATAATGTTTGGAATCATCAAAACTATACAAGTTGCAAAAATGTAAAATATGCAAATAGCAACTATCTTAACATGACCTGGGTCTGGGCTCAGCAGACTTGGCTTGACTCCATGGACCCATTGGGATGGGTCTTGGGGTCTAGCCTGGTCAAACTTGACCAGGTCAACTCCTTGACCTAGTATGCAGCAAAAAGCAGGACAACAGTATCTGTCATATTCCTTATGCAGTTTGTTATAGTATTTGGCTCGTGTAGTACATCCGCCACTACTACAAGTAGGCAGGTAGATGTATTCCTTCACAGACTGGAATTAATTTCAGGATACTGTATTTACATCAGTCTTTCTGCATTATCCATTAGTGGAATGTGGTGCATACATCTATATTTGTAGAGAAATCATATGTATTGCAGATCTTTTAATACTACTCACAAGCATTTGTATTTGCATTTGATGTGATTTCTTACCACCATTTCTTCGTATGTGCTAGTTGTTGTCATTTGAGGGGGTCTAGTGTATTTGTTTACACTTGAGTGACATCAGTTGTGTATGAGCCTTGGTGTTCTATCCATGAACACACTAATACAATATTATAATAAAGTTGTTTTTCCTCGATGTTTGCAAACATGTTGCATTTATTGTGTATAACAAATAGCAAATCACTATGCCCACTATATCTCTTAAAGGCTCATGACATGAATAACAACATTATCATTATTTTCACTTAACATTAGCATCTGGATTAGCATAATCATTATGGACGGATATATAATTCATTGGGGGATTCTTTCGTTAAATGCTTTCCAACTTCTTTGAATGAACTTGTGGATCCATTGGCAAGATCATTGAACAACACATTGAAGATCTTTTATAACAACATCCCTTTAAGAATAGTTCATGATCTACATGATAATTTGTTCATTGATAATTGCTTGGAATCGTTCGAATGCTTCGATTTGATTGAATTCCATTCATATACACTGAATATTTATCATCCCTGAATTTAATGTGGTCTTTTGATTCAAGTCAAGTTCAAATCAACTTCTTTGTGGTTCAAATGTCCACAAATTTGGTTGCAAATTCAAGTCTAAGTCCCCTGTTGTCCATGTGTGTTAAATTTTGAGTTCAATTCGAGTTCACTTGTTGTCCAAATTTTATGTTCACTTGAGTTCAAATCAAGTCTTTTGCATGAGTTCAAGTTCCACTATCATTTCTTTGATGTTCATTTGATTAAGCTTGATTTTGTCTCGAAATGTGCCCAAGTTAAATTTATTTGATGTCCAAATAAAATCCACTATTCGGTCTAAGTCCTTATCCTTTTTGGATAAAATTTCGGCAGCCTCTCGGCGTCTCCCCCTTTTAGGGGAAAACCAATAGACCGCCTACCTGCCACGTCAATAAAGACGTGCACGGTTGGTGTTTGTGAGACACCACGGCGATGAAATTTTTTTTTTGTTATCCACCACACTAATAAAGGTGTGCATGGGTTATCAAAGCATTTATTTTTTAAAAGCATTTTTTTATTGCCCTACCGTGCTAAGAAAAGCACGCACATGGATCGCCTGCCTTCGTCATAAGCATCGTATCAAGTTCCCTCCCACCACGCTAATAAAAGCGTGCATAGGGGGTGCCTCGGCGCGCCACGAACAACGAAAAAGGACTTAAGGGGGATTACCTGCCTCGCCACAAGTACCGCGACCACTACAGGAAAATCACCCACTTCCGGCGGCTTTTTCCGGCGGCATTTGACCTATTTCCGGCGGTTTTTTAATTTTCCGGCGGCTTTCGTGCCGCCGGAAAAAACGGCGTAGGAAAATAATTTCCGACGGCGTTTTCCGGCGGCAATATATTTCCGGCGGTTTGCCGGCGGTCAAAAACCGCCGGTTGAAATTAAAAAAAAAAAAAAAAAACAATTTCCCGCTCCCGCTGAAACCGCTCCTCGGCGGCGGCTCCGGCGGCACGCCAGCAACCCGCTCCGGCGGGCGGACCAGAGCATCGAACCAGCTCCCGCGGGCGGACCAGACAGCGTCGAACCAGCTCCCACGGGCAGACCAGACCGCGTCACGTCGAACCGGGCTCGCGCCAACGGGCCCGCCTCCCGCGCTGCCTTCGCTGGGTTTCAAACCGTGGACCTCCTCACCCGCTGCCCCGGACCCTGACCACTGCGCCGTTTCTGCAAAATAGTTAAATCTAAGTATTTTTTTATTTATATTAAAAAAGTCTGAATATTATAATTAAACATTATTAATTTAAAATTTTTATTAAAAAAAGATTTAACTATTTTTAAGTCGAAAAGCCGTCGGAAAGCCGCCGGAAAGCCGCCGAAAAATACCGCGGCAAAATTTTGCGGGAAATTAGCCGTCGCAAAATTTTGCGGGGAAATTAGCCGTCGGAAAACCGCCGGCAAGCCGCCGGAAAGCCGCCGGAAAATACCGCGGCAAAATTTTGCGGGAAATTAGCCGTCGCAAAATTTTGCGGGGAAATTAGCCGTCGAAAAACCGCCGGCAAGCCGCCGGAAAGCCGTCGGAAAGCTGCCGGAATTTTTTGTTGGAAATAAGACGTCATAAACCGCCGGAAAGCCGCCGGAAAATTGATCGCCGGAAAGCCGCCGGAAAATTCCGCCGGTAATAAGTGATTTTCCTGTAGTGGACGAGCTCCCTCCCACCGTGCTAACAAAAGCGCGCATGGGTGATTACTCGCCGCACCACAAGTGCTGAGGGCGGGCTCTCGAGGTTTAAGAGGATATACCTTGGCGACGCCGACGGGGTAGTAGCACAAAAATACAAAACCTCCTTTTTTATCTTTCTTTCTTTTTTTTTTTCTTTTGCTCTCTTTTTTTTTTTTTTGCAACTCTTTTCTCTTTTTTTTTTTTTTTTTTTTTTGACATTTCTCTCCTCTTTTTTTTTTTACACAAATAATACACAAATTTCAAGGATGCATGAATGGCAAGTAATCCTTTTTTTTTTTTTTTGCACACGTTTTTTACCGACATACATATCCATACTTGCAACTTGGACTCAATATAATTATGATTTGTACATGCCATGTATAGGACTTTGGAGATGTGTCATACACAACAGGTGAAGTTGAGAGCATCAATTCAGCTTCAAGCAATCCCAAATACATTGCTTTTCACTTTTATTACTTGGCTTTCGGTTGATGAATAAGGCTTTAAAGGTTGAAGCAGATAATGACTCAAAAGAGGCTTTCAACCATGTGATTTTGTCAAAGTTTGATGTCGATATGAAGGAAATCAAAGAAGAGCGTCTGAACAGACATGGAACTAAACTCAAAGATTCCATTTTTAAAAAAAAAAAAAAAAAACTCATGTTGCTCACAAGAATCAAAGCTTTTTTTTTTTTTTAGTTATTTTTTTTTTAAAATTGGAAAGCACATAAAAGATTTATATGAAGGTAATAAAACCTTGCATTCTCCACATGAAATGTTATTGGAAGCTTTCCTGTATGTGAAAACAAAAATTTTGTTTCATGTGAGCTAATAATACAAACGGTTATAAATGCCTAATAACCTCAACTAATAATGATAAAATGGAACTTAGTAAAGAAAGATAATTAAGCCTCTATACTGGTGGACAAGAGAAGGGGGCAGAAGGAATTGAATGGAATTTCAATTGGCCTTAAAGATTCTCTATGAGCTGCAGCTTTGTAAGGAAAGCACATGGGTGAAAGCTGTTGTGGCCATAGAATGATCTTTAATGTATGGATAAAATAATGCAGTAAAAAAAAAAAGGCTTGGCATGATGGAGTTCCCGTGAAAGTGTAAGAACAGTAATAAATAAAAAAATTTATCATTGCTACGAGAGCTTTGAAAAGCAGACGCCTGGTTCGGAGTTTATAGCTTGTGGCTAGTGCAAGAATTACCAGGAGTTCAAACAGACGTTGGCTTTCTTCCAAATAGGGATCTCGGTTTGGCTCTAAGAAGTATGTCTCACTTCTGAAAGTTGCTGCTGTTTGGAACCGTGGGGTATGGACGGATCTGAAGACAAGATCGTAAGGCTACAGGTGTGGTGAAGTTGACTTTAAGTTGGGATGACGGTGAAGGGGAAGGTCGGGGGGCATAGTGAAGAGCTAAGGAGGAATTGATATTTAGCGTGTGTAACAAAGAGAAGTACGGGGCTTCTCATTTTAATGCAAGACGGAAGTAGTTATCGAGCAAAATTGAGCAGCCGTCTTCTCTATCAAATATCTCAGCTGGATATCCGGGATTAGTCAGAGATCTTCGATTTGAACGTGGTAGCTCGTATTAATTTGATTTGAGAAATTCCTTGTTTGACTTCTGGCCTGACTTCTTTTTAGTTTGATTAATTTAATAATAATATAATATTAAAGATGTCTTTATTATCAATTGTTCCAAAACAATGATAGCCTGCCAACAGGTTAAAACTGCTCCGAACTGCGTGCATTTCCTCAATGTCTATGGATTTTATTTTGTTTTATGTGTCAATTTTGTGAATATCAAAATTGGACAAATTGATAGTGCATTTAGGATATTTCCGACGTTCCGGTCGCAACAGCGCAGCCCGTTTTGTGACCGGACTTCGTTTGGGCAACCTCGTGGCTTCTTTCCTCGGCATGCATGTTTTGCCTCGAGATTCATGCCACTATCCTGGATGATCCAAATTGAACATAGAAAATATAGTTCTGAAGTATTTACGTTATTCCAATAGCAATGGAGAAATCCATTTCGCGAAAGGATATCATTTGAACAGCGACAAGACCAAATTTCCTCAAAATTTTTGTTATTGCCTCGGTATCCATGCCACCAATATGGATGCTTCAAATTAAATAAACAAAATGTAAATTTGAAAGGTTGACAATGTTACAGACGCAACGGCGAGGTCTGTTTGTCGATCTGACATTGTTTGATCAGTCTCGCGCTTTAATTTCGGGTGTCGGTCGTTCCTTTTGACCGATCTCGTCATATTCAATTACGAGGGGCCTCGACGCAGCATAATTCAGTGTCCTGATCGCAACGATCCCATCTGTTTGGCAACCAGAGGTTGTTTGACCCTTCAAGTGATGTGTGGCGCTAAGGCGCATATCGCTTTATTCACCTGCTTGGGTCCTTTCTCGCGTGGATTGAGGTATAGGGGCCAACAGCATCATAAGAAAGGATGAGTAAATAGAGTATGTGAAGTCTCAAGAACAATTAGCTGATATATTCACCAAGCTTTTCAAGCATGAATAGTTTATCACTATAATTAATAAGATTGCTCGAGATAATAAATCATGTTTAAGAGGGGCTATTGAAAATTAAACTTGATTTAATTAATTTGGCCTTTTAATTGAGCCCATAATCTTAGAAAATTCTAGAGTCTCATTTTATGAAGAATATTTTAGATGATTCTAGAAATACATTCTAAAAGAGCGATTTGGAGAATTCTAAAATATGTGATTAATGACTTTTGTAAATGAAGACAGAAGAATATTCTAGAGAGTCAATATATAGTAACCATTGGATTTAAATGTGTTGGGACAATCCTAATGGGTGTGTCATTAGTATAAATAGGTGTGATATATTTGAATTTTGTATGAAGTAGAATCAAGAAGTGTAAGAGTAAAATAAAAAAGAGTTTTTCTAGTGTTCTTTTTCTCTTTTAGAATTCCTTATCTTACATTAGCCTCTTATTTTCCAACACAGGATGGCTATATATAAGAAAATCCTCTATGTTACAAAGATAATGGTGTAAACAATGAATAAGCTGATTAGAATATATAGAAGCTGGTGAAAAAAGTAAATTCCATCTAGCAAAAATTAATTGCCATCAATAGTGAACATAAAGAAGAAAATAAAAAAAATGATCAACAAGTAGTCAAACTATTGCAAGTGATCTCCAAAGTAAGAGAAATTATTCTATGCGGAATCCGGTTATAGAGCTGTGTTCCGATGCCACTAAAATCATTACACGTGACGTGCTTACGTGGAAAGTTAGGATATCCATTTGACTTTTTACCCGACCCATTTGTCTTTTCGGACTTACTGCAGACGAAGAGAAATCCGCAACAAATAAGCCGTAAATATGCAGAAAATGCGCAGCATATACGCAACAAATACTCAATAAATACGTAACAAATACACAATAAAATACTCAATCAATAAGCACATTTTACGCAACGTATACGCAATAAATACTCAATCAATACGCAAATCAAATAAATATCGCTCACTTTTAACTTTCCACGTAAGCATCCGAACACAGCTCTATAACCGGATTCCGCACAGAATAATTTCTCAGCATGGAATAAGATATTTTAGTAGTCGCACTTTTATGACAATTTTTTCTTACAAAACTGTTAGTCCTCTTATATAAATTCACATGAGAGCCATTTTAAGAAATTTGCCTATTTTAAATTGAATAGTAAATGGTTTTTAAAATATTTAGAAGTCATTTAAAATTTTAAAAATATTTTTAAGGCCATTTACATTTCCAATTGGCCATTGTCAAAAGTACTATGAATTGGTCATTGACATTTTACTTATGAATTGTATAATTTAAAGACATTTAAATTGACTTAAATGATCAACCTAATGACTTTATTTAGGACCGTTTTCTTCCGGCTTTTATGATTACAATAGTTTTTATTTAACTATTATTTTTAAATTATTTTCAAGAAGTAAAATGCTAGGAAGCTATTTTTTGCAATGGTTTTCAAAAAAATTACTTTCCCCATAATAGTTTTTAAATCACATGTACAATAAAAAGCTACAATCAACCCAAACGAATTCTAAATAGTATATTCTTCGATCAAGACATAAATATTATATTAATGATTTTTTTAGTACTTAAAGTAACTTTTTAATAAAAAAATTAAAAAATTGTACTAAAAAACTGTTTTAAAAAACAATAATAAAATTGTTCTAGAGGAGGCCTAAATATAATATTTTTAGAAGTCTTATTTTTGTCAACATATCCTTTCTTAAGTTCAATAGCTTGTCTCTCTGTATTTTTTATTTGAGATATTGTTATTATTTTTATCATATTACTATTAAGTAATCTCTTATCTGTAACCAAACATCATAATTAGCTATATTCTTGATTATTATTAATATAATATATAGTTTTTGAAATAAAAAAAGAATGGTTCTTCTTTAAAGCTGGCCATGAATTCTTCAGCAAACTTTCTCACGCGTTCTTAGCAGGTAGACCTACCTAATTTGTTTCTTATCACAGTCAATACTTTAATGGAGAGTATAAACGGCATGAATATTAATGAATTGTGAGCAGGAAGAAAGTTCAAAATGAGCCATTCCTTCTTTATCCCAACTTGGGTTCTATTCTTCCTGATAGCTTCTTCTCTCACAATCCAATTTCAATTCGCTCATGGAGGTTATAAGATTTCCACTGCATTCATTCTTTTTCCCTCATGGCTGCAAACTTAACCTGTTCATTCATTATTCATCAAGCAATACTTTTTAGCTGCAGAACTTTTTTTTTTTTTCTTTGTTTTGTAGATATCGTTGAAGAAAAGGGGAGGAGACTTGGAGGGAGAACTGGTATTAGCCCACCAGCGCCGGCCACAAACCCAATAAAGCACCATTTTCCACCTTTGAAGGGCCAGGTTGTGGTCCGGATACTCCTGCTGCTCCAGGCAGAACTAACGAGAGGAAATCCAAATGACATTTTTTAGATGAGGACTACAAATACTGTGTGATTATAGCTCAATCTGAATCTTACGCGGAGCCTGAGCAATTGTTTTGTTGGAAATATAAATCAAAATTAATGATAAAGTTGTTTGAAATATAAACCAAAATTAATGTTTAAGTTTTTTGTGTATCAAGTAAATTGTATGGAAGCAAAATCTAGAAAATGTAATAACTCTTGGTGGTTGGTTGTTGAGTCTTTATTATAGAAATATCTAGAATGTGTTTCTAGAAATATCTTTGTACTAGTATAAATATGCATTGAGTCTTGTCATATGGATGTAAGAGAGAAAATTTTATAATAGAAGTTCCTCTTGTTTTTATCCTCTTCTACTCTTCATTTCTTGAGTTTTGATTTTCTTCATTATTTCTTTGATATCCACCACGTCCTCGTCCACATGCTCGGCCTCTTCCAAAGCCACGACCACGACCGCGACCTCAACCATGGCCTTGTCCATAAATGTCTCGATCATTTGAATTATCTTCATTTTTTGTGTCGTCTTTGTCACCTTTCAATGAGAGCTTTGATTGGAGAACTTGTTCGATAGTATCCTGTTTTTTCTTATTTTTTCTTTGCTCATAAGCCATCAAAGAACCCATTAGTTCATCAACAGTCTATGTCTCTAAATCTTTAGCTTCCTCAATTGCTATGACAATATGCTCAAATTTATCATTCACTGAGCGTAGAATTTTTTCTATCACTCGAATATCTTCTAATGCTTCTCCATACCTTCGTAGTTGATTGACGATTCTCAAAACTCTTGTGAAATGTCCTCCACATTTTCTTCTTCCTTCATTCGAAGTGCCTCAAATTCGGCTCGGAGAGTTTGAAGTCGAATCTTCTTTATATTGTCTATGCCTTTGAATGCAACTTGAAGTATCTCCCATGTTTGTTTGGAGGTAGATGCACTGGCCACTTTTTCAAAGTTTGCCTCATCAAGTGCTTGATAAATGAAGAAGAGCGCCTTCTTATCCCTCTTTCTACTTTCTTTCAACAGTTCCCTTTGGGCTCTTGATAATACAGCTTCTTCTTGATGCTCGACATAGCCTTTCTCGACTATCTCCCAAATATCTTGAGAGCCAAATAGTGCCTTCATTTGAAGACTCCAATTCTCATAGTTCTCCTTTGTGAGACGAGGCACTTGTAGATTCATACTACTTGCCATCGAACTTAGCTCTGATACCACTTTGTTAGAGAGAAATTATATGGACGAGTGGAAGAGGATAAAAACAAGAGGAACTTCTATTATAAAATTTTCTCTCTTACAAAATATCAAAGGTACAAAAAATCTCATGTTCGTTGTTATATTGGCAAGAAATTTGGTCATTATGCTTCTGAATGTTATCATAATCAAGAGAAAGCCAATCTTATTAAAGAGAAGGAAGATGATCTAGTCTTATTATTAGCATTGAAAGGAGAAGAAGATGAAAAAAAAAACAATTGGTATTTAGATACTGGAGCAAGTAACCATATGTGCCGGGACAAAAACATGTTCGTAGAAATGGAGGCGATGGAGAGTCAAATTTATTTTGGCGACTCTTCAAAAATTCCGATAAAAGGAAAAGGTAAAATCCTTATTCTTCTTAAAGATGGAACCCATCAATTTATTTCTGAAGTTTATTATGTCCCGGATATGAAAAGCAATATTTTAAGCTTGGGGCAATTACTTGAGAAAGGATTTGACATTCATATGAAGGATAAAAAGCTCATAATTAAAAATAATTCAAATGAATTAATTGCCCAAGTGGAGATGACAAAAAATAGAATGTTTATTCTTAATAAAAAAAATGGAGTAATGAAATATTTAAAGACATGTGTGAAAGATCCATCATGGCTTTGGCACATGAGGCTTGGGCATTTAAATTTTGGAGATCTAAATAATATGTCAAGAAAAGAAATGGTGCATGGCTTGCCAGATATCAATCATCCAAATCAAATTTGTGAAGGTTGTGTATTTGGAAAACAACCAAGAAAGAGTTTTCCAAATGAAGCAAGCTTTAGAGCAAAGAAGCCTCTTCAATTAATCCACACGAATGTATGTGGACCCATTACTCCAGCATCTTTTGGTAAGCATCGATATTTCTTAACTTTTATTGATGATTATTCAAGAAAAATATGGGTTTATTTTTTGAAAGAGAAATCAAAAGCTTTCACTATGTTTAAGAAGTTCAAAGCAAGTACAGAAAAAGAAAGTAGATTTTCAATAAAATCCATCAGATCTGATCGAGGAGGTGAATTTACGTCCAAAGTATTCAAAGAATATTGTGAAGAGCATGGCATTCGACATCAATTAACAGCACCATTTTCACCCCAACAAAATGGAGTAGCGGAGAGGAAAAATCATACTATTCTTAATATGGTACGAAGCATGATCAAAAGCAAGAGTATGCCAAAAGAATTTTGGGCCGAGGCGGTGACATGTGCTATCTATACACTCAATCGGTGCTCAACTTCAAGTTTACAAGATATGACACCACAAGAAGCATGGACAGGAAGAAAGCCAAATATATCTCATTTGAAAGTGTTTGGGAGCATTGAATATGCACATGTCCCTGAACAAAGAAGGACTAAGCTGGATGACAGAAGCTCCAAACTCATCTTCATCGGGTATCAATCTAAATCTTATAAATTATTTGATCCCAAAACTTCAAAAATTATTTTTAGCAGGGATGTTGAGTTTGATGAAGAAGGAGCATGGGATTGGCAAAATAAAGACACTCAAAAGAAAGAGCAAGTACCGGTTGAGCTACAAGATGAAGAGCAATTATCTACAAATTTGCAAGATTCTCCAAGTACTTCAGAAGATAATCAAAGGCAAAGGAAGACAAGAAATTTAAGAGAGCTTTATGAGGTAACTGACGAGCTTCATTTTATTTTCTTACTTGCAAATAATGAACCATTACAATTCGAAGAAGCTATAAAAGATGAAAGATGGAGAAGTGCTATGGATGAAGAGATCAAATCTCTAGTAAAGAATGCAACATGGGAGCTCACAACATTACCAAAAGGACATGAAGCTGTTGGTATAAAATGGATATACAAAGTGAAGAAAAATGCAAAAGGTGAAGTAGAAAAGTACAAGGTACGGCTAGTAGCAAAAGGATACAAGCAGAAAGAAGCCATCGACTACAATGAGGTATTTGCTCCAGTTATTCGTATGGAAACTATTCGCTTGATTATTTCTCTTGCTTCACAAAATAATTGGTCTATTTATCAAATGGATGTTAAATCTTCATTTTTAAATGGAGTCATTAAAGAAGAAGTTTATGTCGAACAACCACTGGGATATATTAAAGAAGGGCATGAATCAAAAGTTTATAAATTTAAAAAGGCTTTATATGGGTTAAAGCAAGCTCCAAGAGCATGGAATGCAAGAATTGATTCATACTTCAAACAAAATGATTATATCCAATGCCCTCTATTTGAAGAAATATAATAATGGAGATATATTACTTGTTTGCTTATATGTGGATGATCTTATCTTTACTGGTAATAACCCAATTTTATTCAAGGATTTTAAGCAAACGATGATAAAAGAATTTTAGATGACAAATTTTGGACTCATGTCATTTTTCCTTGGCATTGAAGTAAAACAAAACAAAGAAGGAATTTTTATCACACAAGAAACATATGCAAAGGAAGTTCTAAAGATTTCAACATTGAGAATTGTAATCCAGTAAGCACTCCAATGGAATGTGGAAGCAAACTATCAAAACAAGAAGAAGGGAAGACAGTCCATCCAATAATGTTTAAAAGTTTGATCGGAAGCCTGAGATATCTAACATGTACAAGACCAGACATTCTATATGCAGTCGAAATTGTTAGCCGTTTCATGGAAACTCCTACTGAGACACACTTGAAGGGAGCCAAGAGAATTCTTTGATATATAAAAGGTACACAAAATCATGGACTTTTATATTCTTTTTCTAATGAATTTCAACTTTCAGGATATTCAAATAGTGATTGGGCTGGAGATCAAGATGACAGAAAAAGTACAAGCGGATTTTTATTTTATATGGGCGACATTGCTTTCTCGTGGAGCTCACAAAAACAACCAGTTGTTGCTCTCTCTACTTGTGAAGCTGAATATGTTACTGCATCATCATGTGTATGTCATGCAATATGGATAAGGAAGCTACTGAAAGAGATTGGATATTCTCAAGGCGAAGTTACAAAAATCTATGTTGATAATAAGTCAGCAATTGCATTATGAAAAAATCCAGTTTATCACAAGAGAAGCAAACATATTGATGTTCGTTTTCATTATATAAGAGATAATATCAAAGATAAAGAAATTCAAGTGGAGTATGTGAAATCTGAAGATCAAATTGCAGATATTTTCACAAAGCCATTAGCTGCAGAACAGTTCATAAAATTAAAGATACTTCTTGGAGTGGTTGATAAAAATTTTGGTTTAAGGGGGAGTGTTGGAAATATAAACCAAAATTAATGATAAAGTTGTTGGAAATATAAACCAAAATTAATGTTTAAGTTTTTTTTGTATCTAGTAAATTGTATGGAAGCAAAATCTAGAAAAGGCAATAACTCTTGGTGGTTGGTTGTTGAGTCTTTATTATAGAAATGTCTAGAATGTGTTTCTAGAAATGTCTTTGTACTAGTATAAATATGCATTGAGTCTTATCATATGGATGTAAGAGAGAAAATTTTATAATAGAAGTTCCTCTTCTTTTTATCTTCTTTCACTCTTCCATATAATTTCTCTCTAACATGGTTAGCTCAGACGTTGCAGACAGTTGAGCTATCTTGAGGCAGAATGATTTTTTTTTTTTTTTGAGAAAAATGCCTTTTGCATTAAAGATAAAAAAAACTATTACAAATTGCTAGGTGATAGAAAGACTATCACAATCCTCATTTAACAAAGAAATAAAATAAGGAAAAATCTTATTACTACTAAGATCGTAAAAAAAAAATCACCTAATAAAGTAAAGTTGAAGAGAGAAAATTTTGCCTCTAGAGAGAGAAAGTATAGAGAGAGACTCTGAGATTTCAAAACTCTGTTATTTTGAAAACTCTATTTTCGCGGCTTCGTCGTCGGCTCAATGACGACGAACGGTCATTGGCCATCAGCGGCCGTCGGCGGGATGGATGATCATCGTTCAAATGGACGTGCAATCTTCGGCGGAGCTCATGATGGTTCATCGTCACAACCTGCATTTGGAGATGATAGATCGTTGGTTTTTCTTGGGTTAAAAACTACTGCGATGGGGAACAAACCTTTAACCATTAATGACGGAGGTCAACTGATGAAGAAACAAGTTCTGGAAGTTCCTGGTTAGGGGAAAGGTAAAATCATAGAAGAAACTTTGGAGAAGACGGGATGGCCAGCAAAGTTATTGAATAAGAAGAATAACTCTATGGTGTCTAGAGTCATATCTAAGAACAATCTCATGGAAGATGGTTTGTTGAATAAAGACAATGGTAACTTGAATTCTCTGTTGAAGGAATCCACAGAAGTTAATGAATTGGTTCACTCTGGTATGAAGGAAGGTAAAACAGATGATGATAGTAATGTCACGACCCAACCCGATCGGGACGGCTCCTGCTTGCATCGGGTCGCCGACAAACTCAAACTGACTGAACTGATTATAGGATCTGGCTTTGGAATTTGTTTCAGAACTTTCTTCCAAACATTTACACACAGACACAGAGCTACAATAAATATCAAATACAGCGGAACAGATCATCTATCTTTTTCTTCCTCAGAATCATAAACAAATACAGCTCATGGCTTTCAGACAGAAAGAAAAACAGAACAGAAAAGCCATGACTGTATAAAAAATCAAAAGTACAAAATATCTATAATAGATCAGACTCTGAACTTCTAGTATAAGACCTCCTTCCCTTTCCCAGAACCTAAAAACCATGCAGAAAATAAGGATGAGCTACAACAGCTCAGTAAGACATCAAACCTCCAATCCAAATTCTCAGAATCCACATCAAACACATCAGATAAAATCCGTACAGAAATCAGATCAATAGAATCGTATATCGAACCAGAACAGAACAGAACTTACAGAAATCATAATCCTAGAACTTGGATCAAAACAGAGTCATACAGATCAGATAAAATCAGAACATAATTAGAATCGTGTCAGAATCATAATTCATATCAAAAATCGTACAGAAATCATATCAATGCAGAACATATCAAAATACAGAATAGATTCCCTGACCCTGATAGAATCTCAACGAATTCTGGCCCCTTATGCCTCCCTTCCCAGACACTGACAGAATCTCTCAGATTCTGGCCCCTTATGTCTCCCTTTGTGCTCATGGCACCAGAATAGATGTGCTTATAGCATCAGAACAGAATCTAATCATTGGATCCGGAACAGAACTTATTTTCAGATTTCAGAACTCATTTCAGATTTTCGTGTATACAGACAGGATCTCACAGGATCCCGACCCCTTATAACTCCCTTTTCATAGCACATAATCATATCATATCATTTCAGAATATATCCGAACAATTTCAGAAATCGTACGAAAATCCATCAGCATAACGGTAGTATACAGGAATTTACACAAAAATTCCTAATTTCACAAATTACCAAATTAGCACATAATGTTTACAACAACATTTCAAGACTTTTATTCTACTGCCCAAAAAATTTTGGACTGCATTAGAAATCACAGTGAAAATAAAACACCGCTGAGTAAAAACTATCCGGTAAAAATTCTCCAAAAAATAATCAAAACGTGCACACTCGGCACCTCAGAAACATACCAAAAGTTACACGGTAAAAACTGAAGCAATCAGAAAATACGGACAAAATTCGCTAACGAAAACGAAATCCGGACAGAATAATCGTTCAAACTTCACCGTTCTGAAAATTGAGAAAGGCAGAATGTACCTTGCCTTGCGTACACCACTTTCTCGAACTATCTCGACGGACGAAAGCGGACCGACGTTGCTCAAACATCCACTTTTTCTCTTTTGCCCTCGACTTTCTCTCTCCTCAAAGATATTTTTATAAAAATCTGATTTTTATCTCTCCTCAAAAAGGCTGATTTCTCTTAAGTAACCTTGAGATCGGCCCGGCCGATCTCACGATCATCCTGGCTGATCTCACAATCGTCCTGGCCGATCTGAACAAAATGACATCGTCCTGGGACGATTTCTCCGGACGATAATTAATTTCCTTGGACGATAAAAACCCCTACTCTCTAACTTTTGCATTGCTCTGATCGTCCCGGGATGATTTCCAATCGGCCCGGACGATCCCTACAAGAAAATTTTGCTGTCGCTTCTGAACACATCCTGGAGCAAAAATTTGAACTGATCGTCCCGGGACGATACCCAATCGGCCCTGACGATATGAGTATAACTGCTATTACAATCTCCCCAACTTCAAAAAAAATATCGTCCTCGACATTTTCCAATCAAAACTCAGTCAAAACAAATACGGATACGACTTCCTCATGTCAGACTCCTTCTCCCAAGTCACTTCTCATGCAGTTTGGTGCTTCCATTTTATCGTAACCATCGAAATCTGTTTACTTCTCAACTTACGGACATCATAAGCTAAAATCAACTCGGGTTCTTCTTTATATCTTAGATTCTCCTGAATCTCAACCTCATCAGCAGACACTTTCTTTCTAGAGTCAGATATCCACTTTCTCAAAGTAGATACATGAAATACATTATGAACATCGGACATCTGATCAGCTAACAACAACCGATAAGCAGATTTACCAATCCTTTCAAGGATTTCAAAAGGTCCAATATATCTTGGACTGAGCTTACTTACTATGCCAAATCTGCTCACACCCTTCATCGGGCTGACTTTGACATACACAAAGTCACCAACTTGAAATTCAACGAACCTGTGTTTCTAATTGTAATATTTCTGCTGTCGATCTTGTGCAGCTTTCAATCTTTCTTTAATCAAATTGACTTTCTTAACAGTTTCATCTACAAAAGTAGCACCCATCTCCTGTCTATCTCCAACTTCAGTTAGAGTCAAAGGAGTTCTACACTTCTGGCCATACAGAGCTTCATAAGGTGCCATACCAATACTGGACTGAAAACTGTTATTGTAAGTGTTGAGTCTAGTAATTAGGTTATTAAGCTAAAGTGAATGTCCCAAGGCTACCAAGAGGGGGGGGGGGTGAATTGGTAGTTTTAAAAAATTTAAGTCCCATTTTGAAAATTATTGAACCGAAATAAAAATTTCTTTTAAATTTTATAGAAAAATATTTTTCAACCATAGAGTTTATAAAACTAAAATTTAAAGTGCGGAGACATAAAAACAGTAAAGTAAATGACACCAGATTTATAGTAGTTCGGTCTAAAACCTGACCTACATCCACTCCCCAGAGGCACCCTCTGAGTATTGTACTAATACCAATAGTGACTCTTCTTTTGCACCCACAGCAAGGCAGAGAAGCCTTTACAACACACTCTTTTCATCACTCCCCGGTGCAGTAGAGAATCGTCCGTCCTTTTACATTATCCCCAGTGTTGGCAGAGAACCGTCCATCCTTTTACACTATCCCTAGTGTTGGCAGAGAACCGTCCGTCCTTTTACACTCTCCTAGTGTGGGCAGAGAACCCTTCGGCTGTTTACACTCTCCAAGTGTAGGCAGAGAACCCTTCGGTTGTTCACACTCTCCAAGTATCGGCAGAGAACCCTTCGGCTGTTCACACTCTCCAAGTGTCGGCAGAGAACTGGATCTCCTTGACAGATCTTCTCACAAGAATCTAGAAGGAAGAAGAAAAAGAGTGAAGTAATACCAATTCACAAGTAGAGACTCTTACCTTTGAAATCCAAGTGAAGCCTTCTTGCTCCAGTGGTAGGAATCCTCCCTTGAATGCTCTCTTCCACTCTCTCCTTGGCTATTCTCTCAAGAGGCACGAAGATCAAATGACAAAAAGATTAGGTGGTAGTCTAATTTGGACTATTTATATAAAACACAAGAAAAACCGTCCAAAACTGCAAGTTTTCAATTATGTACGTAGTGGATCGTCTTGTACGATCTTGGATCGTCTTGGACGATTTTACTTAAACGATCTGAAACGACTCTATTTGAATATGTGTACGAAATGTCTTCGTACAGCTGATCGTCCTGTACGAATTAGGTTCGTCCAATACGAACGGTTATTACAAGGTAAGTTCTAGAAACTGCTGAAAACTGTTTTAAGTCGGTTAATCGTTTGGACGAGAATATGTTCGTCTGGACAAAATTTTTACAGAGAACCGATCGTCCTGGATGATTCTTGACTTCGTCTGGACAAAAATTTTCCAGAGGACCAATCGCCACGGACGATAATTTATTTTCATCTGGACGAAAATTTTCTAGAGACCAGATCGTCCTAGACGATTTTTAATTTCATCTGGACGAAATCTTTCCAGAGGACCAGTCGCCACGGACGATAATTTAAATTTGTCTGGACAAAAATTTTACAGTGAACCAATCATCCTGGACGATAATTAATTTCGTCCTGGACGAATAGGACTTAGAAAAAAATTTTCGAGCAAGTTCCTATTCGTTCCATGTGCTCTATAGGAGATAACTGTCTGATCGTCCAAGACGAACTAATATCATCACGTACGATCAGTATAAATTTTATATGATCTCTTTATATGTGTGTGTATGTTTTTATTCACTCAAAATACAATCACTCCCTTTCAATTTGATTTCTAAGAAAAGTGCAAGCTTCAAATTTTACAAAGTATCTCATGCTGAATTTAATTTGAAGTCTTCGTAGTCTGGAGTTCATTTTTTCCTGAAATGTTAGTACACACAAGAGCAAATACAAATCTTCTAAAATTGTTAGGAGATAACTACACATTTGAACAATAATGTTTGGAATCATCAAAACTACATAAGTTGCAAAAATATAAAGCATTCAAATAGCAACTATTCTAACAATCTCCCCCTTTTTGATGATGGCAAAACAATTATTGTTTGTATGGTTTCAATTTAAACAAATCTCCTATCTCCTAAACTCCCCATGAATTGATGAATACATGAAAATAAGGAGACATTTTGAAGCAAAGAATAGTATTTTTGTTTTTCAAAAATTTTTAACACAAACAATCACAAAGTCAAACACACAAAAGCAAAATGCAAACAGAATAATCAAAACAAAATAAATCATACAAACACAATAATTTCTCCCCCTTTTTGACAACAATAAAAAGTGAAGAAGAAATAGACGAGAAATATAAGTAATTATATGAAATTTATTTGAAAATTTAATCTAAATGGTGATTGACATAAGGTATGCAATTTTAAACTAAAAACATTAGGTCAATCATAGAAATTCATAAAGTTTATGAAGTGATATAACATTGTAAGTAAGAAAAATTTTTCAAAGACATGATTCAATTTAGACATTCGAATATAGAAAATCATTACAAGAGAGATGTAAAAAAAAATTTATATTTCAAAGTTCAATGGAATATAAATGAACATAAGATCAATTTGAATTAAGAGATTGAAAGAATTTGGAAAGAAGATAATTACCACATGTGGCGCTTTGCGCATCTTTTTTAAAATTTTTGGGCTTATTTTTGTGCATCTTTTGACATTGGGCTAATTTTGTGCCTCTTTTTCATATTTGTGAAGCTTTGCGCATTCCTTTTGATTTTTGTACTCTTTGTACAATTTTCAAGAGTAATTGAGACCAAATTTTTACAAAATCAATAATCTAAAATTTCAAATATTTTTAAGTGTATAAATATCACTTGAGCATAGAAATATTAAATAAGAAAATATCTATATTGCAATAATAATATTAACTTTTATGTAGTCTAAATGAATAGACATGAGTTTAAAAGTTCTAATTATAACAAGTTATAAACACTTTTAAATTTAGAAAGACTAGATTTTCTAATGTAATTAATCTCAAATTACAATCTAATTTAAGCACTATGAAGATTAAATAATGCTAATGAAATTCATAAAAATTAACCACATTCCAAAAACAAATCAAATTTGAAACAAGTACAACATGCATTGATATTAATGAAAGGATTATATATTTCATAATATCTAAAAACAAGTAAGAAAATACACTGAACTTAAAAGAAAAAACAAACATAAAAACAAACACTTAACATAAAAACTGACACAACAAAACATAAAACACGAGTACAACAAACACAAAGAAATTCATCTCTACTGTTCTGGAGGAGGAGGAGGAGGAATGCCGCCAAAAAGATTGAAGTAGGAGGCCATCAACATTACATTGGTATTAATTTTATGTACTTCATTTCTAATATTACCAATGTCTTGTTGCTGTTGCTTAAGTTTAGCATCAAATTGATCAAACCTTTGATCAACATGAGTCTCTAATCTATCAAATCTTTCAATCAGATTCTGATAATCTGACTGAGGTGCAAAAGTTTGCTCTCCTTATTCTTCCTCTTCTGAAGCACTGGCATGTGCTTTTCCATTTTTCTCCTTGAAAAGCAATCTGAAGGAAGCATCATTATAGTATACTGGCTCCTCGTATTCATCATTAGGATGCACTAAGTTGTATTTCTTTTCCAAAATATATGTGACTAAGTGTCCTAATGAGATGTTCCTTTTTCTCTTTTGTTATACATGTCCTATTTCTAAAAGCCCATAGATATGATCTATGATAAGTTGTGCTTCGTAAATAGGATGACATTCTATAATAAAAAAGGTTATAATAGAAAGGAGAGGGGTAATATTAATCCTATCATCAGCTTTAGGAATGATTGAAGATCGAAGGATATGCTGGATGATTCGGGCATTTTTGGTCATACCGGAGACTCTAGCGACATGATAGTCAAGACCATTTTGTCTAATTACCCTATTTCCATTTAAAACAATTTTCCCATTTAGGCTTATTATGCAGCTAGTAGGTAAAAATTTTACATTGTAGCCCTTATCACATAGCTGACTTATGCTTAACAGATTATGTTTTAAGCCTTCAACTAATAACACATTGTCTATGAAAAAGTTTTTCAAATTTCTAATCATACCTGATCCAACCACTTTCTTTGTGGTATTATCTCCAAGTGTAACCTTGCCTCCATTCCTGGCTTCCAGCGTTATGAATTGAGCAGTATCTCCAGTCATATGCTTTGAACATCCGCTATCCAGGTACCATATACTCTCATGAGGTCTTGTGTGAGAGTACTCCTACAAAAATCTCAAATGTTAGACCTGGGAACCCAAACAAGTTTGGGTTCACCTTTATGAAATTTATAATCATATGCATGTACGATATATCTAGGTTTATGCATCTTAGTTCTCCACACCAAATTAGTTTTCATCTTTAAAGTGCAGGTGTGAGATATATGTCCCAAAAATCCATAATTATTACATTTAAAATTAGGAAAAATATTCCTATGTTTTCTTTCATATGATTATCTTCTAAGGAATTTCATGAATTTAGGATAATATTTAGGATTTGTAAAATCTTCAAGTTTAGGGGGGTTCCTATTATCCTCGAGAGCTCTTATTGTGAGTTTGTAAAATGAATTCATATCTTGCAAGATTCGATTGGTATAATTAATTCTATATATCTTGCTCTCAGATTCATCCTTAAAATTCTTAAATTATTTTTCAAGTTCAGCATAGGATGATTTTAAATTCTCAAAATTTTTATTCAAGTCATCATATTCATCAAGTAGTTTCATGTGGTTGTTATTTATTAAAGCAAGATCTTTCCTAAGGATTTCGTGTTCCTTATTAAGCTCTTCCAATTCTAAACCTAATCTAGCATGCATCTTTTTCATTTTCCTATATGCATCATGCATGTGTTCAGAAACTTCAAATAATTCATCATAGGTTAAATCACATACCTCTTTTTGATCTGATTGTTCAATATTTTCTGCATCAAGCAAAGGTTGGTGACTTCTTCTTTTTTTTCAGTCTCAGATGAGTCTGAAGCTGAGTCCACCCAGAAAGCTCTTTGAAACTTCTTCTTGCCCTTCTTTACCATTGGTTTCTCCTCTACCTTCTCCTTGCTAGGAGTGGCTTTGAGTTTTGGACAATCAGTCTTTATATGACCCGGTTTCCTGCATTCATAACAAATCACTACATTATAAACCTTGCCATTTCTGTTATACTTACCTCTATTCCATTGCTGACGTCTCTTCTGCTTCCTCTTTAAAAAGCTTCTGAATTGTCTAGCCATCAATGCAACATCGTCTTCATCCTCAGGTTGTGAGTGTTCACTCTCTGACTCTTCCACATTTAGTGCAATATTCTTGTCCTTTCGTGGTTCACCTGCATCAATCTTTCTTTGACTAACTCCTTGCTCATAAACAATGAGTGAACCAAGAAAATTATCAATGGAATAAATGTTCAGATCTTTAGACTCTATAATTGCAGTAATTTTAGCATCATAAGCAGTAGGTAAACAACAAAGAATCTTATTGACCATTTCAGCATTAGTTAATTCCCTACCAATTGCATGCAAAGAAGTGACAATTTGAGTGAATCTTGTGTACATGTCTGAAATAGATTCATTAGGTTTCATTTGAAATAATTCATAGTCATGTAACAAGATATTGAGTCTTGATTGCTTAACCTCATTTGTCCCTTCATAAGTTATACAAAGTCTATCCCATATGTCCTTTCCGCTTTTGCAAGTGAAAACTCGCATGTAGTCTTCAGATTTTAAAGAACAAAAGAAACTATTTAAACATTTGGCATTTAATTGTGCTAAGTCATTTTCTTCTATACTCCAATCTGCATAAGGTGTTTCTACCCTAACTCCATCAACTAATCTAGTTGGTTTTGTGTAACCTTCCTGGACTAGCATCCACATGCGATAATCAAGTGACTGTAAGAAAGTAGACATGCGTGTTTTCCAAAAATCAAAAGGAATATTGTCAAACAGTGGAGGTCTAGTGATAGAATAACCCTCAGGTGTGTTTCAGTTTCCAAATGTAGCCATCTATGTTAATCAAAAAGTAGTTCAAACTTATGATTTTGAAACGATGCTCTAATACCACTTGTTGAGTCTAGTAATTAGGTTGTTAAGCCTAAGTGAATGTCCCAAGGCTACCAAGAGGGGGGGGGGGTGAATTGGTAGTTTTAAAAAATTTAAGTCCCCTTTTGAAAATTATTGAACCGAAATAAAAATTTCTTTTAAATTTTGTAGAAAAATATTTTTCAACTACAACCACAGAGTTTTTAAAACTAAAATTTAAAGTGCGGAAACATAAAAACAGTAAAGTAAATGACACCAGATTTATAGTGGTTCAGTTTAAAACCAGACCTACATCCACTCCCCAGAGGCACCCTCTGGTGAGTACTTCTATAGGAGATAACTGTCTGATAGTCTAAGACGAACTGATATCGTCCCGTACGATAAGTATACATTTTATATGATCTCCTTATATGTGTGTGTATGTTTTTATTCACTCAAAATACAATCACTCCCTTTCAATTTGATTTCTAAGAAAAGTGCAAGCTTCAAATTTTACAAAGTATCTCATGCTGAATTTAATTTGAAGTCTTCGTAGTCTGGAGTTCATTTTTTCCTGAAATGTTAGTACACACAAGAGCAAATACAAATCTTCTAAAATTATTAGGAGATAACTACACATTTGAACAATAATGTTTGGAATCATCAAAACTACATAAGTTGCAAAAATATAAAGCATTCAAATAGCAACTATTCTAACAGTAAGCAAACTCTATAAGAGGAATATGATCTTCCCAGCTTCCTCCAGAATCTAAAACACAAAGTCTCAACAGATCTTTCAGTACCTGAATAATCCTTTCAGACTGTCCGTCAGTCTGCAGATGAAAAGCTGTACTGAAATGTAACTTCGTATCCAAACCTTGCTGAATACCCTTTCAAAGTCTGGAAGTAAACCGTCCACCTCGATCAGAAATAATCACCTTAGGCACACCGTGTAATATGACAATCTCTTTCACATATACCTGTGCCAATCGATCTACCGGGTCGGTCTGCCTGATCGAAAGAAAATGAGCAGACTTCGTCAATCGATCCACAAATACCCAAATGGCATCATACCCTTGCCTTGATCGACGAAAACCCATAGCAAAATCCATTGTTACCTCCTCCCACTTCCACTCAAGGATAGGCAACGACTGCAAAAGTCCTGGTCGCTGATGCTCTGCCTTCACCAACTAACAGGCCTCGCATCTAGCAACAAAATCTATTACATCCTTTTTTATTCCCGGCCACCAGAACAAACTCTTCATATCTTCGTACTTCTTGCCACTTTCTGGATGAATAGTATAGCTTGAATGATGAGATTCATACAGAATCTCTCTCCTCAGATCTCCAAACAAAAAAATCCACAACCTGTTCTTGCAGAAAATAATACCAGAATCAGAAACTCGGAGTTCATGTTTCTTACCAGCTTCAATCTGAGCAATCAACATCGAATAATCAGAATCTAATTTCTGGGCTTTCTGAATCCTGTCTTCCAAAGAAGACTGAATGCTCAACTGAGTCAAAACTCCAGAATCCAAACTACTGGAGAAAATCACCTTCAACTGCAAACGTTCCATATCACGAATCAGAAAATCATCAGAAGTAAGCTGAATACCTGATAAGCTAGAAGATTTCCTGCTCAGTGCATATGCTACCACATTAGCCTTACCAGGTTGATACTGAATCGTCAGATCATAGTCCTTGATCAATTCAAGCCACCTTCTTTGTCTCAAATTCAGATCCTTATAAGTGAAAATGTACTTCAAACTCTTGTGATCTGTAAAGATCTCACATCTGACGCCATACAGATAATGACGCCAAATCTTCAAAGGAAAAACAACTACAGCTAATTCCAAATCATGTGTCAGGTAATTCTTCTCATATGGTTTTAATTATCTCGAGGCATAAGCAATTACCTGACCATGCTGATGCAACACACATCACAAACCTTTCAGTGAAGCATCTCTGAACACTTGAAATCCTTCCGTACTTGACGGTAGTGCTAACATTGGAGCGGAAGTCAGACAATCCTTCAATCTATAAAAATTAGCCTCACACTCCGGTGTCCAAACAAAAGCTACTGACTTTTGAGTCAGTCTCGTCAGAGGCGTAGCAATCTGAGAAAATCCTTTCACAAACGTCCGGTAGTATCCAGCCATGTCCAAGAAACTATGTACCTCAAATACCGTATTAGGCCTTGGCCAATTCGCAACAGCTTGAATCTTTTGGGGATCAACAGAAATACCTTCACCGCTAATCACATGCCCCAGAAATGAAATGCTCTTCAGCTAGAATTCACACTTGGAGAACTTAGCATACAATTGATGCCGTCTTAGAGTCTCCAACACAATGCTCAAATGTCTGGCATGATCATCCTCAGAAGCAGAATACACCAAAGTATCATCGATGAAGACGATCACAAACTGGTCCAGATACTCCTTGAACACTCTATTCATCAGATCCATAAAAATAGCAGGAGCATTGGTTACCCCAAAAGGCATAACCAAGAACTCGTAGTGCCCGTAACGAGTACTGAAAGCTGTCTTCACCACATCAGCTTCCTTCACCTTCACCTGATAATATACAGATCTCAAATCAATCTTCGAAAATACGGAAGAACCAAAAAGCTGGTCAAATAAGTCATCAATCCGTGGTAAGGGATACTTGTTCTTTATCGTGACTTTGTTCAAATCTTTATAGCCAACACACATACGGAGTGTTCCGTCCTTCTTCTTCACAAACAAAATAGGTGCTCCCCAAGGAGAAATACTAGGACGAACAAATCCTCTATCCACCAATTCCTAAAGTTGAACTTTCAACTCAGAAAGTTCTTTCGGTGTCATCCTGTATGGAGCTTTTGATATCGGAGCTATACCTGAAAAAATGTCAATAGAGAACTCCACATCTCTATCCAGAGATAAACCAACCAACTCCTCAGGAAATACATCTACAAACTCTTGTACCACTGGGATATCAGAAACAAAACCCACCTCCAGGTTCATATCCTGTACCGAAGCCAAAAATACAGGACAACCCTTCTTCCACATTCTTTTCACTTCTAATACAGAAGTCAGACAAGAAAGAACACCTCGTAAGCCTTGGAATACACACCTCTCTCCTGACATAAGCAAGCTCACTTGCTTCTTGAAACAGTCAATCTGAGCCTAATACAGACTCAACCAATCCTTGCCCAAAATCACATCATACGAAGAAATCAGCAACAAAATCAAACTCAATTTCCATTTCTTGCCAGCAATGTCAATCTCACAAAAACAAAACTTCCGAGTAATCAAATTACTTCTAGCCAGCAAAATCACAGAAAGAGAAATCGGAAGTAAAATCGAATCCAGATGCAAAGCATCAAAACAACGCTCGGAAAGAAACGAGTGATTGGCTCCAGAGTCAAACAAAACACGACGGGGTTAATCAGAAATATAAATTATACCTGTCACTACATCTAGAGCATCTCGAGCCTCCTGCTGACTCAGACTGTACACTCGTGGCTGAACAGGAGCTGGAGCTGAAGCTACAGAACTAGTAGGCTCCCTCTGAACAGTAGGTGGTCTTCGTGGCACAGAACTCGAACCACCACCTCTACCAAAAAATCCCTCAGTCACAGGGCATGAAGGAATAGTCCTCGGTCTTCCTGCTGTACCGGCAGGTCTAACAAAGCTCTCGGATCGTCGATCAAATCCAGTCTGTGGACATTCTACAATCCGATGTCCTGGCTGACCACATCTGAAGCACTGACCAGTCATCCTGAAGCACTAGCCGAAATGTCATCGTCCACAACTCTGGCACACAGGTGCCCCACTAACAGATTCAAAACTGGTCGTACTGGTTGTAGCAGTACCAGAAAAGCCTGACTGTCCACTCCTCCTGGAGTCTCCAAAACTAGAAACAAATCTCCTCTTGCCAGAGGAACTACTACTCAAAACACCTCCAAACCTCTTTCTACTCGCAGTCCACCGCTGCTGAGTAGCCATCAGATCGTTCTCTATCAGATAAGCTCTCTCCACAAGCTCAGAAAAATCAGAAATATGAAATGGTGCCAGGGGCTATCTCAAACTATCTCATAGTCCCCTCAGAAATCGATAGCACTTCTCAGTAGAAGTACTCACCAGCTGCAGAGCATATCAAGCTAAGGCAGTAAACTCTGCCTCGTACTGCATCACCGTCTTGCTCTCTTGAACCAGCCTCAGAAAACTCTCCTGCATCTACTGTCGTGTAGAAGGGGGAACAAACCAAGATCGAAATACTTTGGAAAATTCTTCCCAAGAAATCATAGAGTTCAATCTGCCCTGAAATTTTGCTTCCTGCTGGCCTACACACCAGTGCTCTGCTTCTCCATCTAACAGAAAAACTGCCAAAGGTACTTTCCTTTCTGACGGACACTACATGCCATCAAAAGTCTTCTCTAACCTTCTCAGCCACTCCTCAGCTGCTCTGGGCTCAACAGCGCCCTCAAACCTCGGTGGTTTCAATCTCAGAAATATCTGAAGATGTCTATCAATATCCTCAGATCGCACAGTAGAGGCTCTACTGTGAGTCTCGCTCATCATCTGAGCAACCAATGTAGCAAACTGGGAAAGTGTATCTGCACCAACCACTGGGGTTGTACAACACATTAGTGCTGCCTGACTGGCACTCTGACCGTCTATAATATCAGGGTCTGGCAGATCCATACAAAAAATCCAGAAAATCCAGAAAACTAGCCATAAAAAATAACACAATAAAAATCCGGACAAACCAAAACTACCCCAGACAGACTCAGATCACTTCCTATAGCTCTGTCTTACAATCCAAATTCCAAATTCCAAAACCATTGCTCTGATACCACTAAAGCTTATCACGACCCAACCCGACCGGGATGACTCCCGCTCGCATCGGGTCGCCGACAAACTCAAACTAACTGAACTGATTCCAGGATCTGGCTTTGGAATTTGTTTCAGAACTTTCTTCAAATAATTTACACACAGACACAAAGCTACTATAAACATCAAATGCAGCGGAACAGATCATCTATCTTTTTCTTCCTCAGAATCATAAACAAATACAGCTCATGGCTTTCAGACAGAAAGAAAAATAGAACAGAAAAGCCATGACTGTACAAAAAAATCAAAAGTATAAAATACCTATAACAGATCAGACTCTGAACTTCTAGTCCAAGACCTCCTTCCCTTTCCCAAAACCTAAAAACCACACAGAAAATAAGGATGAGCTACAACAGCTCAGTAAGACATCAAACCTCCAATCCAAATTCTCAGAATCCACATCAAACACATCAGATAAAATCCGTACAAAAATCAGATCAATAGAATCATATATCGAATCAGAATAGAACAGAAATCACAGAAATCATAATCCCAGAACTTGGATCAAAATTGAGTCATACAGATCAGATCAAATCAGAACAGAATAAAAATCGTGTCAGAATCATAATTCATATCAAAAATCGTATAGAAATCATATCAATGCAGAACATATCGAAATACAGAACAGATTCCCTGACCCTGACAGAATCTCAACGAATTCTGACCCCTTATGCCTCCTTTCCCAGACACTGACAGAATCTCTCGGATTCTGGCCCCTTATGTCTCCCTTTGTGCTCATGGTACCAGAACAGATGTGCTTATAGTATCAGAATAGAATCTTATCATCGGATCCGGAACAAAAATTGTTTTTAGATTTCAGAACTCATTTCAGATTTTCCCTGACACAGACATGATCTCACAGGATCTCGACCCCTTATAACTCCCTTTTCATAGCACACAATCATATCATATCATTTCAGAACAATTCCAGATAATTTCAGAAATCGTACGAAAATTCAGCGGCATAACGGCAGTATACGAAATTTACACAAAAATTCCTAATTTCACAAATTATCAAATTAGCACATAATGTTCATAACAACATTGCAAGACTTTTATTCTATTGCCCAGACAATTTCAGACTTCATCAAAAAT
The DNA here is from genome assembly GCA_016618105.1 of Dendrobium huoshanense. NCBI lineage: Eukaryota > Viridiplantae > Streptophyta > Magnoliopsida > Asparagales > Orchidaceae > Dendrobium > Dendrobium huoshanense. The sequence goes on from CM028344.1 coordinate 31,784,521, forward strand.
CACAGTCAAAATAAAACCCCGCTGAGAAAAAATTATTTCGGTAAAAATTCTCTAGAAAATAATCAAAACGTGCACACTCGGCACCTTAGAAACATACCAAACGTTACGTGGTTAAAACTGAACCAATCAGAAAATACGGACGAAATTCGCTAACGAAAACGAAATCCGGACAAAATAATTGTTCAACTTCACTGTTCTGAAAATTGAGAAAGGCAGAATGTGTCTTACCTTGCGTACACCACTTTCTCGAACTATCTTGACGGACGAAAGCGGACTGACGTTGCTCAAAAATCCACTTTTCCTTATTTGCCCTCGACTTTCTCTCTCCTCAAAGATATTTTTATAAAAATCTGATTTTTCTCTCTCCTCAAAACGGCTGATTTCTCTTAAGTAACCTTGAGATCGGCCCGGCCGATATGAACAAAATGACATCGTCCTGGGATGATTTCTCAGGACGATAATTAATTTCCTTAGACGATAAAAACCCCTACTCTCTGACTTTTGCATTGCTCTGATCATCCCGAGATGATTTCCAATCGGCCCGGACGATCCCTACAGGAAAATTTTCCTGTAGCTTCTGAACACATCCTGGAGCAAAAATTTGAGCTGATCGTCCCGGGACGATACCCAATCGGCCCGGATGATATGAGCAGAACTGCTATTACAAGTAAGAAGAAAACAGATCTGGAAGAACTCAAGGTATGTGTTGCAGATCAATGGTTTATGTTTTTGATGATAGCAAACATTCCTTATTTATCTACAATTACCTTTTGTGCTAATGTTTCAGGTCCACACGATCAGACTGAATTTTGGAACCAGCTCAAGATTGGGTAGACTAGGTTTGTGTCAGTTTGTAATCTTTTTCCTTTCTTGAGTCTGTTGTATTTGGTGTGGCTATAACTTGGTAGAAATTCTCCTGCTCCCTACATGATTTCTGTTTTTGGTAACATCGTCCGGGACGATATTAATATCGGACTGGACGATCTGTCCAAAATCAGAAACCCTGATTAGGGCATCCTCATTAAGGCAGCCATTAACAGATCGGCCTGGACGATACTTGTATCGGCAGGCCGATAAGCTCAATTCAGAAAGAATCAGCCGCCATAATCAGTTTAGGAATTTGTTTAACGAAATCGGCCAGGACGATTTTATTATCGTCCAGGACGATCTAAATCAATCATGCCTAAATTGATATGGTATCTTTGGAAAGCATTAATGGTTGATTGATACGATCACATCGTCCGAGATAATTGAATGATCGGCCAGGACGATGTCCTGGACGATCTACATCGGACAGCTTGTATTCAGGGCTATGATCAGGACGATTGAAATCGGTTTTAAACTAATCGGCCAGGACGATCGTGAGATCGGCCTGGACAATGTAACCAATTTTCTTCTGATCATCTCAAATCGTCCCAGGCTAATGAGCTTAATTTGTACTGATCGGCCAGGACGATAAGCCTATCGTCCTGGATGATAATGTCGGCAACTTGCATTAATGAGCTCGTTTTGAGAGCTTCTATTTAAGCTTTGGCATGGCACTTTGTAAGTGTCTTTGGCAGTAATTGTAGCTTCGTTCTTGTGAGGGAAACTTGAAGAGAGAGCTTGAAAGGGAGAGAGGAAAGGGTGGAGTTTGAGAGAGGGAGAAGATCCTGTGAGGGGGACTCAAGGGAGTGTGGAGGGGGTTCCACACGGTTGCTCCGGCGAACTCGCACCTTAGTACCATCAGATTCAAGGCTTGTCTCGAGGTAAGTTCACCAAAGAAGAAGTCTCTTTAGTGTCAAAGGACCAGGCAACTCCGCCGCACCGGGAGAGGTGGAAGTGATTTTGTAAGGGCTTCTCCGCCTAGCTGTGGGGGCTAAAGGAGAGACACTTATGTTAGTGCAATACTTGGAGGGTGCCTCCAAGGAGTGGACGTAGGTCAAGGTTTGACCGAACCACTATAAATCCAGTGTGTTCTTTCTTTATTAATTCCGCACTTTAATTTCCGCATTGTTGGTTTTCTATGTGGTGATATTGGTTTTAGTTTTATCTTTGGTTTTAAAGTTTTCCAATTCACCTCTCTCTTTTAAATTAGCTTGGGACTAAGTTCATAGGGCTTAACATCCCCTTCGAACTTTCAAGTGGTATCAGAGCCTGATTCGAAAATTAAAGTTTGAAAACTTTTTGAATTTCGATCCATGGCTAATATTTCTAATCGTATTTTTGCAGAAGGATATTCAATCACTAGACCACCATTATTTGAAAATATTACATTTGATTTTTGGAAAATTCGCATGTCTACTTTATTGCAATCAATTGATTTTCGCATGTGGCATATGATTTTAGCTGGTTATTCATCACCATCACGTATTATTAATGGAATTAAAACTAATATTCCTTTTAATCAATGGAATAAGAATGAACGAATGGATGCTCAATTAAATGCAAAATCTTTAAATTGTTTTTTCTGTGCTTTAAATTCTGATGATTTTTTGTTAATTTTCACGTGCACTACTGGTAAGGAAGTTTGGGATAAATTGCACACCATATACGAAGGATCTAATGAAATCAAGCAATCAAAGTTGAATATTTTAATGCATAATTTTGAAATGTTTTCTATGAAATCTTTTGAAACGATTTTAGACATGTATACAAGATTTATTCAAATTACATCATTGCATGCCTTAGGAAAAGATTTTTCAAATTTTGAAAAAATTAACAAAATTCTTCGTTGTTTACTTGAAAAATTTGATACTAAAGTTGTTGCTATTTGTGAATCAAAAGATTTGAATGATTATTCTATTGATATTTTGATTGGCTCACTCATTGCCTACGAGCAAGGGTTGAGTCAAAGACTTTTGGATGCAGGTGAAACGATCGTTCTAAAAGCCAAAGATACGGAAAGAGGAAGCTTAGTTGGTGACGATAGCAATGAATTGTCAAGCAAAACCCAAAGCTCACCAATGCATAAGCAAAAGTGGAAGAAAGGTAAAAGTGGTAAGGATGTCCATATTTCCTCAGACATTATTTTCTTTCAATGTAGGAAACCTGAACATATGAAGAATACGTGCCCTAATTTAAGAATTTTTCCTACAAAAGAAAAGGGCAAGGCGAAGCAAAATTTAAACTAGGGAAATAATGAAAGGCAAAAAAATTTCATGGGCAGATCTGGTCTCTGAAGCATCGGACCAGGAGAGAGATAATGGTTAAGAGCCTTTCATATTTTTTTTGTATTGTGTTTTTTTCCTTTTTTTATTTGTGTGTTTTTGTTTTTATGTTTTTCGTTTTGTTCTTTTTTCATTCATTTTTGTCTCTGTGAAATTTTTCTCTCATCAACACACACACTCACTTTTCTAAAAATGAAAATTTTACTTCCTAATTTTTCTTGAAATCTTTAGTAAAAGTTGTGATTAACTTATCTAAAAACAGTCAAAGGAAGGAAACTCATGTTTTTGACTTTCAATCTCTATTTCCTAAAAGAGGTTTTTCTACTTTTGATTTAAAATCTTTTTCATCTTTTAAATTGGTTTTTGAAACTAATTTTTTTTATCTCTCTATATTTTATGTATCGCATAGGAATCTATTGCAAGTTGTTGAATCTAATTCAAATTTTTCTTAATCAAAAAATTTGCTTTATCAATAGTATGGGTTTACTTTTAGTATTTAAGATTTCAGAAAGGTAGCATAATCAAAAAAATTGGCCAATGATGCCAAAAATAAAAGATGCGCAAAGCGCCAAATTGAAAAATATAGAATACACAAAGTGTATCAAAAGATGCGCAGTGCGCCAACCAATTGTCAAGAGGCATAAAATGAGCCCACTAAATTTTAATACTTACCATTCTTATACTTCTTAAAGCTTAAGAAAACCCTTGATTTTACGATACTTGACTTTGAAAATTTTAATTCTTGATTCAACAATTTGTGCATTGATCTTCTATTAGATATGTTCTATGAAAGGAGTTTTGAAAAATTATTGTTTCTTTCTCTAATTTATTCCTTGATTTAGATATTGAATTAAAAAGTTTTTGAGCCTTTTTAAAGAACATGAGTTTGGATTATCAGTTCTTGATTTTCTAACCTTTTTTTTAATTATGTGTTGTCAATCCAATTCTACTAAATTTTTTATTAAAACCAAGAGGTAACTTTCTCATTTTAAGATTATTTGTTTTACACTAGATCAGGAAATGTTTTTTGTCTTTGGTCGTTTTGTTTTTGTTTGTGCCTCTTCTCTTTTTGATAATGTCAAAGGGGGAGAACATTGTATCTTTTTTCTTTTCAAAAATTTTAAAACAACAAAAATATTTATCTCCCCTATTTTTTTAAGATTTGTTCTAGTGAGGGGGAGATTAGAAGAAAACTGCTCTTTCTGAAAATTCAAAATTGAATTGTTTGCCATCATCAAAAAGGGGGAGATTGTTGCAGATCAATGGTTTATGTTTTTCATGATAGCAAACATTCCTTATTTCTCTACAATTGCCTTTTGTGCTAATGTTTCAGGTCCACACGATCAGACTGAATTTTGGAACCAGCTCAAGATTGGGTAGACTAGATCTGTGTCAGTTTGTAATCTTTTTCCTTTCTTGAGTCTGTTGTATTTGGTGTGACTATAACTTGGTAGAAATTCTCTTGCTCCCTACATGATTTCTGTTTTTGGTAACATCGTCCGGGACGATATTAATATCGGCCTGGACGATCTGTCCAAAATCAGAAACCCTGATTAGGGCATCCTCATTAAGGCAGCCGTCAACAGATAGGCCTGGACGATACTTGTAACGGCCAGGCCGATAAGCTCAATTCAAAAAGAATCAGCCGCCATAATCAGTTTAGGAATTCTTTGTTTTAGGAAATCGGCCAGGATGATTTTATTATCGTCCAGGAAGATCTAAATCAATCATGCCTAAATTGATCTGGTATCTTTGGAAAGCATTAATGGTTGATTGATACGATCACATCGTCCGGGATGATTGAATGATCGGCCAGGACGATGTCCTAGACGATCTACATCAGACAGCTTGTATTCAGGGCTATGATCAGGATGATTCAAATCGGTTTTAAACTAATCAGCCAGGACGATCGTGAGATCGGCCTGGACGATGTAACCAATTTTCTTCTGATCGTCTCAAATCGTCCCAGGCTAATGAGCTTAATTTGTACTGATCGGCCAGGACAATAAGCCTATCGTCCTGGACGATAATGTTGACAACTTGCATTAATGAGCTCGTTTTGAGAGCTTCTATTTAAGCATTGGCATGGCACTTTGTAAGTGTCTTTGGCAGTCATTGTAGCTTCGTTCTTGTGCGGGAAACTTGAAGAGAGAGCTTGAAAGGGAGAGAGGAAAGGGTGGAGTTTGAGAGAGGGAGAAGATCCTATGAAGGGGGACTCAAGGGAGTGTGGAGGGGGTTCCACAGGTTGCTCCGGCGAACTCGCACCTTAGTACCATCGGATTCAAGGCTTGTCTCGAGGTAAGTTCACCAAAGAAGAAGTCTCTTTGGTGTCAAAGGTCCCGGCAACTCCGCCGCACCGGGAGAGGTGGAAGTGATTTTGTAAGGGCTTCTCCGCCTAGCTGTGGGGGCTAAAGGAGAGACACTTGTGTTAGTGCAATACTTGGAGGGTGCCTCCAAGGAGTGGACGTAGGTTAAGGTTTGACCGAACCACTATAAATCCGGTGTGTTCTTTCTTTATTAATTCAGCACTTTAATTTCTGCATTGTTGGTTTTCTATGTGGTGATATTGGTTTTAGTTTTATCTTTGGTTTTAAAGTTTTCCAATTCACCTATCTCTTTTAAATTAGCTTGGGACTAAGTTCATAGGGCTTAACATCCCCTTCGAACTTTCAGTATGTACTGCTGGAGAACTTGCAAGCTGTCATGAGGTGATTGAAGAAATGCCCAAAAGATCAAATTCTGCCTCTTATCAGAATGTATGGTCTAATAGTAAAAACATAAAAGTCACAGAATTGGACTTTGGTAGCTGTATAGCTAATGACGATAAAACTGTGAAACTTCATGTGGAGAAAGCTGCTGAGAATTCCAAAAAATCGAACAAATCCCTGGTAATAAAAATTTTTGGAAGAGATGCCCCTCTCTCTTCAATTAGCTATGAATTGAGGCGACAGTGGGAACAATATGGCAAATTTCATCTTACTATACTGTTTTGGGAAAAGGATGGATCTTATGCTCTTTTTTTGAAGAAGAGCACATGGAAGCAGTACTTACCAATGGGCCTTGGTTCGTGAATGGCAACATAGTTGGGATGGATAGATGGTATCAAAGGTTTGATCCTAATTCTCTAAAAGGACTCTCAGCTCCTATATGGATTAGATTATCGAAATTACCACTATTTTGTTGGGATGAAGTAAATATATGTCATATAGCTTCCATGGTGAGGAAGCCTTACCTTATTGATGGTAATTTGTTCCAATGGTCAAGAAGGGAATTTGGACGTGTTTGTGTATGTATTGATCTAGATGCTAAACTTCCTACTGGAGTTTGGGTAGAGGGAGATGAAAACAGATTTTTCTAGAAAATTGAGTATGAAAGGCTTCCCAATCTTTGCTTTGATTGTGGGAAGATTGGCCATATCAAAGATATCTGTCTAAATAGTATCTTGATGAATAAAGAGATAGCAAATCAACCTGGAAAATATTTTCCTAAAAGCAATGTGGAGAAGAATGCGGAAGTTGGAGAAACATCTGTTGAGAATGAAGAATATGGTCCTTGGATGTTAGTGAACTATGGGAGGAAATTTGTTAAGAAAAACTGGAATAATAAATCTGCAACTACGATTCATAAAAGGAGTAAAGTAGTTCTATCAAAGCAATATGTTGCCATTGGGAATAAAGCACCTGAAGAAAAAAATGGAGACAAGAAGAGAATGGAGGATCAAGATGGTTCTGAAACAATTGCTAAAGGAGGAGTTTCTAAAGAAACATCTGGAACTTTGGTTGAACAAAACAGTTTTCAAGCCCTTGCAGACTTGGAAGAAGAAGAAATACATCAAACAGTTTCAGATATTGACTTGAATGGAGGGAAAAATGCAGCTGAAGTCACCAAAGAGTTAGAGAAGGATACCATCAATATTGAATCGGAAGGAATAGCTTCTGTGTCAACAGAAAAATGTGTTGTTGAGAACAATGTGAATGTGGACTCTGCTATCCATAGCAAGAAGAAAATATCCAAACAGTTAAAGGAATTGGGACCAATCAATTCTTCTACTAGAAGCCAGAGATTGGAGCAGGAATGGAAAGGTACAATGGGGAGTAATCCTCATAATCTTTTTTAATGTACTCAATTGCATTTTGGAATTGTAGGGGAGCAAGGAAGAGGAATGCTTCCTTATATTTAAAAGAGTTTGTAAAGAACAATAGAGTTTGTTTTATTGGTTTAGTTGAAACTAAACTAACTGAAATTGATAGAAGTATAGTTGATGGAATGATTGGGAGAAATTGGGACTATTTTTTATGTCAAGTCCACTGGGCTTTTTGGTGGAATTATACTACTATGGAATTCTGATACAACCTTGTTCACGGTGGAAGATTCATCTTCTCAGATGGTGATCGGAGATTTAAAAGTTATTAATAATGAGAAGTTAAAAGTAGCTACGATCTACAGGAATACGGAAGTGCAAAAGAGAAGGGAATTGTGGAATATGCTAGATAAGTATTCCAATAGTGATCTTCCAATGACTATTGGTGGAGATTTCAATTGCATATTGAGTAAGGAAGACAAATTGGGAGGAAGAAGATTCATTTATTCTCAAGGATCAAGGGAAATGGAGGAATGCTTGCTCAATAATGATTTACATGAAATTTGGTACATTGGTCCTAAATTTACTTGGTGCAATAATAAAGTTGGAAGTGCTAGGATCCTTGAAAGATTGGATAAGTGTTTTGTTAACACTATTACATTGAGTTCTCCAATTCAATTGATAGAAAGGCACTTGGCTAGAATAGCCTCGGACCATTGTCCAATCCTTTTACAATTCAAAAACTTCAATACTAATGCCAGAAAGATGATCAAATATGAGAATTGTTGGGCATCTTATCAAGCTTCATTTGGGATAGTAAGGAAGGAATGGGGCAAGAATTATCAAGGTAGCTTCTCTCAAGTTCTCAACAAAAAATTTAAAAGGTCTCTAAAATCACTCTTCTTTTGGAGCAAGGCAAAACACAAAGAGTTGAATAGTTTGAAAGATGTCCTCATCCAGGAAATCACGGATATTCAAGGCAAAGAGACTTCCTTAGGGAGTCTATCAGAGCAAAAACAATGGAACCTAAAAGCTAAAGTAATCGAACTTAATGCTACTATGGAAAGGCTTAATATGTGGTGGAAGCAAAGGGCCAAAGTCAAATGGTTATGTGAAGGGGATGGAAATTCTAAGTTCTTCCATTCTTATGCTAGTGCAAAAAGGAATGCTAACAAAATTATCAAGGTCAAAGATGAAGATGGAATGGTAGTAGAAGAACAAAGCCAAATAGAGGAAGACTTTCTACGATTCTTTCAAAAGAAGTAGGAAGCTAGAAGAAGCAACTTGGAAGGTTGGCCAAAAAACTATAATTCCTTGAATTCTTGTGAAAAAAATTATCTGGAAGCTGATTTATCCATGAATGAAGTAGAAGAAGTTGTCCAGCAGCTAGACGGAAATACTTCACCGGGCAATGATGGAATCTCTCATTCTTTCATAAAAGTTTAATGGGAAATAATTAAAGAAGATTTTTGGAAAGCTATTAACTTCTTTTTTAGCTATGGAGAGCTTGATAAGGCTTGGAAAGAAACACTTATTGTTTTAATTCCAAAGGTTGCTAATCCCATCCTTCCTTCTAATTATATACCTATAAGTCTATGCAACACGGTTTACAAAGTGGTGGCAAGGTTAATTTTGAATAGAGTAAACTTGGTCATTCCAAAACTCATTACTATGGAGCAAGCGGCATTCATCAAGGGGAGATCTCTATCCGATCATATCTTAGTGGCTCAAGAAGCTTTTCATAAGCTTCGAGTTTCTAATGCTTCCAAAGGCCTTGTCTCATTCAAAGCTGATATGGAGCAAGCTTATGATTCCATGGCTTGGTCTTCTCTAAAGAAGGTATTGGAGTACTTCAACTTTCCTCTCAGAATTTCTAAATTAATATTGGAGTGTGTAGAAGATCCCAAATTCTCTATCATCATTAATGGCAATTGCACAAATTAGATTCTTGCTAAAAGCGGTTTTCGGCAAGGATGTCCATTATCCCCCATCCTTTTTATTCTACACTCTCAACTTCTATCCAATGCTTTTCATCAAAGCTCATGTGGTATCAAGGTAAATTCGGAAGGACCTAGAATTTCTCATTTGTTATATACTGATGATGTGGTCATGTTTTCTAAAGCTAATAGGAAATAAGTGTTGGAAGTGAAGCAAATCCTTCACAATTTTTGTGAATGGACTGGACAAAAAACTAATTATGAAAATCCATGTGTTTATTTGGGAAACATGTGAAGAGAAGATATAAAAGAAGGGTCTCTACAATTATGGGATTCAAACAAGTGAAGGAGTTCAAATATCTAGGGTGGAAGATGGCTTTGAGAAGACTTAGAAGGGATGATTTCCAATTTATCATGACAATGCCATGAGGAAACTTAATCAGTGGGGGAGCAAAAGCTTATCTCTTCCTTGAAAGATTATTTTGGTAAAATATTTTTTACTAGCTCTTCTTACTTACCATGCAACTCATTCTTTAATGCCCAAAATGCTGCTGGAAAAACTTGATAGAATCTGTAAGAATTTTATCTCGAATAAAAATAACGGTAATATGGGGTTGCATTACGTAAGCTGGCCGGATTTGTGCAAACCATTAGAACTTGGGGGACATGGTTTACATTCTAACACTTCCAAAACTCCTGCTTTGAGAGCTAGATTAGCTTGGAGATTTATAAATAATAAGAAATCCTTGTTACACATGGTCATGGCTTCAAAATATGGTGAAAAATTGGATAAAGGAAATTCCTGCGGCTGTTTGTCTACATCTTTTAAATTGTTGAAAGAAAGATTAAAAATGCTCAAGCCAATTGTAAGATGGATGATAGCTAATGGAGATTCAGTTGATGCTTTTGAAGATACATGGATAATGGAAAAATGTATAAACAAATGGCCTACATTTGTAGTACCGTATGAAGTCAACACTGTTCGGGTAAAAGACTTCATACAGGATGCTCAGTAGAATGATTAAGAATTAAGTAAAGACTTTGGCAAAGAGCTTATCAATTTGATCGAAAAAATTAAAATAAATCAAGAAAGCATTGAAGATTATATGGAATTGACAAAACAAAATTCTGGTATGACAATACCGGGATTAATAAGTGAAAATGCAAATTTACAGATGGAGGATGACTTGAAATGGAGATGGATCAAAACTGCAAAGCTGAACGCTCGGGTGGAGTTATTCTGGTGGAGAATGAATAGAAATGCCATACCATCTCTCCAATTTCTATGCTACAGAAGATTAATCCAGAATTCAAATTGTCCAAGAGGTTGTGATGCAATAGAAGATGTAGAACACATAATTTGTAGCTGCAGCAAATTGAGGGAAATAATCCAGATTTTAAACAATTGGGGATTCTATATTCCAACGTTTGAGATAAAGGAGCATTGTATTAATTGGATTGAATCCAATATTATGAAGAAAGGGATGATGCTAAACTTATATTGCAACACAGTGTTTCTAGATTGGAAAAGTAGAAACAAGTTGATTCATGATGGTGTTGAAGACAATTCAAGTTACTTAGCTTCTAATGCTATTTGCCAAACTGTGGTTTCTCTTAACTTTAGTCAATTAAATTTGGGCTTTTGGGATGTTAATCAGTCGTTAAGACTGTCTAAAGCTTGGCATCCTCCTCCACCCAATTGGCTAAAGGTTAATGTTGATGCTTCACTTCTCTCTTCCTACAAAGCTGGAGTTGTTGCGGTCTTCCGAGATAGCTATGGAAGATTTTTGTTTTCTTATGGAAAATGACTTCGACATTGGGATATAGCTCAATTGGAAATGCTTGATATTCATTCTCTAAAGGAGGAAATAAAGGACTAGATGTTCAAATACAAGGGAATTATCATAAAATGAGACAATTTAAATATCATTTCCTATTTAAAAAATGCTTGGAAAACAGGGAGGTTCAAGGATGATGGTATGGAATTTCTTTCAAGCTTCAACTTTGTCTTTTTTAATTGTATTAGTAGAGATTGCAATAAGTTAGCAAATCTTTGTGCTAACTATGCTCTTTTTAGTAGCTTTGAGTGGGTGTGTTTAGAGAATAAGATTTCTCCTTCATTCTTTAAAATTTTTAAGGAGGAATTATGCTTGTAGTTGCTTTCTTTTTTATAATTAATTCATAAGCTTCAGCTTTTTCTCCCAAAAAAAAATTAAAGTTAACCCAAAAATCATCTAACTTATTATAATTTCTATGAAATAAATGAAATAAAAATTTTCGCAAATGTTTCAAAAAAGAGAGGTCTTCCACCATGTCTTTACCATTTGAACAAAACCCTTTATTAACTGATCTTTGTAGATATTTGATAACATTGTAGTTATCTCGCTCAATAATAATACCTTTATCTTCTATTCTCCAATCTTGTAAAATCATCTTCAAATATCTAAAAGCCAAAAGTTCTAAAAGACCACTATCCCAATGAATACATTTGACTCCATAGGCAAGTAAAAACCTTCCCTTAGAATCCCTAAAAATGCCAGCAAGACCAGCTTCATTAGACTTCAACAAAGCCGCATCAAAATTAAATTTGATCCAACCGGTTGGAGGAGGGTGCCAAGATTGAAACAACAAGCACTGGTTAACACCCCAGTGATCCGAATATATATTTTTGTTGTTGAAAATAATGTAATGTTAATAGCATTAGAAGATCTATTTTTCAAAAATCTATTTTTCAAAATTCTGATTTTGCAACTTCTTCTCGGTGATGATGGCGGTGAATGGTTGCCGGCCTCCATCGGCCGGTGTTCCGGTTGAGGAGAAACGATCTTCTGGACGTCCAATGAATGGAGGAGCTCAGAATGTGATGTCTTCTCCTCAGGCTTTTGGAGATGACGAGTTAATTTATTCCATGGAGTTAAGATTATGAACAAGCCTTTAATAATCAAGGAAGGAGGACTGCAATTGATGAAACAAATTCCTGAAATCGTCGGTAAGGGAAAGGGAATCCTGTTGGAGGAGAATATGGAGAATTGTGATAAGGTGGGTAAGACCAATTTGGTCAAGGGAGAAAAATTATTTTCTTCATCTTCAAATTTAAAGTATGGTACAAACTATTTATCAAATGTAGTGGATATGGTGTCTGATAGAGGTGAGAAAGGTGATTCTTTTTTAAGATTGACGGTTGGATCAAATGAAGCTGAAAGTTCAGGTAAGAAAAAAATCCTGGCAGTTGAAGACAATTCTAAAGCTTATCTGGAGGAGGTAGGGATATGCGAAACAGGTGAATTGGGAAGATGTGATGAGGTTAATGATGAAATGCCTAAACGGAGTAACCTAGGTAATCATCATAATGTCTGGCTTAAAAACAAAAATATTAGGGTTGCTGATTTGGATTTCGGTAACTGCACAGTTAGAGATGGAGAATCTATCATGCTTAATGTAGAAAAAGTTAACAGAACTCCAAGAAGCTTAAAAAATCTTTGGTGGTGAAAATTTTTGGTGGTGACATCCCTTTTCCTCAATAAGCTTTGAATTGAGGAGACAATGGGGTCAATATGGAAAATTCCATCTAACGGTGCTCGGAAAGGGATGGATTCTATGCACATTCCATGAACCAGAACAAATGGAGGCAGTGCTTACCAATGGTCCCTATTTTGTTAATGGGAACATTGTGGTGATTGAAAGATGGACTCAAAGGTTTGATCCAAATTCTCTTAAAGGAGTTTTTGCTCCTATATGGATCAGATTGCAAAATCTTCCAGATGAAATAAACATTTGTCGTATAGCATCCATGGTGGGAAAGCCTATCTTGATTGACGGCAACATGTTTCAGTGGTCCAGAAGAGAATTTGGGAGGGTCTGCGTCCGGATACATTTGGATGCTAAGCTACCAATTGGAGTTTGGGTTGAAGGAGCAGAAGACAAATTCTTCTAGAGAATTGAATATGAGAAGCTGCCAAATCTATGCTTTGAATGCAGGAAGATTGGTCATGGAAAGGAAGAGTGTGCTTCAGCTAAATTGGAGAACAGGTTTAATTCTATAAAACATGTTATTTCAAATACCAATAATTTGGAAGAAATGGAAACATCTACATATAATCAAAATCTGGGTGGACCTGGATTGATTAACATAGAGGAATATGGACCATGGATGTTGGTAAAATATGGGAAGAAAAAGTCTTATAACAACTTAGACAAAAGACTAAGCTCTCGGGTGGCAAGTAAAAGTAATTGGGTGTCGTTGAAGCAGAATGTTAACAAAAATTCTAGAACAAGGGAAGACAAGCCAAATGATGGGCATAAAGTGGTGGAACAAAGGATTGATGGGAGGATAATAGTTAGCCTTGAAGAAAATAGCTTCGGAGCTAAGGAAATTATGATGCCCGTGATTGATGATAATTGCTTTAGTGCATTAATAGATATGGAGAAAGGTGAATTAGTTCCTTCTACAAAAGCAGTCATAGTTGAAGAAGCGATCATCATTTGTGATGGAAACAGAGAAACAAGTAATCCTGCAGGTGGGATTGATAAAGAAGAATCAAAGGCAGATTTCTGTGGAAATATGAAATCTGGAAGTGAAGGGAAAGCTGACTCTGTTCTATCATCTAAGAAAAAAATTCCTAAGCAGCTGAGGGAATTGGGGCCAATCAACTCTTCAACTAGAAGCCGAAGACTGGAGCTAGAAGGGAAAAGTCATTTTGGGGTAAATCTCTAAAATCTTTTTTAATGTATTCCATAGCTTTTTGGAATTTTAGAGGAGCAAGGAAGAGGAGTGCTTCTCTCTACGTTAAGGAATTTGTTAAAAATAATGGAGTATTTTTTTTTGGGTTTGGTAAAAACCAAAATATCTGAAATTCATAGAAATGAAATCAATAATATGGTAGGCAACGATTGGGACTTTTACTTGGTTCCTTCATCTGGGTTATCAGGTGGAATTTTATTACTTTGGAATTCAAGTCAAGTTGAGTTCTCGGTGGGTGTTTTTTCTTCCCTAATTGTGATTGGAGACCTTTAAATTTCCAACAAAGAAATGTGGAGAGTGGCCACGTTTTATGGTACGTAGTAGGGAAGTGCATAAGAGGAGGGATCTATGGGACATGATAAATAGGTATTCCATTAAAGAATTTTCTATGGAAATAGGAGTTGACTTTAACTGTATATTGGGCAAAGAGGATAAAACTTGAGGTAGAAGGTTCAAATTCTCTCAAGGTCCAAAGGAGATGAAGGTTTTCTTGCTCAACAATGATTTACATGAAGTTGGGTTCATTGGGCCTAATTACACTTGGTGTAAAAACAAAAGTGGTGGTGCAAGGATTCTTGAAAGATTGGATAGGTGTTTTATTAACACCTCTGCATTAAGCTCCCCATACCGTTTGGTAGTGAGGCATTTGGCTAGGAATGCCTCAAACCATTGTCCAATTACATTGCAATTTCAGAATTTCAAAGCTATATCAAAAAGGAAGATCAAGTTGGAAAATAGTTGGGCATCTTATCAAGCTTCATATGCGATCGTAAAGAAGGAATGGAACAAGAACTATCAAGTTAATTGCCCTCAAGTGCTTAATAAAAAGTTTAAAAATTCCTTGAAATCATTGTTCTTTTGGAGCAAATCTAAGCTAAAGGATTTAAATAAGCTTAAAGATAATATTATGAATGAGATTATGGAACTTTAAAGGAAAGCATCTTCTCTTGGAGCTCTCTCGAAATATGAATACTGGAGTCTCAAATCTAAGGTGAATGAGTTGAATTCAACCATGGAAGGATTGAATTCTTGGTGGAAGCAAAGAGCCAAGGTTAAGTGGCTAAAGGAAGGGGATGAAAATTCTAAATTTTTTCACTCCTATGCAAGTGCTAGAAGAAACTCCAACAAAATCATAAAAATAAAGGATGAAAATGGGTTGTTAGTGGAAGAACAATACAAAATGGAAGAGGTGTTTCTGCAATTTTTCCAGAGAAAATGGGAGACTAGGAGCTGCAAGCTGGAAGGTTAGCCGATAGTGAACTCTTGCTTAATTACAGGGGATCAGAAAATCCTGGAGGAAGATATGACTATTGAAGATGTAGAAAGAATTTTGGATCATTTGGGAGGCTATACTTCTCCTGGTAATGATGGAGTTTCAAACTCTTTAGTCAAAGCTCATCAAAACAGATTTTTGGAGGGCTATAAGTCAATTATTTATCAATGGAGAATTGAATAAAGAATGGATGGAGACATTGATAGTGCTTATTCCAAAGGTATCTAATCCTATTCTTCCTTCTAATTATAGACCTATAAGTCTATGTTATACTGTGTATAAGGTAGCGGCGAAAATTATACTGAATAGATTAGTTATGGTCATTCCAAAACTAATCTCCATGGAGCAAACAACATTCATTAAGGGGAGATCCTTGTCAGACAATGTTTTGGTGGCACATGAAATATTTCATAAACTAAGGATCTCTAAGGATTCTAAGGGTCTAGTCTCCTTCAAAGTAGACATGGAGCAAGCATATGATTCCATGGCTTGGTCTTCTTTAAGGAAAGTGCTGGAGTATTTCAACTTTCCTACTAAAATTTCTAATCTCATTATGGAGTGTGTTGAAGACCCTAAGTTTTCTTTAATCATTAATAGAAATTACTCCAATTGGATTCATGCTAAGAGCGGTTTTAGGCAAGGATGTCTCTTGTCTCCAATCCTTTTTATTCTTTGCTCTCAACTTCTCTCAAATGCAGTTGAACAAAGCTCTTGTGGCATCAAAATAAATTTGGAGGGACCTAGAATTTCCCATTTACTTTATGCTGATGATGTTATCATGTTCTCTGAAGCAAATAGGAAGAAAGTTAAAAGAGTGAAGGAAATATTACTCAACTTTTGTGACTGGACTGGACAACGGATTAATCTGAACAAATCTGCTATGTTGTTCGGAAAACATGTGGGAAGGAAGAAGAAAAAAAACATCAAAAGAATTATGGGATTTAAAAATGTTAGAGAACTAAATTATCTTGGATTGAAGATAGTTTTGAGAATACTTACATATGAAGACTTTCAAATTATTATAGATAATGCCTTGAAGAAGCTGAATCAATGGGGAAGCAAATTACTATCATTGGTAGGCAAGATAACTTTGGTAAAATCAGTTTTGTTGGCTCTGCCTATATTCCGTGCATCTCACTCCCTTGTCCCTAAACGTGTATTGGAAGATCTTGATAAAGCTAGTAGAAACTTCATCTAGAATAAGAAAAATGGCAATAGAGGATTGAATTATGTTAGTTGGACTGAAATGTGCAAACCAATTAAAAGAGGTGGCAGTTGGTTGCATTCTAATAGCACTAAGACTCCTGCTTTGAGAGCACGTTTGGCATGGAGATTTATTCAGGACAAAGATTCTCATTTGAACAAGTTAATGGCATCTAAATACGGAGCAAGGCTGGAAAAGGGAGGTGCTAGAGTAAGCAGTTCATCCTCTTATAAACTGTTGACTTAAGGTTTTAAAATTCTGAAGCCCATTGTGAAATTGTCTTTAGTAAATGGAGATTCATTGGATGCATATAAAGATATATGGATCTTGGATAAAAGCATAGATAGGTGGCCTACGTTTGTTGTCTCTCATGAAGGTGAATTTATTTTGGTTAATAAATTCATTCTGGATGGATGTTGGAATGAATCAAAGCTGTTGGAATCATTTGGGAGGGAGCTAGTCAATTTGATTATTCAAATTAGAATTACACAAGATGGAGAAGAAGACTTTATGGAGTTGATCCAACAAAAATCTGGTATGTCTATTTTTGGATTAGCATATAAAGCTTTGATTAAAGACACTGATGATGTTCAGTATTGGGATTGGATCAATAATGTGAAGTTGAATACTCGTGTGGAAGTTTTTTGGTGGAGAATGTGTAAAAATTCTATCCCATCTCTTCAATTCTTATTCTATAGAAGATTATTAAATACTGCATATTGCCGGAGGGGTTGCAATTCAAGTGAAGATGGTGAACATATAATGTGTGGATGCTTGAAGCTTAAAGAAGTTATCTTCCATCTAAATCAATGGGGATTTTGTATTCCGTAGTTTGATAACTTTGAGCATTGTATCAAATGACTGGAGACAAGTTCAAAGAAGAAAGGTATGGTTGTTTACCTGTATTGAAATACAATTTTCTTGTCTTGGAAAAGTAGAAACAAGTTTATTCATGAAGGTGTGGAAGAAAGTCCAAGTTTTATAGCTTCTAATGTTATATGCCATGCTTCAATTTCTTATTGTTCTACTCACTTTAATTTGGGAATTTGGGATGCTAACCAGTCATCAAGACTGTCCAATAATTGGCATCCTCCTCTACCCAAATGGCTAAAGGTGAATGTAGATGCATCTCTACTTTCTTCCTATAAAGCAGGGATTGCAGCAATCTTCCGAGATTGTAAAGGGAGATTTCTATATGCTTATGGAAGATGTAGTATACATTGGGACATAGCTCAACTGGAGTTTCTAGCAATACATTCCTTAAAGGAGGAAATCAAGGATTGGATGTTCAAATACAAAGGCATTATTATAGAGGGGGACAACTCAAATATCATCTCTTATCTACAAAGAACTTGGAAAAAAGGAGAGCATAAGGAAGAGGGTATGGATTTTCTTATGAATTTCAATTTTGTCATTTTTAATTGTATAGGTCATGATAATAATAAGTTAGCAAACTTATGTGCTTACTATGCTTTATTCAGTAGCTTTAGTTGGGATTAATTTTCCTTAAATAAGTTTCCTCCTTCATTTTTGAATACATTGAAGGAGGAAACATCATTTTAGTTGCTCTTTATTTTTTATTTATAATATAGCAAAGCTTCGGCTTTTTCTCTAAAATAATAATAATAAAAATAATAATAGCATTAGAAACAATATATCCCAATCCAAATTCTTTGCCACCATGATGAACACAATTTATGCTTTTCCATGAGAAGAATACCAATGAACAATGAAGATTAGCAATGAAAGGATTTGTAGTAGAAAGCAGCTCCAAATTATAAATACAATCCATAAAAGAGGAGAATATTGGCACGTGAAATCCCCACTTATTAATCAACTCAATAACATGAATCATCTTTTCACATTGAACCGTAATATGCTCAGCATTTTCCACAGCATAGCATCCTCTTGGGCAAAGGCTGCAATCTAGCAACTTTCTATGCATTAACAAATCAAAAGAAGGTAATGCATTATTCAACACTCTCCACCAGAAACAATCCACTCTTTGAGATAGTTTTAGTTTTTTTATCCATTTCCAATAATCTACTTGATCAATTTGAATCATGTCCGCATTAGCTGCCATACGAGCAATAGATTTTCTTGAGAATTTAGAAATGAATTCCAAACAATAATATGCTACCTCATGGTTTATTTGGACTTGCATTATATTTTCAACTAAGCATCTCCCAAAATACTTGAGTAACTCATTTTTATTCCACATTCCTTCACTGATGAAGCTGTTAAGAGATGGAAATTCACCATCCAAAACATCTATAAATGTTGGCCTTTTTTCAATCCTTCTATCCAATATGCACACTTCTATAAGGATATTAACTGAAGTACCTGATGATACCGTTCACCTTAGCAAAGGCCAAAGAAATTTAACTCCATGAAGTATAATTTTCCAAGTGGATGAACAGTTTTTCCTATTCTCAGCTTGACAAATGTCTTCACAATATTTGACTCTTAATGATTTGTTAAGTTTAGAAGAAGGATTATTAATAAAGATCCATTCAAATTTTGCTCTTCAATGTCCTACAGCAGACACAGAAGAGTTCATACCACGTCCTCCATGTTCCAAAGGTTTGCAAAGATCATTCCATGCCATATAATGAATGCTATGGTTTCCTACCTATTTTTTCCATATGAAATCTCTACACATCCTATCAATTAATATCTTTCAATTTGCTCATTGGAACCAAAGAGTGTGTAGCATAAAAAACATGAATTGATAAAATTACTGCGTTTTCCATGTAATGAAAAAAAATTGTTGCTCCATCCATTCAGCCTACCCGCAATTCTTTCTGGAATATGAAGAAAGTTTGAGGAAACTAACCTCCTTAAAACCATTTTAATACCCAAGAATTTCAACTCTTTCACCTCCCTGAAATCCAACAGATTTGAAATTTCCCTTTTCTTTGAATGAATAACCAATTTTCTAAAGATCACAAAAGATTTTTGGAAATTCACACATTGACCAGTCCACTTGCAATAATTAGAAATAACCTCTCTAATTTTCTTCAAATACAAGATCTTAGCTTCATAAAATATTATGATATCATCAACATAAAATAAATGTGAGATTTTAGGAGCTATCGCAGCTACTTTGATACCCAGATTACCATACTTGCTAAATCCATTGGACAAGAGCTGAGAACACAAGATAAACAAGTACGGTGACAACGGGCACCCTTGTCTAAATCCGC
The DNA here is from genome assembly GCA_016618105.1 of Dendrobium huoshanense. NCBI lineage: Eukaryota > Viridiplantae > Streptophyta > Magnoliopsida > Asparagales > Orchidaceae > Dendrobium > Dendrobium huoshanense. The sequence continues at coordinate 31,804,112 of CM028344.1, forward strand.
TTTTAGCTTCAATTCATTTTGAATTTCTACCATTAAAAAGGATAGAGAATTTTGGATTAAAAACACATTCTAACAGATGATTAGAGAAATAAATCGGGAAACCAAAATAATCCAACACCTGTTTCAAAGTTTGCTAAGCTATACTATCATAAGCCTTTTCCATGTCAATCTTGATTGGTACCAACCCATTTTTAGATTTAGAAAATCTAAATTTATTGAAAATTTCTTGCACTAAAAGAACGTGATTAGATAAGCTTCTACCTTTGATAAAAGCCGCTTGATTATCAAAAAATGTTTCTGAAATACTTTAGGCATTCTATTTAATAGCACCTTTACAACAATTTTCTAAATAGATAAACACAAGCTGATAGGATGGAAGTGAGAGGGATCTACCGAATTATCAATCATGGGAATAAGAATCACAAGTGTTTCTTTTCACTTAGAGCACATTTTAACGGTTGAGAAGAACTAAGAGATAGCTATCCAAACGTCTTTGCCAATGATCTTTCAATAAGATTTGATAAAAGAATATGGAATGCCATCCAATCCCGGGAAGATATTCATCCCAAGCCCTTCAATTAAATTTTCTACCTCTTCAAAAGTGAAATCAATATTCAAGATGCTACAATCCTCTTGACATAAAGTATTCAACTGTTTGGGCCAACCCCTAAGATCATAGTCTCTACTCCTCCATTTACTGCAAAAGAACTCAAACAAAGTATTATCAATTCCTTCTTGATCCTCCACAATGACACTGTCCACATTTTTAACTTGTTTGATAAAGTTTCCATTTCCTCTTACATTAACAAATGCATGAAAATAGTTGGAATTAATATCACCTTCCTCCAACCATTTCACCTTCACACTTTGCCTCCACCAGGTGTTTAAGCGAGCAAGTGCAGTATTCAATTCACCAACCTTTGATCTAAGCAAGAGGAGTTTATCATTAGATAGGCTGTGACCATCCGCCTCTTCCAACTGAAGTTCAACAACTTCATTTTTTAATTTTTCCTTTAGCTCCGTTAAGTTTTGAAGCTTTGCTTTACTCCAAAAAAATAAAGCCCTCAATACTCTATGAAATTTCTTGTTAAGTGATTCCATTGGCTCACAACCAGTAATTATATTCCAAGAATTATGCACAATAGTCGATGAAGTAGGATAAGATACCCATACGTCTTCAAATCACTACATTTTGCTTTTCTATAATGCTTTAAAATTTTTTTTAGAATTATGGGGTAGTGATCTGATGCTACCCTTGTCAAATGTCTACAAGCTGTTTGTTGAATCAATTCCAATGCTTTAGAATTCAATAAACATCTATCAAGCCTTTCCCAAATTCGAGCACATCCATTTTTATTGTTACACCAAGTATACTTAGGGCCAATCACCCCAACCTAATGAAGATCAAATTCATTCATAAAGGAGGTCATCACTTGTGCGCGAGAGAAAATATGAATTTCTTCCCTTCCCTCTTGTCCTCTTGAGAAAAGATACAATTCAAATCCCCCCCACCACTATAGGAAGGTTCAAACTAGATGACATCCCAAACAACTCCACAATTCCCTTCTACCACACACATCTCTACTACCATAAACAATAGAGACAATCCAAGTGCCTTTATTAACAATCTTCAGCTCTCCAATAACATATTGAGAAACAATTTCCAATAAGGAAATGGTTGTCATATCAGTCCCCCACAACACCATAATCCCTCCAGATAATCCATTAGATGGGTATAGGAAAAAAAATCTCAATCTTTACCCATGAATTTACAAAAAACCCAATTAGCAATCGAGGAAATTTTTGTTTCCACAATTCCAACGAAGAATACATCCCAATCTTTTGCCACCTCTTTCAAGTAGAGGGAGGCTTCCCTTTTATTAGCCCCTCTACAGTTCGAAAAAGTATGGGGGAGGGACCCCTGTTCTTCCTTCATAAGCATATTTTGAGGCATAATGATTACGATGAATAATATTGCCATATTTTAGCATGTATTTTAAAGGGAAGGATGTTTAAGGTAATAGAAATAGTTGTTCTTCTACGTGTTTACTAATTATTATTGTTGCAACTAATTTTATTTAATGGTTGTATTAAGAGCATAATATATGTATTTTTTTGGGGGTGAAATTTGGCTTTATATGTTTTATTCAAATCAGAAAAAAGATTCAAGTGTAATAAAACAAGAAAAACAAACAAAAGGCTTATATGAAAATTGCTAATAATTCTCACTAGAAACCCTCATAAGAAATAGCATTGGAGCATCTGAGAGAACTACAAGAAAAATGTTAGAATAACATAAAAGAAACGAAATAATGAAATAACAACTGCTAAATAGTCAGCTTGGACTCAGTAGTACCTTTCAATACTCAGATTGCTTTGGCGAAAGATCCTCATGTTTGCCCATAGACCTTGCAAGGGCGTTGGTGTGGCAAGTTATTATCATCATCCAAGATTCAAAAAATTGTGAAAAAGAACAAGAAAAACTACTTTACCCAGAACAAATGTTTCTGATTTTCGTCAAAGATTAAGAATTTCTAGCAATCAAGCACACCCGAGAGGCTCAAAGCAGCTAACAGAAATAATCACATCAAGGACTTTATTTCTGCTTTGAAGAGATCAGCACTCACAGAAGAAAATCTGATTTCTATATGTGATCTCAGAAGCTTATAAGTGTAGATTTCCTTTTAAGCTTTTCCCTTCTTTCCATTAAGTTATTATAAATTTCACAAACTTGGCAAAGTTAGTAGCAAGAGTAATTGCACAAATAAATTTATTTTCAAATTTTATGTTATCATGTTCTCGTCATAAGTGATAAATTATTGCATTCATAATAAGCAATAAAGCATTTTGTAACTTTCTTCCCTCGACAAACCTCCAATAAATTCATGTATGCAAGACGTTGGGCCTTAAAAGAAAATTTTGACAATGAGGTAGTAGACGAAGCAGAACAACAAAAAAATATTCAGTCAAAATAAATGTGAGAGAGAGTTTCATTGCTACCATGACAAAACAATCATAATTTATTAGTTACTATAAAATCCCATTTAGAAATCACTTCTATTGTTTAAGGCCATCCTTAATAGTGAGTCAAGCGAATATAGAAAATTTGAGTTAATGCTTCTTATGCCAGATCAGATGAGCCCAAACAAAATCAGAATCATTAGAAAAGTATTATGCATAGTAGGCTTTGTATGCCCAACAATCCATATTATCCCAGATAACGTAATTGCTTTTATTATTATTAATAGGATAGATAGTTAAAATTCTCTTTACATGTTGGGGGATAGAATCAGGCATAGACCAAGACTCGTTATGAATCCAACAAGCTAAATTGTTAGTATGAGAGCAGTAGAAAGAGAGAGTGAAGTCAAAAAAAGAAGAGGAAAAGTTTCCCCCAAAAACCAATGATCCCCCCAAAAACCAATGATCCCATATTAAAGAAGCCGGACAATCCTTTTTTATGACAAGATGGAATTTTCTCCTAACCAATGGGGAAGTACGACAAATGTATTTCCAAAAAATTGTTGAAGTAGTCATTTTAGGCTTTCATGGAGAGCTATATCTAAACCTCAGCCAGCTTGATAAGGGTGAATTTTGATTATACATTCTATAGATAGAGCAATTGAAAGTAAACTTCATAGTTAAAACAGAAGGAATGCCAAGATCACCCTTATTAACAGGTTTGCAAGTATTAGCCCAAAAAATGAAATGTAACATCTTAACTTGGTCCTCACAAAAATATAAAAATTTTGCACATATTTTGTCGATGGATTTGTACAAGGATTTAGAAATAATAGAAGCTCTTAACCATTATTCCACTGTGTTGAAAATTAAATATTTTATAAGTTGCAATCTACCAGAAAATGAAAGTAACATTGCTTTCCAACAAGATAAGTGATTGGTAATTTTTTCCAAAAGCTAGCAAAAAACAGCTCTTTTCAATCTATCCATAGAAATTAGAATACCTAAATAGGTGAATTTAGTAGTAATGTTTGTAATGTTCAACTGATAGAAAATACCAAAATGATTAGGAGACATAGGATATATAATGAGAGATTTCTTATTCAAGTTCATATGAAGTCCAAAATAATTAGTGAAGGAATTAAGAATATTAATGAGGTGATTGCAATTTTGTGTTTCAGCTTTACCAAATACCAATAGATTATCAGCATAGAGAAGGTGAGAGATTTAAAATTCATTCATTCTGTTATCTATTATCTAGAAGGCGGGACAAGCTATTCATAATAATACATAATAGATAAGGACTAAGTGGAAAACATTGTGTAAGCTCGGTAGAGGATGGAAAATACCCCAAAAGAACTCCATTCAAGCACAGTGAGAAGTTCATCCCAATAATACATTCCTTGACCCATTTGCTGAACATAGGAGGAAAATCTTTTTGTTCCATTCTAGCTAATAGAAATTCACAAGATATTATATCAAAGGCTTTATTGTTGTCATACTTAGCCCAAAAGTATTTCCCTTTATTCCTTTTCTTGAAAATGTTGAGAATTTCATTTGCTAGGATATGATTGTCAATAGAGTGATGCTGAGAAATAAAAGCCATTTGAATTTTATGATTGATAAGCAACATGATGGGTTTCAACCAAGCAGCCAACAACTTTGCAATGATTTTATAAAAAACATTGCACAATCCAATATGTCTAAAATCAAAGACATCATTTGCATATGCTTTTTTGGGTATGAGAGTAATGGTTGTGGCCTTTGCACACTTAGGGAGATAGCCTTTATTAAAGAATGACTTAACTGCATTAAAAACATTTGATCCAATAACATATTAACATTTTTTATAAAAATCAAAGCTATAACCATTGGGTCCTGGGAAAAATTAGAAGCTTATGAGAATACTACTGCCCTAATTTCCTCAAATGAACTAGGGGATAACAATAAATTAATCATGTTAGAAAGAATGACATTACTAGTAGGTATGAAATTGATGTCTTTTTGCATGCATGGGGGCAAGAGAGTTAAATGTCTCTTTAAAATAAGATATCAGTTTTGAAAAGTTTTCTAGTGTTCAAAGGGGAACCCGAGCAGAGCATCAGACACACAACTTTTGTTTCTAGAATTTCTTCTTTGTATTTTTGAATAAAGGAACTTAAGATCCACTTCGCCATGAATCATCCATTCAATTTTTTGATCTTTGTATAGTCCATGAAGACCATATTGTAGCATACTAGTTAATTTTTGAATTGATACTTTTCAAATGAGAACAAAAGTCTTCATTAAGAGGGTCCAAGTCAATCTGAGATTGAATATTGATTTGTTGATCTGATAGATTATAATTAAATCATTGAAGTAATCAAGTTTGCAGAGCACAAATTCTTGTTTTTAATAAAGCATTTAAGTTTCTTAAGCGTCTTTTAATGGGAAGTAATCATATTACCTTCCATAGGTGAAGCAAAAGCATCAATAAGAAGGTCCCAAAATTCAGAAAATCTAACCTAATAGTTTTTTAAAATGAATCTATGAGGGACTTTAATATCATTAACCATTTTAAGAATTAACAGTGAATGGTCTGAAACAGAGAGGTACTAAGTACCTTATAATGAGAATTAGGAAATGAGGAAAGCCACTTCTCATTCGCTAAAACTCTATCCAGTTGATGTGAATGGGGTTTTTCTACACGTTGATTAAAAGAAGCATAAAAGGAACCCATTTATGGTTGATATTGAAGATTAGCATCAAAAATGAAATTATTGAGAGGAGCAAATTTTTATTCTACAATAACATTTTCACCCGCTTTCTCAGAGAGGAATCTAAAACAATTGAAATCTCCTATCACCGCCCAAGGCATGTTGTCTTGAGGGTTAAGATTTTTAAGATCTTCCCAAAAGACCTGTCTTTCCTCAAAGAAATTTGAGGCATAGATGATTGATAAGAAAATACGAGTGTTAAGAAATAATATTTAGGATACCTAAAATCATTTGTTTTGAGAAGAAGGAGAGAGAGAAACTCATATTATCTAGATTCTATTTCATCCATATTCAGCCAGGGTTAGCAAGATCAAAGTTATTACAACTTTGTTCATTATCAAAGGTGTCATGAAAAAATGAAAAAATCTAAACCAAGGGTCATTCAGGTTGTGATAGAGAATTCTATTCTCTAATATGCAAATCATATCCATGTGGTGATTCCTCACCAAAATTTTACAATTGAACAACTTATCAGAGTTATTAAAACCACTAATATTCCAAACTCCTACATATGGAAAAGGCAATATGATTTGGGATTTGAATTGGGTCCCCTTTTAGAACCCTTCCCTCTTGTGCTTTTTTTGTATAGGAGGACCCCTTGACTATTGGTAATTATTTCTGCAGGTTTTGAGGTGGAGATAGGATTGTGTGATTTCAATGTAAAGTTCTGGTCATTATTGGGATATGGCATCTATGTAGAGGAGACATCTGAGTCTGGGAAATTCTGTAAGATGATAAATTTGTTGGGAGAGATGATTTTATAAGGGATGATTTTTGAAGAAGAGGGAAGAAGAGGAGGGATGGCTGATCTGAAGAAGAGTGATCATTAGTAGGAGAGTTTAGATTGGAGAGAGGGTGATTTCCTGTTTAAGGTAGGGCACTTTGATTTTGATTTGTGGCAGTGGGGTTTGAATTTTTGTTGGGAAAGATGTGCTCTTATGACTTAGTTATTGTGGTAGGATAATTGATATTATTTTGGATAGTATGTGGTAGAGGAAAGATCACCGGTTGGTTATGTGAGAGAGGCCTAGGTCTACGACTAGAGCTCCTTCAACATTAGAGTATGGTTTGAGTCCAATGTTTACTGGTAGGGTTTGTGGGGTAGGATGATGTTGAATTGTTTAAGGAGGAGTAGTTTTGACAAGGCATGGGTCTCCATTCATATTTAATGTAGAGGTTAAAAATTTTTCCATACTCTGATATAGGCACAAGTTTGAGATAGGTAGCAGATGAATCTACCTGAATAAAACATGTGCGTAGGTTAATCGAGATTTGGAAGTGGTAAAAGAATCAACATCTAGTGGTGTTCTGATTTTTGTTGCAATTTTTGAAATTCCAATGGGAGTCAAACAACAAAATGGAAGGTCATGGATTTTTAGGCAAATAGGAATATTACTAAATTCTTCTCGCTTCGGGGAGAAGTGAGGAGACCACTTTAGAACTATGAATGGTTTACTTAGTATAAACTAACCCCTTTGGACCAAACCATTTCTAGATCTTCTTGAAAAAAAAACTTAAGCAAGAAGAAGCCATTACTAAGAGAGATCATTTTGAGAGTACCTTTAAGTTTCCAAACCTTATTGACCGTAGCAAGTAAAGTTTCATAGTATGGTCGTTTGTCAAAAGAATATCTTACTAGGGTAAGACTCCACTCTTCAGAAGTCTCTATAATATCTTAATGAGGAAAAGGGATGATATCTTCAGGCATTGGAAGAGGAGAAATAAGGAAATCATAGGGTTCGGGTTCGTTAGAAATGATGTGATTCCATCGTGAGGCTGAAGTTGAAGGGTTCTTAGCAGCAAGGTTAATGGTGAAGGGAGATTAAGGGACAGGAGGAAATACATCATAAAAGAAGGGAGCGATCCATGGGTGGATCCCTTTGTCCAAGCTAGTGATAAGAAACTAGAGTGACCAAAGAAGGTGGTAGCACCGAGAAACCCTAGGGGTTGCAGGAAACTCGACATAATATATGTATCGGTGTTCCATTAATTAGATGGTTAATTTAATCAAAAAGCTTCATTTAACAATAGAGGTAAGCACCAAAGTTAACTTTAATAAGATGAGTTTACTGGTGTTACCCGATATGATGCTAATGTGTTTAAATTTATTGGGAGGAAAGTTTTCACAGCGTTGACGATTTAGACCGTCAAAGTATGCTAAAACTTTTGATGAAAATATAAAATTTCAATAAGAGAATAATCTATTTTAGAAGTGGAATTTAATAACAGCTCAACACTCACCTCCTAACACAACATGCTAGTATAGTAAAAGGGGAACATATTTTGTTTTCACAGCAATTGAAACTACTTTCTTCCTTTTTGTGCTTTCCGTCTATATGCCTTAGTTTAGTACAGTATTTCTTACATGGTATCAGAGCCTTCTCGGCTCATAGCACCGTGAACCCTTAAAATGGAAACTTCATTTTCTTCCCAAACTGAAAACGCCTCCCCGTAACCTATCCTAAATGATTTCATCATCACCTCCCTAAAATTCTTCTTCTCCAACATTAAAACCATTGTCCCTATATAGTTGTCTAACGACAACTACTCCACTTAGAGATCTAAAAAACTCAAGCTATTTTGAGTGAACAACTACGCTAATTTCCTCGATAAAACTACAAAATCACCTCCCCAGCCATTTCATGACATAAACGGCATCTCTCATCCAAATGCCGCTTATAATCACTTGGACAATCATCGACCAAATCCTCACCACTAATATATGATCCACCATCACCGCAGATATTCTTCCCTATGTTCTCCACCTAGGCACCTGTGCCGATATATAAAATACACTCAAACTCATACTTCAAGCTACAAATAAGTTCGGAGTAATACAACTCAAGAACTAGCTACATCACATCTCTATGGGGCAGTTCACTATGCCTCAATTTTTCACCAACATCAAAACACTGGTTGACAACATTATGTCTTGTTGCACCATTGATAATGAGTATATCCTCCTATATACACTAAACAGACTCCCTCCAAAATATCAGTCATTCAATATCTCTATATTAACCAAATTGGCCCTCTCAGACTAAAGGATTTGTACTTTCTTCTTCTAACTAAAGAAATTAACTTATCCTCCGAACTTGCTAAAGATACCTCAACCCCTAATGTCAGTGCTTCTCTCTACACTAGTAGAGGTCGTAGCCGAGGCCATGGACACTTTAACTCGTACCCCAATTAAGGTCTCTCTGCTTTCTCGACTACTTCCAGATCAGCTCAATCTACAACATGCCTACATGCTTCATCGTTTGGAACAACTACTTGATAAATTTGCATGAAGAGGGGTCAAACAGCTAATAACTACTGGCATCAGTTCAATGCAAACTACACAACACCTTTAACCGCTCTACTCGCATTAAACTCCAGCCTAACCACTAAATGGATTCTTGACTCTGGAGCCTCCTCCCACCTTACCAACAATTTAGTCAATCTTCTTCAACCAATCGAATATCGTGGTTTGGATAGTGTGTCCATCATTAAATTTCCAGTCAGGGATTCCTCCCCGTATTGACCCGTAAAATTTCCCTTACAAATCAACTTAGCCTTCCTCACTTGCCTCATAATCTCCTCTTTGTTTCTTCACTAACTGAAGATAATAATCTTTCAATTCTATTTGATGCCTTTAGATTTGAAATAAAGGATCAACAAACCAACTCCACCCTCCTCTCCAGCCCATGTAGTGATGGTCTCTACCATCTCTCCACAAACAACCGTCGTTGTCATGCTCTCTCCATTACGGTTCCCACCATCCTCTGATGGCACTACCAGCTTGGTCATCCACATCTACAAGTCCTCTCTACCATATATAAAACAACAAATATGTAGCTATACCTACCTATGATGCTTCTTGCTCTATATGTAAGGGCTCTAAAGGTAATAAACTCCCTTTCTCTATATTTTTTACTCACCATTATAAACCTTTAGAGTTTATACATATAGATCTATGAAGACCCTCCCAAATTCCTTCTAATCATGGCTTAAATACTACATATTGTATGTGGATAAATTTACTCGATTTAATTTGGTTTTTCCTCTCATGCAAAAATCTGATGTGTTTTCCGTATTTACAACATATATTTCATTATGTTATGGAGAAACAACTCTCTCTCAATATTAAGCATATTCTTAGCGATGGTGGAACCAAAATTTTAAACCATAACTTTTAAAACTATCTCAAACTACATGGCATCAATAACCAAATCAGCTGCCCACATACCCACGAACTGAATGGTCTAGTCGATTGCAAGCATTAGCACATCCTAGAAGTTGTGTGTACATTACTTCATATAGTAAGCCTTTACTTTCACCTTTATCTAGACACGCTCATCACAGTTGTATACCATATTAATCTAATCCCATCCTCCAACACCTCAAAAAAGTTTCCATACCAACAAATCTATAAACTGCCTCCTACATACTCCCACCTTTGAGTCTTCAGTTGTGCCTGCTTTCCCCTACTTCCACCAACTCTCACTCAAATTCCCTCCATCTATTTTTATAGGATATGCCACCTAAAAATATTTTGAACCCACCTCCAAACACATATGCATTTCTCACCACATCACATTTGATGAATTCTCTTTCAACTTTTCCCTTCAACCAAATCAACCCACCACCTCACCCCATCCTCCTTATAATAATCCTCATCTCCTCTCACCCACATTCCTTAAGAAAACACCTACATCATCTGCCTCCCAACTCTCAATCGATTTTAAATTTGAACCCAAAACAAATTCCCCACCACCTACTACTGACATACCAGCATCATCCTCCTCATACTCCACTTCACATCAATCCATAGACCCTTGTCCACTACCACCAACAATACCTTCCTCCACCACAATAATCTCCTCCCATCCTTTGATTACTCTTTTATGACCGACTCTATCAAAACAAAATAATTTCTCAAACACTCATCAAATAAACTCCACACTTCTAGATCGAACAACCTAAACTAAAGCCTCTCAACATTTTTGTTGGCGCTTAGCCATGGACAATAAATTCTTAGCCCTCTAAAAATAAGGAATCTATACATATATTCTTCTACCATCTAATGCCTTAATTTTAGACTGACGTTGGACTTATAAAGCCAAGAGGCATACCGATGGATCAATTTCTAGACACAAGGATAAACTTGATGCTCAAGGTCACTGTCAAGAATATGGACTCACATACACAAAAATGTTTAGCCCCGTTGTAAAATTTCCAACAATTTCATTCCTCCTTTTACTTGTTATCATTATCTTCTGGCCAATACACCAGCTTGATGTCACCGATGATTCCCTCTATGGATCTCCTGATGAGACAATTTATATGAAAAAATGTTGTGGCTTGAAGGACTCTCAATTCCCTCACCATGTGTGTCTCCTTTAAAAATACCTCTACAGCCTAAAAAATCTGTCTACATCCTTGTTGGTGTTTGAATTTGAAAGAATTTAAAAAAAGATTAATCTTCTCTAAGAAGAGTAAATCTCTAGAATTCAAGTCTTGAAATCGAACACGTTGTCATGAATGATATATGCCCCAAGAGACGAAGATATTATTCCCTAATGGGTTTAGATGATGAAATTGAATTTTTTATCCGGGTTATAATAGTAAAACTCAAGGAAGATCTACATCTGACCTCGAAGGGTCCAAATGGAATTATACATGCATTTAAATATTACAATCTGTATAAGAGATCATTAATTTAATGTTTATAGTTTGGATAAGAAAGGATATATTTTCCCAAGCGAATAAAATATTATTTAATAATCGATTGTATGGATATGATGATAATGATCATTTTTGAATTTTTTACTTTCCAAAAGGTGATTAGTTAGATTTTTTTTTTTTTTGAAAAATCAATTTTAAGAAGTAGATGTGGAATGTAAATCTACTATGAGTGCAAGTCCTCATAGTTAGTTACATTGTAGGGAGATTGAAATTTTCTATGAATACTCTCTAGAAATTTTATTTGGTGATTTCCAAAGAGTGATGTCGAAGGCGGTGAATTTAGAACCTCAACTAGTAATGGATCAAGTTTGAGCACTTATTTTAGAAATCAAGGGAGAAATTGTAGGAGGTGCATTGGGATTCTAAAATAGTTTAGAAATGCCTGGTTATCTTATGTGTTGGTCTTTAAGTTTTGATTTGAATAAAAATTTAATTTAAGTTGATTTATTAGAAGATTTAGATTAAATTCCTAAAGTTGGGGACATAAGGTTTTGAGTTTACCTTGGATCATAAATGTAAATTGGGCAGTAGACAACAGTAACCCAAACCTAACTAATGCAATACAAAACCCATACTTACCCTAGTCTAGATTGGAAAGCCAACTAACCACCAGGGGATTTAAAATATATGACTCTAGTATTTATATGAAAGAGTGGAAGGGACATTATTATTTATTTTTTTTAGAGATTGAGTCTGATGTCTAGAGAAAATCATAACTAGCTCCTTGACTTCATATAGGGTGAAATTGCTTAAGAAAATGGAATTAAAATTTTAGAAACTTCTAAATTTATTTCTAATGCAATGCATACTAATAGACTCAAATATATAAGATAAATTAAGTAATTTTAAAAAGGATAAAAAATATAATTTTCCTTGAGATTGCATAAAATCCCCTTGATAAAACTTCACCCTAATATATTAGGTGGTATGCTAGAACCTGCAAGCGAGAAGGTGCATAATAAGGACACAACGTATTTAATATACATAAATGAGAACTCGCGGCACTCCCGGGCTTACTTCTTAGATCATTAGAGTTGTTATGTTAGATTAACAAATTTTATTTTGATTTTGAATAGAAATAATTTTTATTCATACCCTGATGAGCCACCTATTGTATCCAAGCTAAAACAAAATACAACATGCAAGAAAAAAAAACCTAAAGAAAGTAGGCAAGTTTTATTATGCTAGCAAAGTAAATCAATTAATTAACCAAATCAATTAAATAAATGAAAATGTTCATAGTCAAATGCCTTTTAATTACAACCCAAAATTTATAGAAATTAAAAGTGACCGGGTACCACTAAAAACAACACAGATTCTAGTCCTAGGACTAACGAAAGTGACATTGAGTTGGATACTCTTCGTCTTCTCTTCCACGAGTTTCTTAGATTCATCCAGTCTAGATATCCAAATGAAAAGAAACTTCTCCATTAAGGGGCATTTTCTTTTTTCTAGGATATTAAAATCATCATTACTTAGATATCCAAGAAAAAGGGACCTTCCTTCTAAGGAATGTGCCCTCCTCTTTGGGCTCTAAGTTGGATGTATGTATCCAAACTCAACTCAAATATCTACTTTCACAGCACAATTATAACTCAATCAAATTAAATCAAGTTTAAAATAAAAATCTAGACTCCCTGCAGAGTTATCTTAAGCAATAAAAATCAAGAAAAATGTCCACAAGCAAACCTAAATATGTACCCCAAAGTTGATTTTTAAAAATAAATATAACCAATAAAGTTAAAATCTGAATATATAATTACTTCAAAACTATCAATCTACTTATATATAAGCATATAATCATTGGTACCTTGAAGATAACTTAACACATTCTTTATAGCTCGTTAGTGGTACAAGCCTAGATTACTCTAATATCGCCCTAACAACTCAACTACAAATGCTATATCAAGTCTTATGAAAACCTGAGCTCTTATTGGGCTACAAATAATTGAAGCATACGGAGAAGTACTCATTTTCTCCCTTCCAAAATTTTTTTTGGCCACCAACTCAAAATGAATCTATTACCCTCACTACAGGAAAACACGGTATTACCGACGGACAATATCCACCGGTAACACGTAAAATTCGACGGAAGGCCTTGGTTTCCGGCACATTTCCAACAGATTTTGGTGCGCTGGTTTGGTGCGCGTTAGAAAATATCTTCTGATGTTTATAAGATGCTGGAAACCTTTCCGACGCACTCTCTGAGGCATTACCAGCACAAAATATGATAGCCAAAACATCGTTTCTTAATTGATTATTCCGGCAAGATATACGCCGGAATTTTACGACGTATTTATTTGATGGCAAATACCGGTAGATAAAATGTCGTAGATTCGCCATAACTAAAGCTATGGTTTATTTTCGGCGCTATGGGTACGCAAAAAAGTTCCGGCGAAGAAGACACCGTAAGGTGTGCCGTAAATAAAGGAACAACTTGCTTCTGGCGCTTTTGCCGCCGCCATTTTCTGGCAAAAAAAAAAACACTGGCATGATTGCACCGATTCGTTGTATCATCATTTCCGTCGCATTTCTGATGCCAAGTTTGCCGGAAACCTGTAGCAATAACAAAAAAAAATGTCTTCCTAGCCAACAATCGGATTTCGACACCTGCAAACATATACAAATAAATTCAATAACAGTTCCACAACACAGATATACACATCACAGATGTTAAGAACATCAACATATACTCTTCTTGATGCGCTGATGGTATTGAAGTGGTTTTCTCAATTACTCCCATTGCTTTTGTCTTCATAACTACCAGCCAATCCAATTTGCCTCATATTTTGCTTGGATAGTTAGCATAATAGACTTGAGTTGCCCGACTAGCAATGATGAATGGATCTAACTTTACATATCTCCTACCCCGCTTTACTTCTGTTATACCATAAATTGGATGTACTCTTGTGCCTGTATTATATACTGGATCAAACCATTCACAATTGAAGAGATACACAGTATTCCTGTGATCAGGATATTCCACCTCTAATATTTGTTGTAATACCCCGTTGTATTCAAAATCATTCCCTATATGGGTGTTCCCTCTTACACATACGCCAGAATTTTCTATCTTCCTACCTTCACACCAGTTTTTTTTTGTTTGGAATTTATAACCATTGACCATAAATATTTGATAACATTTAACTAATCTATTTGGTCCCCAAGCTAACTCAAATAGCCCTGAATACCGCGAATCACTATCTTCAGTGTGTACCTTTAAATGAACAAGATATTATTATTATTAATATTAATTGCATGCAAAACTAACTAATTAAGACTAATTATTCAAAATGTATCATATTTTTAAACCAAGCAGTGAATTATTTCTCCACTATTTTCTGGACTTGTCCTTCTTCTGATGTACTAACCATCAATGAACCTCCTACAAACCATTTTGAGTTTAGAATAAGTTTATAAGAATAATGAAAATATGAACAAATTAACTCATACGTACTCGAGATATGGCTCAACTTCATCACAATTAAGCAAGATATACAATGTGATAACTGTCATCTCCTTATCGGTCAAATAGCACACGGTGCTAATGCCTACAGGTTCACCACTTCCACAAAATACAGATATATTAGATGATTTACTATCATTTTGAGGTGTTGTACTTTCACCTGATTGAGACATTATTTCAAAATAATATGAGCAAAACTGAGTTATCTCATATGTTAAATATGCTTCACAGATAGAGTCTTCGGGTCGTGCTTTATTCTTAGTGGTCTTCTTTAGTTTACTTAAATATCTCTCAAAAGGATACATCCACCTATACTAAACAGGTCCACCAACCATAGCCTCATATGGTAAATGAACTGGTAGATGCTCCATATAGTCAAAAAATCTTGGAGGAAATATTTTCTCAAGTTGACATAGAATGAAAGGAATTTGCTGCTCCATAAGAATCAAGTTCTTTACATTCAATTTAGAAGAGCATAGATCTTTGAAGAATACACTTAGCTCGATCAAGGGCTTTAAAATTTGATTTGGCAGATAATTAAAAGCAGTTGATAGTAGACATTGCATGAATATGTGACAATCATGAATTTTCAATCCGAATAATCTCCCTGATCTTAAGTTAACACAACTGCTTAGTTAAGAAGAATATCCATCAGGTACTCGTAGGGTATTCACCCATTCACAAATTACTCATTTTCGCTCTAAAGTTAATGTGAATTGAGCTTTTGGTTTGAGAGATTTTTCACCTCCACCATCCTTCAATTCCAAAGCTTTCCTCCTACAAATCTCCTTTAAATCCATCCTTGCTTTTATATTATCTTTTGATTTATCTTTGATGTCCATAACTTTATTGAAAATGTTATCAAAAACATTTTTCTCTATATACATAACATCCAAATTATGTCAAATCAGGTTTGTTCTCAAATATGGCAACGACCAAAAAATACTTTTCTTGGTGCAATTATGGTTGACACCATATCCTGGCCATCTGAACTCAGCTAATGTTGGAGAATCCATTATAGTAGGCATGAACCTGACTCTTTCAAAAATTTCTTCACTACTATATCTTGGAGGAGGTTGAAACATCACCATTTTATTTTTACATCATATGCTTTCTCTAAATCAACAAAAATCATATGTAGATCTAACTTACTCTCTCTATATTTCTAATGTATGGCTTCTACAATAGACCTACCCGGCATGAATCCAAAATGATTTTGAAAAATTTTTCAACATAAAAACATCTACAATATGCATCCTATATCAAATATCTAAAAAGAAATTACATGAATAAAAAAAAACTTACAATCGATGGGAGGGAGGTGACTTACAATCGACGGGAGGCGGAAACTCATGGTCGAAAATAGTGCTTTCGCTGGCGAGGAAGGTGGTGATCGTCGGTGACGTCCTAAGAATGTCAACATAGCTTGAAGACGTCGATCTATGGTGAGCGACGCTAGGCAACGAGGGAGACACCGGATATGCGAGAGAAATGAACGAATAAAATGAGCAGCCATATGGGTTCGGGTTTGGAAATAGGGCTTTTGTCGGCGGATTTTCCGACGTCCGAGATGCCGGAATAATGTCCAGCGCATTTTACATTAGTTACAAGTCGTTGAGTTTAAATTAGCTATCATATTTACACCGGTAAGTGCGCCATCCATTTTCTGCCATAAAGTGCATCGACACCAATGAAATGTTGGTATATTTCGACATTACTACCGGCGCATTGAACGTCAAAAATTTTCCATCACACTATGCGCCGCAAAAAAATGCAATCATCATTCCTTCACGTTATGCGCCGATACAAATGCCTTATTTACCGATGCAAAATATTCCGCTAAAAAATCCGACGGTACTCGCGTGTTTTCCCATAGTGCCTTAACAATGGGAGTTATGCTAGGTGAACAAACTTTAGATCTAAATCTCTCTATTTTTTATTGATATAGGTTTCTTAAAATAAAACTAAATAGCTTAAATTCTATAACTTTCACTATAGGAAGTATCGGTAGCAAAACTGGTAGTATTTTTGACAAAAACTGTTTGATGTGTTTTATAGCAGATATAACAATGGGTTGTTGAGATAGTTGCAACTTTGTTCTTGATTGTTGATATTCTTGCAACATATTTGTTTTTGATGATTCCAAATAATATTGCTTTGATTATTATTTCTTCTAACATATTTTGGATGCAATGTTTTGTTGTTCGTGTGTACTAACATTTCAGGGAAATCATATCCCGGATTATTGAAGACTTCAAATCAGATTAGTTTAGGATTAATTATAAATGAAGTCTGTAATTTTTATTTTTTTGAGTATGAGAGAGTGTGTTTGTAATTCAGTAACTTTGCACACACACACATGGGGGGGAGAGTTTAAAATTTGAAAATTTTAAAACTGGTCGTATTGTATGAAAGAACTTCGTATGGGATGATTTGTTTATTTATTTACCCCAACAAGCAGTCAAACAAATAGAAATGAATTTTTTTAAGTATTAATCATACTATACAATCCCTATTTGTACATACTTTCCATAATTTGAAAGGGATGGATCCCGTTTTGTTCAAAAAGATTTTTTCTGAGTATGGATCATATTGTACGATCATAATTTGTACATGCCTTCCAGAGTATGAAATTATGAGGTCCCTCTTTGTCCCAAATTTTTATCCCGATAATTTTAAAAATTTCTAAACTATTCATACCATATGATGTTGTCATCGTACGTACGTCATTCAGAGTACGAAAATGGATGGGTCCCTTTTCATCCCAACAAACTTTAAATTTTTCATAACTGATCATACCATACGATGTAATCATCATACGTACTCCATTAAGAGTACAAAATTGTGGGGTCTTGCTTCATCTCGACAAAGATGAAAAATTTTCTAACTGTTCATCCCATATGAACTTGGTTCGTACCGAATGATGGTCGTGTACAAAATAATTTCGTATCGATTCACTACAGGTTCGTACACAACAGTTTTGAACTATTCGTACGTACGAATATACGATCGTGTAAGCTAAAAATTGAATACTTTAATTTTTTGGACATTTGTTTTGTGGCTTTTGTATAAAAGGTCCATTAAAAATTGACATAAAAAATATGGTCTTCATGATTTTTCAAGGGCAATTGAAAGAGAGAGTGTGAGAGAGTGCTTGAGAGATATTTCTTACAAGTGGAGTGTGAAGGGTTCACAAGGTTACCCAAAGGTAAGGATGTCTTTGTGATTTTGGTTGTCACTCTTCTTCTTATCTTTCTAGTTGCTCGTGAGAAGATCTTTGGAGAATATTTGTTACTCGGCCGACACTTAGAGAGTGTGAACAAACGATGATTCTCTGCCGACACTTAGAGAGTGTGAATAGATGATGGTTCTCAGCTAACACTTGGAGGGTGTAAATAGATGATGGTTCTCTGCCGACACTTGGAGAGTGTAAAAGGATGACAGTTCTTTTCCACATTGGGGATTGGTGGAATATAGGGTTTGTAAAGGCTTCTCCTCCTTGATGTTGGGGAAAAAAAGAGAGACATTTTGGTAATAGTACAGTACCTGAATAGGATGTCTTCAGGGACTGGATGTAGGTCGTATTTGACCGAACCACTATAAATCTTTGTGTTTTTTAAATTTGCATTTATTTACTACAAGTTATTTTTCTGTGGTTGAAAAATTATTTTGAAACTTTAATTAAACTTTCTACGAGACTTAACAATTTTCAAATTTAAAATCCAAGAGTAATTTTTTAAATTACCAATTCATCCCCCCCCCCCCCCCCCCCCCCTCCCCCTCTTAGTTAGCCTTGGGACAATAGCTTAGGTTTAACAACCTATTCAAGAATCAATAAATGGTATTAGAGCTTTGTTTCAAAATCATAAGTTTAGACTATTTTTTGAAAAATGAGAATGGTTACTTTTGGAAACTGAAACACACCTGAAGGGTATTCGATCATTAGACCTCATTTATTTGATAAAATCCCTTTCGATTGTTGAAAACACGCATATCTATATTTTTATAATCACTAGATTATCGCATGTGGATTAGTTCAAGAAGGGTATACTAGGCCAACAAGATTAGTTGATGGTATTAGAGTTGAAACACTCTTTGCTAACTGGACTATAGAAGAACGTGACTTAACATAACTAAATGCAAAATATTTAAATAATATCTTTTGTGCACTTAAGTCAGAAGATTACATGTGAGTTTTTACTTGTAAAAGTGGAAAAGACATATGAGATAGACTTTATATTACTTACGAAGGGACTAATGAAGTAAACCAATCTAGAATAAACATCTTGTTACAGGACTATAAATTGTTTTGCATGAAAACAAATGAATCCATTTCTAAAATGTATACAAGATTTACTCAAATTATCACTTATTTATATGAATTAGGTAGGGAACTAATTAATATTGAAATGATTAATAAAATTATTTATTATTTGCTTACTGCTTATGATACTAAAATAACTGTAATTATAGAGTCTAAAGATTTAAATATTTACTCTATTGATAATCTTCTTGGATCACTAATTACTTAAGAGCAAGGAGTAAGTCTAAGAAAGATTGATGCATGTGAACAGTGAAAGGAGAAGAATATTGCACTAAAAGTGGAGGAGTCGGAGAGTGACCAGTCATAATCTGAGGATGAGGAAGACATTACCATAATGACTAGGCAATTTAGAAGTTTTCTTAAAAGGAAGTATAGAAGATGCCAGTAGTGGAACAGAGGTAAGTTTAATAAAAATGTTAAGATTTTTAATGATGTGATTTGCTATGAATGCAAGAAATCTGGACATATAAAATCAGACTTCTCAAATCTAAAAGCCACTCCTAGCAAGGAGAAGGTAGAAGAGAAAACAAATATAAAGAAGGGTAAGAAGAGATTTTATAGAGCTTTTTGGGCGGACTCAGCTTCAGATTCATCAAAAATAAAATGGGAGGAGAAAGTCACCAAGCTGTGTTTAATGGTAGATAATATTGATCAGTCAGAACAAGAAGAGGTAAGTGACTTAACCTATACTGAATTGTTAAAAGTTTTTGAAAGAATTCATGATGCATATAAAAAACTTAAGAAAATGCATGCTAGTTTAAACATAGAAATGAAAGAATTGCAAAAAGAATATGAAATCCCGAGGAAAGATCACACAATGATAGATACCAACCACATGAGCTTACTTGATGAATTCGATGACTTGAATAAAAAGAATAATCTTTTAAAATCATCCTATGCTCAATTGGAAAAAGAATGCAAAGATTTTAAGGATAAATCTGAGAATAGGGAGCACTGTTTAAATTTTGACAAGAATGTGTTAGAAGAATTAAATACATTTCTAAAATTGAAAGTGCAAGCTCTTGAGGAAAATAGGAAACCCTCAACACTTAAATATTTTACTAATCCAATTTTAGGTCAAAATTTTTAAAACCCAGGAAGAGTCAAAGTTATTATAGAAAATTAAAAAACCTGTTTCCTAGAATTAATGTTTTTCTTGTGGAATGATTGGACATATTACACACACTTGTATTCTATATAAAAAAACTTATTTAGTGTGGAGACCAAAGATGCATAAATATAGTCATATCATACATAAATATAGTTTTATTTTGCCAAAAGGAGAACCCAAACTTGTTTAGGTTCCCAAGTCTAACATTTGATCATTTTGTAGACACGCTCTCATAAAAGGCCTTGTGAGAGCATTTAGTACATGGATAGCGGTTGCTCAAAGTATATGACTAGAGACACTACATAATTTATATCGCTGGAAGCCATGAATGGAGGCAGAGTTATACTAGGAGATAACACCACTAGAAAAGTGATTGGCACAGGTATGATAAAAAACTTACAAATGTTTTTCATTGAAAATGTATTGCTTGTAGAAGACTTAAAGTATAATTTATTAAGTATTAGCCAGCTATATGATAAAGGGTATAATGTAAATTTTTTTCCCACTGGCTGTATATTAAGCCTAAATAAAACTAATGTTTAGGATGCAAAAAAGGCAAACAATATTTATATGCTAGATTTGAATTGTATTAAAACTCCAAATGCTTTTTGTTTAAAAATAATTTATGATGAATCTTTGTTATGGTATAGGAGATTTTGTCACGCTAGTATGAAAAATGTTAAAAAAATTACCCAAAAAGATTTGGTTAGAGGTAAACTAAAACCAGACTTTACTAAGGATCACCTTTGTAATGCATGTCAATTAGAAAAAGTGAAGTCCTCATTTCATTCCAATAAGGATCTTAGAATTAGTAAACCTTTGGAGATTTAGCATATGGATATTTTTGGATTGGTTAGCACTATAAGTCTAGGAGAGAAGGTAAACATATTTGTGATTGTTGATGATTTCTTTAGATTTACATGGGTTAAATTCTTATTTTATAAGAGTGAATCATTTGAGGAGTTTAAAAAATTTTTGACTTGGATTCAGAGAAAATTAGGGTGTGAGATTTTAACAATTCAAAGTGATCACAAGGGAGAATTTGAAAATAAAAAATTTGAGGAATTTTGTAAAGAAAAAGAAATTAATCACAATTTTTCTGCACCTCGGACCCCTCAGCAGAATGGGGTAGTCGAAAGAAAGAATAGAATATTAATTGAAGCCGCTAGAGCCATATTGGTAGAATATTCACTTCCTAAATATTTTTGAGTTGAAGCGGTTAGCACTACATGTTATGTTCTGAATAGGGTGAACATTAGGTCAAAATTCAGCTAAATACCATATGAGCTTCTTAAAGGGAGAACACCTAATGTATTAAATTTGCATGATTTTGGATGTAAGGTGTTCATACATAATAATGGAAAATCTACCTTAGAAATTTTTTATCCAAAATCAGATGAAAGAATTTTTATTGAATACTATAGTCTTGGAAAATCTTATAGAGTATTTAATAAAAGAACTTTGGTAGTTGAGGAGATCATACATGTTATATTTAATGAATCTGAAATTTTAGAAGAGCCAAATATGGAAGAGGATGAAATAGAAAATAACTCCTAGAATATTGAGAAGATTGATTTGGAAAAAAATTTGGATATAGAAAACCCTTTGCCTAGAAATTTGAAATTTTTTAAAAACTATCCTAAGGAATTAATTTTAGGTGAACCTAATAAGGGTGTTAAGACTAGGTGTGGACTTAGCAAAGAAGTCAATCATTCCACCTTATTTCAACAATAGAACCCATATATATAAATCAAACACTTTTGGATGAATTTTGGATTTTGGCAATGCAAGAAGAATTAAATCAATTTGTATGGAATAAAGTTTGGGAATTAATTGCAAGGCCAAAGGATCAAAGTGTAGTTAGAACTAAGTGGGTATTTAAAAATAAAATGAATGACTTAAGAGTTGTTGTTAGAAATAAGGCTAGATTGGTGGCTAAGTGATATAATCAAATTGAAGGGATTGATTTTGAGGAGACTTTTTCCCTTGTAGTGAGACTTAAAGCTATTAGAGTTTTGTTAGCCTTTGCCTATTTTAGAGGATTTAAATTATATCAAATTGATGTCAAAAGTGTCTTTTTAAATAAGTTAATATAAGTGGATGTTTAAATTGAACAACCCCCAGGTTTTAAAATTTTCAAATACCCAAATCATGTTTTTAAATTGAAAATGCATTATATGGATTGAAACAGACACCTAGGGCTTGGTATGAGAGGTTGAGCACTTTCATACTTGAGAGATCTTTTGAAAAAGGAAATGTAGACGCCACTCTTTTGAAGAAATTAGGAGATGATATACTCATTGTATAAATTTATGTTAATGATATCATTTTTAGATCTTCAAATAAAAATCTTTGTGATAATTTTTCTAAAATAATGAGTAGTGAATTTGAGATGAGCCAAATGAGAGATCTAAGTTACTTTCTAGGTTTTAGCATTAGGCAAATATAGGAGGGACATTTCTTAGTCAGTCAAAGTATGTTAAGGACATCCTCAACTAGTATGAAATAGATAATGATAAACCAATTAGTACACTTATGTGTTCCTTAGTTAAGTTGGATAAGGACCTAAAGGGAAAATCTATTGATCAAAAGAAATTTAGAGGAATTATTAAATCTTTATTTTACTTGACTAGTAGTAGACCTGATATTATATTTAGTATTTATTTGTGTACTGGAATTCAATCAGATCAAAAAGAATCACATTTAATAGGTGCAAAAAGGATTTTGAGATATCTCTTAGGAACTCAGAATTTAGGGATTTAGTATACTAAGTTCAGCTCTTCATTTGAAATAATTGGATATTCAGATTCAAACTTTGTAGGTTATTTGGTTGATCGAAAGAGTATATTTGAAACTTGTCAATTTATAGGAAATTATTTAGTTTCTTGGTCAAGTAGAAAATAAAATTTTGTAGCCCTATTGTTGACCTCATTTTTGTATGAGGTCATTAAGGATCCATCCATATTCCAGATCAATCCTGATCTCAAATCAATCCAGATCTAAATTTAATTCAAGCCTTAATGAAAATCCAAAATCCAACCCAATTCAGAACTCGGACTCTAATTTAGATATTGATCCTACCTGTGAGTTAGCTCTGATGCTATCCAATCATTAATGATCACCCAAAGGATTAGATATGATTTGGATACTCAAACTTAATCAATCAAACTCAAAATCCAGATCAATTCCAAAATCCAGACTCAAATCCAAAGTCCAGAAGTCTTGTCCTAAAGGCCTTTTCCAGTGAATTTTAAAACACTTCAAAACCTTATCAAATGACCTCTGATTCAGAGTCTGTTAGTTGCATACTGATGGGACATGTCTCTGAAGGTAACCCTCTAAATTTGATCCCATTCTGAGGTCTCTAACCCCAGAAACTTAATCAAAATCCAAAGGCTGTAAAACCTTCAAATATTTACAGCCCATGCAACTAGACTTGCCATTAAGAAGATTTTGATCTTAGAGCTTTCCCCAAAGCCTCTAATCACCTCCAGACCCTTGATTATGACCTATTGAATATTAAACTGTATTTTTCTAGACCTATTTTGACTCCTAGTTGACCAGGGGTTAAAATGACCAAAATACTCCTATGGGGTTCAAATAGGGATTTCAAACCAAATGAACTCCGAATTGAATGCAACCACCTCCAGCAAGTTTCAAATGTCATTTCAAACCTGTCGGACCCATCCCTAACCCTTGGGTCAACCTCGTTGACCAAGTCAACAGGTTTGACCCAAGAGGCCCTTTAAGGGTCCAAACAGGTGTTTTGATCCAAATGACCCATTTAAACCCTGGAACCACTTCTACCAAACTCCAAATATTGTATTAAACATGTCTAGACTAGACCCACACTTTAGTTCAACCTGGTTGACCCAGTCAACCTAGTTTGACCAAATCAGCCCTTAAGTCCTTCCACTTTGAATTAAATCCCAAATGCACCCAGATCTTTGTCAACCCCTCTCTAGTTTTTTTTAAATCAATCCCCTAAATGACCTTGGCTGCCACCTCACCTTTGGTTGACCAGTTGACTGGTTAACATGGTCAGCAAGGCTATGTAAGAGGCTTAAATCTTCAAATGAGCTTGACCCAAGCTAGCCCATCCCATATTAAATAATTCCAACAATTCCAAAATACTTCTCACCTGCCACCTCAGCACCCCTTGACCCATTGACTGGTCAAATAGTCAATGGGTGGTCAAATGAGCCCCTTAAGAGCCTTAATTAACCCTTAAAATTAATCCTCCCTAATCTAAACCTTTACAGCTGTTAAGACATCATCTAGAAGCTTTCTAGAACTCATCACAGCCCTTGGATGGAGATCTAATGATCCTTATCAATTTTATATGCTTGCATAAGGACAAAGGACATATTTCATCATGGCATGTCCTTTGATTCCCTGCATTTACCCACTCTTGGGACATATGTTAGCATCACAGCAACTCCCTCAGTCAATCACAGCCACCCATTTGTTTTAGGAATAATTCAAGAGGGCAAAATATCCTAATTAAGCTTATCTTAATAAAAAAAACCCTCTCTCACTTGATCTCTCTGATCCATAGCTATTCTAGCCCTCAAAAACCCTCAAAAATCTTCTCCAAGCCTTTCCCTAACTTTTCCAAGCCTTCCCCCATGAAAATCTAGCCTCCAAAGCCTTGTTTGGTGAAGAGAGAGAAGTTTAGAGAGAGAATCAGGAAATTCCACATTAACATCCAATCCAGCAAGATCCAGCCCCTGACGTCTTCTACAAAGTTGAAGAGGATCGTAGCAGCTTTCCAACAAGCCCAAGAACACAAAAATCCGACGGTTGGATTGTAAGTTATTCCCATTTGAAGTTTAAATTTAAATTTGAAACTGTAGCAAATCTACAATGCATGGAGCCTCCGAACTTTAGGTATTGTTAGATTATGTTACCCTCTAGCTACAGTTCAAATTTCATCCAATTTTGTTGACTATTTTGAAAGTTATGGGCTTTTGAAAATTCCTAATTTTGGTTCAACCAGAGCCGTCTGATCGCGCCTTTAGTGCGATCGGACGGCCCAGAAATAGCCACGTGGCCTCCTCCGCACGCTGGCGTCCCCTGAATTCGAACCCGGGTTCTTCCGTGGTTTGGATTGGATACGTGGCGGCCATCTGGCCGTCCATTTATCCCGCGGTTGATTGGCGCCGGCGGTCCGACGCCAAGTGGTTAAGTGGCGGGCCCCCAGCCTGCCACGTGGCGCGCTGCCATTGGGCGCCGCCAATCCGACGCCAATGATTGGCGCCGGCGGTCAATTTGACCAAAAAAGGTAAAAAATAATTTAGAAAAATGCCCAGATCTTCCAAAATTCATAGAAAATCGAATTGTTTACCAAATTGGCTGTTCTTGGGCTCGTTAGAAAGATAAATTTATGTAGTATTTAATAAAATTAAAATCAAGTTGATTTGGTCTCTGAATTGTGAGATATTTCTATTTATTTGAATTATGTTTTTTGCAAATTTCTCACAATCCAGTGATCAATTGAAGCTCAAATTTTGGTGGATGATAATTGGGTATTGTAGGCATGTTCATAGGTTTTTCTAGGGTCAGATACCTAATAGATTTCTGTGATATGAATTTTCAAGGTAAAGGGTCTATTTTGGACCCTAAAGTTTGAAAATTCATAACTCTTTAGGTTCTTAGTGTTTTGCTGTAAAATTTCTGTGGTGTGGATGCTTGTATGCCAGAGTTAGACACACCAAATTTAAAACCAATTTGAACAGTAGAGACACCTAGGGAAAATATTTAAAAAAATGTCTAGAAATTTTAGAAAATTTCTAGGGCATTGTACATAAATCCACTAGGGATGAAACTTAAGCACAATAAATATAGTGATATTGTACACCTTAGGTTTAAATTTCATAAAATTTGGAGGTCATTAACTTAGAAAATTAAGCAAATCAAAATCAGCCTTATTAAGGACTTTAAAACTTCCAAAAATTACAATAAATCAAATTTAAATCCAAAAAATACAAAAAAGACCTATAACTGACCAGCATTAAGTCCTTCATCAATGAAAATTATAACCCCCTTGATCAGACATCAAATCAAACCTTAATCTAATTTTAATTGAAAACTAATATTTAATTAAAATAAATAATTAATAATAATTAAAAAATTCCAAAACACTTGAGAATCACTTCTTAGGTTATCTCTGACCTTTGGAGTTGATTTCAAGGAGTTTGGAATTTCTTTGGAGCAAAATCAAGAAAACCCTTCTAATTAAACAATTTTATAAATTCAATAAATACATCAAACTTTGAAAAATCTTAACTAACTCTAGAAAACTCCAAATTGACCAAACTCACTTGCATTCAACTCAAAATAAAGTCTAGTATTTATCAAAAATTTCAAACCATCAAAAATCTGTCAAAGTCAAAAAGTCAACAAATCGGTCAAACCTAGATCAAATCAACTCAAATCTTCGAACCTTCATAACTAATTGTAGAAAATTCCAATTTCAGCGTACTTACAGTCTAACTGATCGTATTAAGGTATAGTATTTTAATAAAATATTAACTTTCTAAAAAACACTCATAATTAAAAAGTCAATTTTTGACCCCTTGATTAAGTGATTAGAATAATCCAGAAGATTCCCAAAACTCGAAAATCACTCTAAAACTCCAGAAATGTTTATTCAACCTTAAAATTAGCAATCAAAAAATAGTTAAAATCTATCTTAAATCATTAATACTTGAACTCAAATTTAAATGTTTCCCTAAGCCTTTCAACCAACCAGAACTTCAAATAACTTTAACAATTTGCCCTCCTTAGGACATATCAAAATCACACGGCCTATCTCACAAACTTTAGATGGTTTTCTAGGACAACCAACTCTAGTTTTAGGATAGGCTGGTGTTTACGTTTCTGTTGTGTGCCGGGTTTTCGAGCTTTCACTGCATGCTGGTTGTTAGCTTAGAATTGATTGAATGTCTGTTTATTTATTTACTGCACTCTGTGTTGTGAGTAATTGAGCATTTTAAATTTCAAATATTAAATGCTTGGGATTGATTATATCTGCTTGAGATTAAATATTAACTGCTTTGGATTATTTATATAACTGCTGAGTATTAGGATAACCCTGCAGGATCGAGTCTAGACTTTTCAATTTTGATTAATGTAATTTGATATAATTTGAGTTGTATTTAAAGTGATTTTGAGTTGGGATGTTTAGATCCAACTTGAATTCCAAAGAGGAGAAGACATCCCTAAAGGGGAGAGTTTTCGTCCATTTGGAAGATCAAGTTTGGATGCTCTTCGCCTATCCAAAGAGAAAAGATAACACCCCGTTCAAGGGGAAGTTTCTTTTCATTTGGATATCTAGAACCGACGAATCAAGATGTTCGTGAGAAGACAAAGAAATGGACGATGAGAAGAATCCCAAATCTCAAAGTCACTTGAGTCCTAGGATTAGAAATTCGGGTTGTTGTCAGTGGTGCCCGGCCACTTTACTTTCAGCAGCCCTGGTTTGTAATAAGCAAGGCAACTTTGCCTATGGACTTTCAATTTGAATATTAATTTAATTAATTTGATTTATGTTTGATGTGATTGCGTATAAAATTACCTGCTTTTCATAGTTTTTTGGCGTTTGTGTGCCGCTTTTGTTTTTGCCTGGACTCGTGAGACTCGTGAGGGTGTGAAAATTTTTATACTCATAATCTTAAAGTTCAAGATTCTAGTGAGTCTAAACAACATAGAAAGATAACAAATTTAAGGAATTAGCCGGGTATCAACCCCGGGGTCGCATGCATATTTTTGCACTTCTTCTCTCCTTGCTTTAGACCCTTCCCCGCCTGCGGGTAGAGTCTGGATAGTCTGACCTATGAGGATGAGGTGCCAGACCTGGGGAAGTCCAGTCTTCTAAAAAATTATTTTCTAAGCCTGTTTTTAACTTTCAAGCATATTTGATTTGGAGTTATTAACTAGCATACATTGCATTAGAAACAGATTTAAAAGAGTCAAAATTTTAATTGCATTAATCCTTAGTATTTTGCACCCAGCATAAGTCAAAGGGGCCAATTAGAAAAATCTCTAGATGTCGGCCCCAACTCTCCAAAACTTTAAATAAAATGTCCCTACGATTCTTTCATAAAAGTCTGTATTCATTTATTTTAAATCGATTAGGTGGTTAGATGGCTCTCCAATCAAGGCCGGGGTAAGTCCAGATTTGCACTGCATTAGCTAGGTTCGGGTCACCTTTTAGTGTCCAATTTAGACTTAGGTTCTAAGGCTGGCTCGGGCCATAAGACCTCAACTTTCGGGAATTG
Source organism: Dendrobium huoshanense (assembly GCA_016618105.1). Classification (NCBI taxonomy): domain Eukaryota; kingdom Viridiplantae; phylum Streptophyta; class Magnoliopsida; order Asparagales; family Orchidaceae; genus Dendrobium; species Dendrobium huoshanense. The sequence goes on from CM028344.1 coordinate 31,832,739, forward strand.
AGTCCCAACTTTCTAATAAAATCAACCATTCAAACTTAAATCACTTTCAATCAAATTCAAGCCCAACACTTAGGATAGGCTGAGGTGTTTTCTGAAGTAATTCAGAATCTCAAAGCACCTCCTACTTCTCCTCATTTGACTCTAGAAATAAGTGCTCAACATCGAACCAATCTCATTTGAAAATTTCTACCATTTTTCTCCTTTGACATCCAGCTTTGAAAATCTAAATAAAATTTACACCGCTATTTTAATCGAGAGTTTTCGTATGAAATTTTGATTTCCTACGATGTAATTAACTGCGAGGGCTTGCGCTCGTAGGAGATTTAGAAACCCATAATTGATTTTCAAAACCAATAATTTTTCAAAAACTCTAATTAATTTTCTTTGGAAAAATCAAACCCGACGATCATTATCGTCATTTTCAAACGATCCATAATAATTGATATCTTCTTTCTTCGGAAAGATATATCAATTACTATCGTGGTTTCGATTATAAAATTAATGATCCTTTATCCAAATTAGAGTAGTCAAATAATTGGTGAAAGTCCATTTTAACCTTCCGAGGTCAAATGTGATTCTCCCTTTGAGATTGACTACGATAATCCGGATAAATTTAAAATTCTAAACTTTGAACCCATTAGAGAACGATATGATCACCTCCCGAGGCGATATATTTGTTGAGTCCAGTAATTAGGTTGTTAAGCCTAAGTAAATGTCCCACGGCTACCAAGAGGGGGGTGAATTGGTAATTTTAAAAAAATTTTAAACCCTCTTAATGATAAAGTTGAACCGAAATAAAATTTTCTTTTAAAGTTTGTAGAAAAATATTTTTCAACCACAGAGTTGTTTAAACTGAAATTTAAAGTGCGGAAACGTAAAAGCAATAAAGTAAATGACACTAGATTTATAGTAGTTCGGTCTATAACCAGACCTACATCCACTCCTCAGAGGCACCCTCTGAGTATTGCACTAATACCAATAGTGACTCTCCTTTAGCACCCACAGCAAGGCGGAGAAGCCTTTACAACACACTCTTTTCATCACTAACCGGTGTGGCAAAGAACCGTCGTCCTTTTACACAAACCACAGTGCTGGCAGAGAACCGTCGTCCTTTTACACTCTCCTAGTGTGGGCAGAGAACCTTACGGCTGTTCACACTCTCCAAGTATAGGCAGAGAACCTTTCCGCTGTTCACACTCTCCAAGTGTAGGCAAAGAACCCTTCCGCTGTTCACACTCTCCAAGTGTAGGCAGAGAACCTTTCCGTTGTTCACACTCTCCAAGTGTAGGCAGAGAACCCTTCGACTATTCACACTCTCCAAGTGTCGGCAGAGAACCGGATCTCCTTGACTGATCTTCTCACAAGAATCTAGAAGGAAGAAAGAAAAGAGTGAAGAAATCCAATTTCACAAGTAGAGACTCTTACCTTAGTAATCCAAGTGAAGCCTTCTCACTCCAGTGGTAGGAATCTTCCTTTGAATGCTCTCTTCCACTCTCTCCTTGACTATTCTCTCAAGAGGCACGAAGATCAAAAGACAAAAAGATTGGGTGGTAGTCTAATTTGGACTATTTATACAAAAGACAAGAAAAACCGCCCAAAAACTGTAAGTTTCCAATTCTGTACGCAGTGGATCGTCCTGTACGATCCTGGATCGTCCTGGATGATTTTACTTAAACGATCTGAAACGACCCAATTTGTATATGTGTACGAAATGACTTTGTACAGATGATCGTCCTGTACGAACTAGGTTCGTCCAGAACGAACGGTTATTACAAGGTCGGTTCTAGAAACTGCTGAAAACTGTTCTAAGTCTGTTTATCGTTTGGACGAAAATATGTTCATCTGGACAAAAATTTTCCAGAGACACGATCATCCTGGACAATTATTTATTTTGTCTGGATGAAAATTTTCCAGAGGACCAATCGCCACGGACGATAATTTGTTTTCGTCTGGACGAAAATTTTCCAGAGACACGATCGTCCTGGACGATTATTTATTTCGTCTGGACGAAAATTTTCCAGAGGACCAATCGCCACGGACTATAATTTGTTTTCGTCTGGACGAAAATTTTCCAGAGATCTGATCGTCCGGTACGATATTTAATTTCGTCTGTACGAAAATTTTCCAGAGCACTGGTCGCCTCGTACGATAATAGAATTCGTCCTGGACGAATAAGACTTAGAAACATTTTTTCGAGCAAGTTCCTATTCGTTCCATGTGCTCTATAGGAGATAACTGACAGATCGTCCAGTACGATAAATATCGTCCTGTACGATCAGTATAAAATTTTATGATCTCCTTATTTGTGTGTGTAAGTTTTTTATTCACTCAATTACAATCACTCTCTTTCAAAATTAATTCAAAGAAACTGCAAACTTCAAATAAACAAAATATCATGTTGAATTTGATTTGAAGTTATAGTAGTCTGGAGTCTGATTTTCCTGAAATGTTAGTACACACAAGAGCAAAAGCAAATCTTCTAAAAGTGTTAGGAGATAACTATTCATTTGAACAATAATGATTGGAATCATCAAAACTACATAAGTTGCATAAATATAAATCATTCAAATAGCAACTATTCTAACAATCTCCCCCTTTTTGATGATGGCAAAACAATTATTTTTTATATGGTTTCAAGTTAAACAAATCTCCTATCTCCTAAACTCCCCCTGAATTGATGAGTACATTAAAATAAGGAGGCATAAAGAACAATATTTTTGTTTTTCAAAAATTTTAACACAAACAACTACAAAGTCAAAAACTTGCAAACAGAACAATCAAAATAGAAAATACAATAATTTCTCCCCCTTTTTGACAGCAACAAAAAGTGAAGACGAAATAGACAAGAAATGTAAGTAATTATATGAAATTCATTTTTAAAATTTAATCTAAATTGTGATTGACATAGGGTATGCAATTTTAAACTAAAGATATTAGGTCAATCATAGAAATTCATAAAATTTAAGAAGTGATATAACATTGTAAGTAAGAAGAATTTATCAAAGACATGATTCAATTTAGACATTTGACTATAGAAAATTATTACAAGAGAGATGTATAAAAATTTTATATTTCAAAGTTCAATAGAATATAAATGAACATAAGATCAATTTGAATTAAGAGATTGAACGAATTTAGAAAGAAGAGAATTACCTCATGTGGTGCTTTGCGCATCTTTTTCAAAGTTTTGGAGCACATTTTTGTGCATTTTTTCTTGGTTGGGCTTATTTTGTGCATCTTTTTCACTTTGCAAATATTTGCGAATTCCTTTTGATTTTTGTACATTTGTACAATGTTCAAGAGTAATTTGACCAATTCTTTCCAAAATCTATAATCTAAAATTTCAAATATTTCTAGGTGCATAAATATCATTTGAGCATAGAAATACAAAATAAGAAAACATCTAAATTGTAATAGTAATATTAACTTTTATGTAGTCTAAATGAATAGACATGAATTTAAAAGTTCTAATTACAACAAGTTATAAACAAATTATAAATTTAGAAAGTCTAGATTTTCTAATATAGATAATCTCAAATTACAATCGAATTTAAGCACTATGTAGATTAAATAATACTAATGAAATTCATAAACATTAACCACATTTCAAAACAAATCTAATAAAAACAAACTATCATTGATTTTAAAGAAACGGATTACATAAAAAAATACATTGAACTTAAAAAGAAAAAAATAACATAAAAACAAACACTTAACAATAAAACAGACACGATAAAAACATAAAAAACAAATACAACAGACACACATAAAAACATTTCTACTGTTCTGGAGGAGGAGGAGGAGGAATGCCGCCAAAAAGGTTGAAGTAGGAGGCCATCAACATTACATTGGTATTAATTTCATGAACTTCATCTTTAATATTACCAATGTCTTGTTGCTGCTGCGTAAGTTGAGCATCAAATTGATCAAACCTTTGATCAATGTGAGTCTCTAATCTATCAAATCTCTCAATCAGATTCTGGTAATCTGATTGAGGAGCAGAAGCTTGCACTCCTTCTACTTCTTCCTCTTCTGAAGCACTCGCATGTGCTTTTCCTTTTTCTTTTTCCTCCTTGAAGAGCAATCTAAATAATGCATCGTTATAGTAAACTGGCTCTTCAAATTCTTCATCAGGATGCACTATGTTGTATTTCTTTTCCAAAATATAAGTGATTAAGTGTCCTAATGAGATGTTTTTCTTCCTCTTCTGATCTGCATGTCCTTTTTCTGAAAGCCCATAGATATGGTCTATAATAAGTTGGGCTTCGTCAATAGGATGTCTTTCCATGATTAAAAAGGTTAGAACAGAAAGGAGAGGAGTAATGTTAATCCTATCACCAGCTTTAGGAATAATTGAGGATCTAAGGATATGCTGGATGATTCGGGCATCTTGGGTCATACCGGAGGCTCTAGCAACATGATAGGTTATGCCTATTTCTCTAATCACCCTATTGATTTGAAACCATTTGAAGGAGGTTTCTGACATTAGGGTGTGGGCTTTATATCCTTCAGTTCTTAAGTTTAAAAATGCACCAAGGTCGTGCTTGGTGATCTCAACTTTTTGCTTAAAAACATAAGAACTAATGGTGGAGTGGTCAGAATTGAAACTCATGTTAGCTAGAAAGTAATGGTAGGTTTGCTTATTGTAGAAGTGGACGAGAGAAAGAATGAAATGAAATTGGGTTGAGGCGAAGAGGTGCAATACCCGAAATTTCAACTCAGTTTGAATAAGAATGCGAGAAGGAGTGATTTTTGCGAATGCAAAACGAGGAAAAGATTCATCATTTGCCTTCGAAAGAAAGTTATCTGGGGCATTCCTATTAGGTTTCTTCACCAACACCTTTTGTCTTTTGCTTGAGGAGGCCATTATTGATTTGAAGTAGAAAGGGATTGAAAATGAAGTTTGGAAGTGTGATTGTTAAGTTTGAAAGCCTTCATATTTAAAGAAAAACGATACGTTCGTCCTGGACGAAAATATTCGTCCTGGATGAAAAATTATCGTTCGTCTGGACGAAATAATTTCGTACAGACGATCCAATTCATCCAAAATGTAACGGCTTTTCGTAATCAACACAACTTACGATGCGTTCCTTCGTACAGGCTTTTTGACTTGACCGATCGTACAGACGAAAAATTTTCGTACAGACGATCAAAAAGTGAATCGTTTTAATGACCCTTGAAAACCGTCCCCTACAATGAACCGACACATGTTCGTCTGGACGAACGAAAACTTCGTACAGACGAAGTTCATATTAAAAACTGTCTTATCCACTCAACCGCTGCATTCAATCGTCCCGACGTTTGAGTGAAAAAAAAATTCATCCTGGACGATCATAAGATCGTACAGACGATCTAATTAAAAACTGCTCTCAAAACGGTTAAAATTGCATAAACTGATCCTACACACATCGTCCCGTACGAAACCATTTTCGTCCTGGACGATTTCCTCCAAAAAAAAATTTATTTTGAATTTTTTAAATTAAGAAAATCAAACAAAACATTTAAAAACACAGAAAACATAAAACAAAACCATAAATCCAAAAACAATTCATTCAAAACACACAAAATTCACAAAATCAAAAAACAAAACACAACAAATATCAATGTTGCAAAGACATTTTGATTAAGCATTCAAATCAATAACACCAAGCCTTATTCTTAAAGTACTGAAAGTATCAAAGGCTAAAGGTTTTGTAAAAATGTCTGCAAGTTGATTTTCAGTTGAAACATGTATGAGTTCAATTTCTCCTTTGGATACATGATCCCTTATAAAATGATGCCTTATATCAATGTGTTTGGTTCTAGAATGTTGAATAGGATTTTTGGAAATGCAAATAGCACTAGTATTATCACAATAAATTGGAATAGTGCCTATAGTTAATCCTAATTCAATCAACTGTTGTTTTAACCAAAGTACTTGTGCCACACAACTTCCTAATGCAATATATTCTGCTTCTGTAGTAGATAGTGCCACTGAATTTTATTTTCTACTAGACCATGAAACTAATGAATTTCCAATGAATTGACATGTTCCAGAAGTGCTTTTCCTATCCACTCTACAGCCTGCAAAGTCAGAATCTGAGTAACCAATAATTTCAAATGAAGAGCTAACCTTAGGATACCAAATTCCTAAGTTTTGAGTTCCTAGTAGATATCTTAAAATCCTTTTCATTGCTGTCAAATGTGATTCTTTTGGATCTGATTGAAATCTAGCACATAAGCAAACACTGAACATAATATCTGGTCGGCTAGCAGTCAAGTAAAGTAAAGATTCAATTATCCCTCTAAATTTCTTTTGATCAACAGATTTTCCCTTAAGGTCCTTATCCAACTGAACTAAAGAACTCATTGGTGTACTAACAGGTTTAGCATTGTCCATTTCATATTTTTTGAGGATGTCCTAAATATATTTAGTTTGACTAAGAAAAGTACCTTCCTTAAGTTGCTTAATGCTAAACCCTAGAAAGTAATTTAAATCTTCCATTAGACTCATTTCAAATTCACTACTCATTGTTTTAGAAAAATCATCACAAAGATGTTTATTTGAAGATCTAAAGATGATGTCATCCACATAAATTTGAACAATAAGTATATCCTTTCCAATTTTCCTCAAAAAGAGAGTTGTATCCACACTTCCTTTTTCAAAAGATCTTTCAAGTAGGAAGGTGCTTAACCTCTCATACCAAGCCCTAGGTGCCTGTTTCAAAACATATAATGCCTTTTTTAATTTGAAAACATGATTTGGAAATTTAGAATTTTCAAAACCTGGAGGTTGTTCTACAAAAACATCTTCCTTAATTACCCCATTTAAAAAGGCACTTTTGACATCCATTTGAAACAATTTAAAACCTTTAAAACAGGCAAAGGCTAGTAAAACCCTAATTGCTTCAAGTCTAGCTACAGGGGCAAAAGTTTCCTCAAAATCAATTCCTTCAATTTGATTATACCCCTTAGCTACTAATATAGCCTTATTTCTAATGACTACTCCTGAGTCATTCATTTTATTTTTGAACACCCACTTGGTTCCAACAACACTTTGATCTTTTGGCCTTATAGTTAGTTCCCAAATTTTATTTCTTACAAATTGATTTAAGTCTTCTTGCATGGCCAATATCCAAAATTCATCTAAAAGTGCTTGATCAATGTTAGTGGGTTCAATAGTTGAAATAAAGGCTTAATGATTGACTTCCTTGTTTAATCCACGCCTAGTTCTAACACCCTCACTTGGTTCACCTATAATCAATTCCTTTGGGTGGTTTTTAGAAAATCTCAAATCTCTAAGCAAAGGGTCTTCTCTTTCTAAATTTTCTTCCACATTTTCTTCCAAATTTAATCTATCAATTTTTTGGGAGTTTTCTTCAATTTCTTCTTCAACAACATTTGGCTCTTCCATGTTTCCATTTTCATCAAAAACAATATGTGTGGTTTCTTCAATGACTAAAGTTCTTTTGTTGAATACTCTATAAGATTTTCCAACACTTGAATATCCAACAAAAATTCCTTCATCTGATTTTGGATCAAATTTTCCTAAGGCAGATTTTCTATTATTATGTATGAACACCTTGCAACCAAATACATGCAAATGAGACAAATTTGGTGTTCAACCTTTTAGCAACTTATAGGGTGTTTTATTCAAATTTGATCTCACATTCACCCTATTCAGAACATAGCATGTAGTGCTAACCGCCTCAGCCCAAAAATATCTAGGAAGCGAGTATTCTGCTAACATTGCTCGGGCGGCTTCTATTAATGTTCTGTTCTTTCTTTCAACTACTCCATTTTGTTGTGGAGTTCTAGGTGCAGAAAAATTGTTATCAATCCCTTTTTCTTTACAGAAATCTTCAAATCTTTCATTTTCAAATTCTCCTCCATGATCACTTTGTATAGAAATTATTTCACATCCTAGTTTTCTTTGTATCCAAGTTGAAAAATTTCTGAATTCCTCAAATGATTCACTCTTATGAAAAAGAAATTTAACCCAGGTGAATCTTGAAAAATCATCTACTATAACAAATCCATATACCTTTCCTCCTAGACTAACAGTGCTTACAGGTCCAAAAAGATCCATGTGTAGAATTTCTAAAGGTTTACTGGTCCTAAGATCTTTATTGGACTTAAAAGAGGACTTCACTTGTTTTCCTATTTGACATGCATCACATAGATGGTCCTTAGTAAAGTCTAGTTTAGGTATTCCTCTCACCAAATTCTTTTGGGCAATTCTTCTAAGATTTTTCATACTAGAATGACAAAGTCTCCTATGCCAAAGCCATGATTCATCAGAAACAGTTTTCAAACAAAAAGCAGTAGGAGATTGAATACAATTTAAATCTAGCATGTAGACATTGTTTACCCTTTTTCCATTTAAAAACAATTTTCCTATTTAGGCTAATTATGCAGCTAGTATGTAAAAATTTTACATTATAGCCCTTATCACATAGCTGACTTATGCTAAGCAAATTATGTTTTAAGCCTTCAACTAATAAAACATTGTCTATGAAAAAGTTTTTCAAATTTCCAATCATACCTGATCCAACCACTTTCTTTGTGGTATTATCTCCAAGTGTAACCTTGCCTCCACTCCTAGCTTCCAGCGTTATGAATTGAGCACTATCTCCAGTCATGTGCTTTGAACATCCGCTGTCCAGGTACCATATACTCTCACGAGGTCTTGTGTGAGAGTATTCCTGCAAAAATCTCAAATGTTAGACCTGGGAACCCAAACTAGTTTGGGTTCACCTTTATGAAATTTATAATCAGATGCATGCATGATATGTCTAGGTTTATGCATCTTAGTTCTCCACACCAAATTAGGTTTCATCTTTAAAGTGCAGGTGTGAGATATATGTCCCAAAAATCCACAATTGTTATATTTAACATTAGGAAAAATATTCCTATGTTTTCTTTCATATGATTGTCTTCTAAGGGATTTCATGAATTTAGGATAATATTTAGGATTTGTAAAATCTTCAAGTTTAGGGGGGTTCCTATTATCCTCGAGAGCTCTTATAGTGAGTTTGTAAAATGATTTCATATCCTCCAAGATTCGATTGGTATAATTGATTCTATATGTCTTGCTCTCAGATTCATCCTTAAAATTCTTAAATTCTTTTTCAAGTTCAGCATAAGATGATTTTAAATTCTCAAAATTTTTATTCAAGTCATCATATTCATCAAGTAGTTTCATGTGGTTGCTATCAATTAAAGCATGATCTTTCCTAAGAATTTCGTGTTCCTTATTAAGCTCTTCCAATTCTAAAACTAAACTAGCATGCATCTTTTTCGTTTTCCCATATGCATCATGCATGTGTTCAGAAACTTCAAACAATTCATTATAGGTTAAATCACATATCTCTTCTTGATCTGATTGTTCAGCATTATCTGCCATCAAGCAAAGGTTGGTGACTTCTTCTTCTTTTTCAGTCTCAGATAAGTATAAAGCTGAGTCCGCCCAAAAAGCCTTTTGAAACTTCTTCTTGCTCTTCTTTACCATTGGTTTCTCCTCTACCTTCTCCTTGCTAGGAGTGGCTTTGAGTTTTGGACAATCAGTCTTTATATGACCTGGTTTTCTGCATTCATAACAAATCACTTCATTAGAAACCTTGCCATTTCTATTATACTTACCTCTATTCCATTGCTGGCGTCTCTTCTACTTCCTCTTTAAAAAGCTTCTGAATTGTCTAGTCATCAGTGCAATATCGTCTTCATCCTCAGGTTGTGAGTGTTCACTTTCTGACTCTTCCACATTTAGTGCAATATTTTTGTCCTTTCTTGGTTCACCTGCATCAATCTTTCTTTGACTTACTCCTTGCTCGTAAGCAATGAGTGAACCAAGAAGATTGTCAATGGAATAAATGTTCAGATCTTTAGACTCTGTAATTGCAGTAATTTTAGCATCGTATGCAGTAGGTAAACAACGAAGAATCTTATTGACCATTTCAGCATTAGTTAATTCCCTACCAAGTGCATGCAAAGAGGTGACAATTTGAGTGAATCTTGTGTACATGTCAGATATATATTCATTAGGTTTCATGCGAAACAATTCGTAGTCATGTAACAAAATATTGAGTCTTGATTGCTTAACCTCATTTGTCCCTTCATAAGTAATACAAAGTCTATCCCATATGTCTTTTCCGCTTTTACAAGTGGAAACTCGCATGTAGTCTTCAGATTTTAAAGCACAAAAGAAACTATTTAAATATTTTGTATTTAATTGTGCTAAGTCACATTCTTCTATAGTCCAATCTGCATAGGGTGTTTCTACCCTAATTCCATCAACTAATCTAGTTGGTTTTGAGTAACCTTCCTGGACTAGCATCCACATGCGATAATCAAGTGACTGTAAGAAAGTAGACATGCGTGTTTTCCAAAAATCAAAAGGAATATTGTCAAACAGTGGAGGTCTAGTGATAGAGTAACCCTCAGGTGTGTTTCGGTTTCCAAATCTAGCCATCTACGTTAATCAAAAAGTAGTTCAAACTTATGATTTTGAAACTATGCTCTGATAGCACTTGTTGAGTCCAGTAATTAGGTTGTTAAGCCTAAGTAAATGTCCCACAGCTACCAAGAGGGGGGTGAATTAGTAATTTTAAAAAAATTTTAAACCCTCTTAATGATAAAGTTGAACCGAAATAAAATTTTCTTTTAAAGTTTGTAGAAAAATGTTTTTCAACCACAGAGTTGTTTAAACTGAAATTTAAAGTGCGGAAACGTAAAAGCAATAAAGTAAATGACACCAGATTTATAGTGGTTCGGTCTATAACCAGACCTACATCCACTCCTCAGAGGCACCCTCTGAGTATTGCACTAATACCAATAGTGACTCTCCTTTAGCACCCACAGCAAGGCGGAGAAGCCTTTACAACACACTCTTTTCACCACTACCCGGTGCGGCAGAGAACCATCGTCCTTTTACACAAACCACAATGCTGGCAGAGAACCGTCGTCCTTTTACACTCTCCTAGTGTGGGTAGAGAACCTTTCGGCTGTTCACACTCTCCAAGTGTAGGCAGAGATCCTTTCCGCTGTTCACACTCTCCAAGTGTAGGCAGAGAACCCTTCCGCTGTTCACACTCTCCAAGTGTAGGCAGAGAACCTTTTCGCTGTTCACACTCTCCAAGTGTAGGCAGAGAACCCTTCGGCTGTTCACACTCTCCAAGTGTCGGCAGAGAACCGGATCTCCTTGACTGATCTTCTCACAAGAATCTAGAAGGAAGAAAGAAAAGAGTGAAGAAATCCAATTTCACAAGTAGAGACTCTTACCTTAGTAATCCAAGTGAAGCCTTCTCGCTCCAGTGGTAGGAATCTTCCTTTGAATGCTCTCTTCCACTCTCTCCTTGACTATTCTCTCAAGAGGCACGAAGATCAAATGACAAAAAGATTTGGTGGCAGTCTAATTTGGACTATTTATACAAAAGACAAGAAAAACCGCCCAAAAACTGCAAGTTTCCAATTCTGTACGCAGTGGATCGTCCTGTACGATCCTGGATCGTCCTGGACGATTTTACTTAAACGATCTGAAACGACCCAATTTGTATATGTATACGAAATGACTTCGTACAGATGATCGTCCTGTACGAACTAGGTTCGTCCAGTACGAACGGTTATTACAAGGTCGGTTCTAGAAACTGCTGAAAATTGTTCTAAGTCGGTTTATCGTTTGGACGAAAATATGTTCGTCTGGACGAAAATTTTCCAGAGACACGATCGTCCTGGACGATTATTTATTTCGTATGGACGAAAATTTTCCAGAGGACCAATCGCCACGGACGATAATTTGTTTTCGTCTGGACGAAAATTTTCCAGAGACACGATCGTCCTGGACGATTATTTATTTCGTCTGGATGAAAATTTTCCAGAGGACCAATCGCCACGGACGATAATTTGTTTTCGTCTGGACAAAAATTTTCCAGAGACCTGATCGTCCGGTACGATATTTAATTTCGTCTGTACGAAAATTTTCCAGAGCACTGGTCGCCTCGTACGATAATAAAATTCGTCCTGGACGAATAAGACTTAGAAAAAAATTTTCGAGCAAGTTCCTATTCGTTCCATGTGCTCTATAGGAGATAACTGACAGATCGTCCAGTACGATAAATATCATCCTGTACGATCAGTATAAAATTTTATGATCTCCTTATTTGTGTGTGTAAGTTTTTTATTCACTCAATTACAATCACTCCCTTTCAAAATTAATTCAAAGAAACTGCAAACTTCAAATAAACAAAATATCTCATGTTGAATTTGATTTGAAGTTATAGTAGTCTGGAGTCTGATTTTCCTGAAATGTTAGTACACACAAGAGCAAAAGCAAATCTTCTAAAAGTGTTAGGAGATAACTATTCATTTGAACAATAATGATTGGAATCATTAAAACTACATAAGTTGCATAAATATAAATCATTCAAATAGCAACTATTCTAACAATATTGTTCATAATAACGTGTTCAATTTGAAAATTCAAAATTTAATATTCCCAAAGAAAATTAATTTCTTTTTCAAAACCAATTTATTTTTCAATCAAACACCTATCTACTATTAAAGCTGAATACATTGCCTTAGGAAGTTGTGTGGCCCAAGTTCTTTAGTTGAAACAACAATTATTTGACTTATGATTTACAATAGGCACAATTCCAATTTATTGTGATAACACTAGTATCATTTAAATTTCAAAAAAATCCTATTCAACATTCTAGAACCAAATATATAAATATAAGACATCATTTCATAAGGGATCAAGTATCCAAAGGAGAAATTAATTTTTTTACGAATAAGTCTAGTATGCTAAGTTTCACAATTTACAAAAAAATCCTTCAACCTTCGAAATTCAAATCCTCTTTCTTAAATCCATTATCATTGCTATATATTTTTCTTCAACATTCTCTTGTAGTTGAACATATACAATGAAAACTCAAGTTTTTTTTATTAAAATCAATCTCGATATCTTATCAATATATACCGGGTTGTAACTCTTATAATCCGATATATGTGATGAAATATAAATTGATTTTCAAATTCAAAGTTCAAGTTTTTAATTAAAATCTTTTCATTTTAAATCTCAGATAATCAAATCACTTGCAATGGCTGGAAAACTATTGTTCTCAATGGACCGCGATTTAATGATTGAAGAACTGATTTATGAGAACTCGATTCAGTTTGGGATAGGGTTTAAGTCCCTTAGATTGGTCATGAATGGAGATACTTTGGTGGACCTAGTTGTTGAGGGTGAGAAGAAGGCCCCTTTAGTTCAGTTAGCCATAGGAGCTGGAAACGATGCCCCTCCTAGTCTCTGGTCAGCACTGAATATTGCTAACGCACCCAAAGAATTTCTAGAGGATTCGAAAAAGCTGGAAGCTGCCGCTGAAGCCAAGTCAATATTTGAGAAAGGATCTTCTAGTTCTAAAACCCTTTATGGCAGTAAAAATGCCAAAAAGAACTATCACAGGAGGTTGAGGAAGAAAATCATAAAGACTAAGAAGGTGGCCAAGCTGAAGGCCTTGGGTAAAGTCGATCTTGAGGCTGCTGAGGAGCTGCCAATCCCTGCCTTTTCTCCACTCCTGAATGGGAGTCATTTTCATCCCCTCGCAACTGCTGCCGGGGAGGAGAGAGTTACTCGGATAGCTAGAACTCCGCTTAGCCCAGTGGACTATTCTGTTAAGAGAACCCCGAAGGAGAAGCAAACTCTAAAAGCTAGGATGCTCAGAAATATCATCCATACTTGTGCGGATCAAGTAGGACAGACTAAAGAACAATGTGTCAAACACTTGAAAGGGGTGATTTCACATAAGCTTGAGAAAGAGGTGTTTAAAGAAGAAAAATCTGAAGCCAAGGATCTGACTCCTCAGCCAGTGAGGAAGAACAAGAAGTTTGTTAAACAACCTGTGACATCAGTCTTAGTAGATGGATACCATTGGGTGCCTCGCCTCCCGTCTGCAAAGACGGAGGAGATTGTGTTAACTGGGTCTGGCCAGAGTCGCCCTCTTAGTGGTAGACCACCAACCCCGCCTTCAAAGTTGTCTAAGCTAGCCCCAATGGTAGCAAAATCTAAAGAAATTTTGAAGGAGCAGAAACTAATTGATGTCAAGGGCAAGAGGCCCATCTCCCCGGAAGAATCATGTACGCGAAGGAAATTCAGTAGATCTATTGGAATTCAAATCAGAGAACCTCAAACTCAGATGGCAATTGAACTCCCCCGACTCCCAGTTCAGGGATGTGAGGATTCTATCTGTATTGATGTTGGATCCCCGTCGTTCAAGCCCCTCCATCACCAATTAAAATAGATGTCTCTCACCCTTGTGACTACCGACCCCGGGATAGTCGAAGGGGAGGAGACTGTCCAAGATCCTGATCAAGAAATGTTAGATCAATTGGTTAGTGGAGCAATCACTGAAGAAGATGTTAAGATTAGCAATATCTTTGATAAGTTAGATGTGAAAGAGTATGATCAAGTGATGTATTATGATAGATACTTACCAATTTATGCTGAAGCAATAGATGGGAGGCCAGTCGAGGAAGTGGTACAAGAAATCAGAGATATCCTTAAGAAGAAGGCTATTGATGAATTCAATCCGGATGAAGATGATCTGTTAGTTGAGGAAGATCCAGTAGCAGATGTTCATATGGTTGAAACTCGATCATCAACTAAAGATGTTGAGGCTTCTAAACACCGTTCTGGTAAAGATGAAGAGTCAGCAACGGTAGATTCAGATTCAGATACTTCTGTCATGTTGAGGGAAAAAGATGAATATATTCTGAGCCTTAAAAGAAAACTCGAGGAGATGATGATGAAAGTTGAACAAATGCAGAGTCAGCTTTTGCAGTCATAGCAGTCGAGACCCGAGCAGTTGCAGCCCACAGTACACACAACGGGCGAGCACACCAGGAAAGCTGATTCAAATCCCAAACTTCCAGAAGTTACTTCTCCAGTGTCTCCACCAGAAAAGGATATCCGTCAGATGATTGAAACCAAGGTAAGGGAGGCCTTAGCCCATTCACAAGGAACTGTATCTATTCCAAAGGGTAGACCCTACCCCGAGGAATATGATTTGGTTCCTTATCCAAAGGGCTTTGTGCCACCTTCTTTCAATGTTTTTAGTGGTTTAGAAAATCCGAGGCAGCATTGGCCACTTTTCGAGCGAGCTGTTGCAACGCAGGTGGGTCAAATGCTCTACTCTTTCATCAGTTTGTGAGTAGTTTGTCCGGTATTGCTTTTGAGTGGTACGCAGATTTACCAAATGGTTCTGTAAAAACTTTCACAGAGCTCGAGGGTCTCTTTTTGAAGAGATTCTCAGGAGCTCAACAACGTGTAACCGTTGGTGATCTCGTCATCGAAAAGCAAAAATCGGATGAGCCTTTGGTTGATTACATCTTGAGATGTAGAAACCTTTCAATGAAATATGAACCCCAACTGCAAGAGCAACATGCAGTGAAAATTCTTCTAAAGAATATCCACGGGCCTATTGCTTTTCTGCTAAAGGGGTTTACAATCAAAACCTTTGAAAAACTTCATAATAAAGCTAGTTATCTACAGGAAGAGGCCTCCAAAATGCCATTCCTGAAGGATTCTACTGAAGAGAAGAAGGCTAGTAAACCGTTGAAGTCCTTTGAAAAGAGAACAGCAACGGTTTCAGCAGTTGACAAAGGGAAGAAACTGATCAATACCCAATCGAGTAATCCTACAACTCAACAAACTCAAAAATCTCAACCTTTTCAGGTAACCTCTTAGCCTACTAGAGAATCTCACCAGATTACTTTTAAAGAGAGATTGGCTCATCCGTATCCATTTAAAAGAGAGTCAGTGAGGAAGATTTTTAAGAGCCTTTTAAAGAAATTAAATTTTCGATTGCCGGAGGCCAAGAAGCCGGAAGAGGCAAATAAAAAAGATGATCCAACATTTTGCCCCTACCATCGCATGTTAGGCCACACAATCAAAGACTGTATTGTCTTTAAGGATTGGCTTGAGAAGAACTTCCGTCAAGGTAATATTGTAATTCCAAAGGAGTACCTGGTCGATCCGGATCAAGGGTCTGTTAAATCCATTTAAGGTAAAAACTCTAATCTTTCTTTGTCCCTTGAAGATGGTTGGGATATAGCATTATCCCGAGCATTTAAAAAGTCGATTAACTGATCTTTTTGTCTTTCTCAACAGTTACCGACGAGAGCCCGGGGCCCGATCTGGGAAGTTGACCTAGAGGCATCGCAGGAGGACGTTGGGACAGTTTCCTCTCAAGTAGTTGTAGAAACTACTGTAATAAATAAAAATGAAAAGAGTGAACCTTTTGTAGAGAGGAAATTTGTTGATGAGAGATCTGTACAAGTGGTGGATGGTGGCTCAAAACCACTGACCCCACAAATGTTATCTGACTTTTGCTTTGCCCCATCAAAGGCAAAGGGTCAAAAATTAAATAAAAAGAAAGATCCTTCTGCTCGAATTTTGATGATTAATATTGAGAATGTAATTCCAGATGACACTTCTGTTGAAAATAATCCAGAACTAACTGAGATCGATCAAGTAGTTCAAAAACTCAGTCCTCCAGATTTGACTCCTCAAGAGGAAAATGAATCTGATGTCTTATCAGATGGTGATATCCCAGAAATTAACTTTCAAGGGAGTCCCGTTATGATTGATTTCTCGGATTCAGATTCTCACTCAGAAAATGACAATCAATCTCCTAAGGAGAGCGTAGACCTCCCCGTAGCTTGTTCTTCCGATAAAATTATGCAAGTACAATTGCGTGGTGGTAAGGTCTTACCCCCTAGGCTTCCCCCACAGGAAAAGGGAAAGCAAGTTGTTTCCATTGATCCGATTCCAATCTCCACTCAACAATCAAACCCTCCTTCAACTTCACCGGGTCCTGATATTAATATTCCAAGTGTTGATTATAATGTCTTAGCTCATCTTAGAAAGTTGCCTGCTAAGTTGAGTATTTATGACACCCTTGTCCTTTCAAAAGAGATAAGAGATACTCTAATTAAAGCACTGCTTGACCCAGAGATTTGCTTAGCTCAACTTGCTTCGACTTCCGAGGAAGAAGCTTTGTACTTCAAAGAAGTTCCAGGAGTTACTTTCTCTGATGAAGATCTACTCCTTGGTACGGCCGATCACAATCTTCCACTTTACATTACTGTAAATGTGGGCAATTTTAAGCTATCAAGAGTTCTTGTTGATCCGGGTGCATCGGTCAATGTGATGAACATAAAGACTCTCGCATATCTTAGAGTTGATATTAGTAAGCTCTCAACCGATAGGATGGTACTTCGTGGGTTCAATGAAAAGGGCGAGAAGGCTTTAGGTTCAATCACACTTCTTTTAGAGATAGGAGAGTTAAAAACTAAAGCGAAATTTCATATAATCGATTCGTTGACGTCCTTTAACGCTCTCCTAGGTAGGCCCTGGATCCATGAATATAGGATGGTTCCTTCCACCCTACACCAATGCATCAAGTACCAACGAGATGGCATTGAGTTTTCAATTAAGGGTGATCTGCAACCATTCTCTATTCACGAGATTGGGATCTACGAGGACGCTGCATATTATGTTCCCAAAGGGTCCACTACCAAATCTCAGGTAGAGATCAACGTTAAGGAGGAAAAGACAGAAATTCAAAGTTCAAAAGCAATTCAAAAGTTAAGAAAAGAAAAGGTCAAGAATCAAAAAGGACATAATTCAAGTAGTAAAGACGATGTCGAGCGCGTGGTTTTAGGCCTCCAGTTAACCTACCTCAAAGAGGTGGAAGGATGGCCCAAAGAGCACGCGGTCGAGGCCATCCTTCAGTTGAAAAGATAAATTCCCCAATATACATCGAACTTGAAACAAGTTCTGATGAAGAATCAAGAAAAAAGGGAGCTAGAATTGCTTTTGACTACAGAAAAATTAATCCTCCTCCAAAGTTTGATCTCACCTTGGATTCAGATAGTGACCAGGAGGGTAATGATTCTAAGCCTCAAAGTGATGAGCCTGAATTGAGTACATATGAAAAGCTTAGTAGGGCCGTTGAATCCTTAACCTTAACCCCACTGTCTGCTGACAGAGTCTCAGGGTTAGTAATTAAGGATGCCCCTAACTTAGATGGAGAGGTAAGGAAAGTCCAGAAGTTTTTCCCTGGCTCCTCCTCTTCAAGGAACGAAGATGATGTAATCCTTGAAGAGGCAGATTTTAATGAATTAATGGAGTTACCTTTTGGCTACTTTCCTCTTGGTGTTAAGGCTCTTATCTCTAAAGGTTTCTCTCTGAGTCGATGGACTAAGGGTCAAGCTAGATACCACCAAAATATTTGGAATTCAAAATTCAATAAAAATTTGACAAATGGTATCGTCTTTGGTACTGTTAGTTCATTTGATGATGATGAATATTGCTTGATGATAACTAGTCATTCTGAATCTGAAAGTGTCCCTACAGAAGTCATTGATTCACTCAACAAACTTTGTTTGGAGACCTTAAATGATTCTGATGAAGTTCAAATTCAAGATGCACCCCCTGAATTTGAAGAAGAAATCAAATCAACAATTGATGAACTTAAAGAAATCAACCTTGGAACATAGAACGACCCTCGCCTCACTTTCATAAGTTCTTTGTTGAGTGAGGATGAGTCTAAGGATCTAATTCAACTTCTATCCGAGTTTAAGGACTGCTTCGCTTGGGCATACGATGAAATGCCAGGCTTGTCCGCCAATGTAGTAGTTCATAAACTTGAAATTTGGCATGATGCCATTCCTGTCAAACACGCTCCACGACGCATGCGTTTGGAGATCGAACAACAAGTCATTTTTGAAGTCAAGAAATTGGCCGAGGCTTGATTTATCCGGGAAGAACAATACCTTTCTTGGGTAGCCAGCGTCGTGCCTGTTCGAAAGAAAAATGGTCAAATCCGAGTCTGTGTTGACTATAGAGACCTAAATAAGGCATGTCCTAAGGATGAATTTCCTTTGCCTATTCCAGAACTCATGATGGACATTGCCTCTTCGCACGTTGTTTTCTCCTTTATGGATGGATCATCTGGTTATAACCAAATCAAGATGGCCTTAGAAGATGAGAGAAACACTGCATTCAGAAGTCTTATAGGGATCTTTTGTTATAAAGTGATTCCATTTGGCCTTAAAAATGCCGGTGCAACTTACCAGCGGGCTATGACTCGAATCTTTAACGACTTAATCCATAATCAAGTCGAATGCTATATTGATGATTTAGTTGTCAAGAGTAAAGTTAAAGAGGCTCATCTTTATGACTTAAGAATCGTCTTCGAGCGGTTACGCCGCTACGACCTTAAGATGAATCCCTTGAAGTGCGCCTTTGGTGTCACGTCAGGGAAATTCCTAGGTTTCGTAGTAAGGCACCGCGGAATTGAAATTGATCCTGCCAAAATTGAAGCTATCTTAAATATGCCACCTCCTAAGAGCCTTACTCAATTAAGGCCTCTTCAAGGTAAACTGGCGTATATAAGAAAATTCATTTCCAATCTTTCTGGAAGATGTCAACCATTCTCAATCCTTGCTAAAAAGAATGCAAAATTCATTTGGGACGAGAAATGTCAATCTGCTTTTGAAAATATCAAACAATACCTGACAAATCCACCAGTCTTTGCAGCTCCTATTCCGGGGAGACATTTAATCCTTTACACTGTGGCCCTTGACGAGTCTCTTGAGGCCCTCCTTGCTCAAGTCAATGATGAGGGGAAAGAGAATGCTCTCTATTACCTAAGTCGGAGACTTCTTCCAACAGAAATTCGATACCCAACGATCGAGAAACATTATCTTGCCTTAATTTTTACATTACAAAAACTAAGACATTATATGCTTTCTCACCAAGTCAATTTGATTTCTAGTGTTAATCCTCTGCAATATCTTATGACCAGGCATATGCTATCAGGACGTTTGGCTCGTTGGTCTATGATATTGCTTCAATTTGAAATCACCTTCATTCCCCTGCGTGCTGTAAAAGGGCAGGCCGTCGCCGACTTCCTTGCGGCACACCCGTTGCTGGCAGAATCTCCTTTGAATGATGATTTACCTGATGAACAAATCATGAGTTTAAAGGAACCTAACAATCAAGTGTGGGAGATGTATTTTGATGGAGCTGCGTCCTCCCAACGGGGCAAAGCACATCAACCTACTATCCCTAGAAAAGCCGAAATTGGCCTGGTATTCATAACACCGGATAAGGGAATGATGTACTTTTCCTATCATTTATCAGAACCTTGTACAAATAATGAGGCTGAATACGAAGCTCTGATAACTGGCCTGGAACTTACAATTTTGATGGAGATTAAAGAGATTAAAATATTTGGTGACTCTCAACTGGTGATCAACCAGATTGCTGGGACATATAAAGTTTTGAATCCTAAACTCCTGAAGTACCATCAGTACACCAGTCACTTGCTCGAGCAAATTCCCATCGTAACTATGTATAGGATTCCCCGTGGAAATAATTCTTCGGCGGACGCTCTTGCAAAGCTTGCAAAGGAATTTGCATGTCTAGAAGAAGACTCTATCCCTATAGAGGTACAAGGTCGTCAAGTCCTGTCTCCTATAGATTTGGAGTATGTCAAAAAACAAATGTCTTAGGTCCTTTCTACCTCTTCAGCAGTCAATGAAGAGGGAGATTGGAGACAACCAATAATTGAATATCTTCAAAAAGGCAAGCTCCCTCGCGAGAAATCACTTGCCAATCAAATCAAGAAACGTGCCCTGTCTTACGCACTAGTCAATAATACGTTGTACTGACGATCGTTCGATCAGATGTGGCTCCGTTGTTTAGACAAATGTGAGGCCCTGAAGATTGCTAACGAAGTCCACGCTGGACTATGCGGTGCTCATCAATCGGGTCCTAAGATGAAAATGAAAATCAAAAGACTTGGATACTATTGGCCTACGATGATTGACGATTGTATAAAAAATGCAAAATGTTGTCACCAGTGCCAAGTACATGGTGTGGTTTTACATCAGCCGCCTAATGTGTTACATCCCACGATAGCCTCGTAGCCCTTCGAAAGTTGGGGCACAGATGTCAATTGCCCAATTGACCCTTCTTCTTTAAAGGGTCATCACTTCATCTTAGCAGCAACGGATTACTTTTCAAAGTGGGCGGAAGCAGTCCCACTAAGAAATGTAACATCACATCATGTAATGAAATTCTTCCGTGATCATATCGTATATAGATTCGGCATACCACGTAGAATCATATCCGATAATGGGTCCGCTTTCAAGTCTACGAAGATCAATAATTTTGCAAATCGACATGGTATTGATTGGAGATACTCAACAATCTATTACCCACGGGCTAATGGATTGGCTGAGGCCTTCAATAAAACATTGGTTCAAATCATCAAAAAGAGTCTCGATGACAATAAACGTCAGTGGGATGAGAGGTTGGTGGAAGCTTTGTGGGCCTACAGGACCACTTATCGAACCCCGACCCAATCCACACCTTTTTCACTAGTGTATGGATCTAAGGCCGTACTCCCTCTAGAAGTTCAAATCCCTTCACTCAGAATTGCAATCCAGAACCAAATCACAGCTCAACAAAATGCACAACTCCGTTTAGAAGAGCTTGAAGCTCTTGATGGACGTCGTCTTCAAGCTCAGCAAAATCTAGAATTGTACAAGGCCCGAATGATTCAAGCTCACGATAAGTTAGTGCGACCTAGAACCTTCCGAGTAGGCGACTTGGTCTTGGTTCTTCGGAGGCCTATCTTAGCGTACCAAAAACTCGGTGGAAATTTTGACCCAACTTGGGAAGGACCCTTTGTAGTGGAAACAGTCTACGAAGGAGGCTCGTATCAGCTAGTGGATTGTAAAGGAAATCACCCGATGCTTCCTGTAAATGGGCGTTTCCTTAAGAAATACTATGCTTGATGTAGCTCAAAATTTTCAATCAATAAAACTTTTAAAGTTTTCAATAAATCTTACTCAATTCTGTTCGAATCTTTTAAAATTCAATATCTCGTGTTTCTTTCTTAAGATTAAGAATTTAATTTTCAAATCTTTTGGTCTTAGGATTAAGCCCTTTAGCGATGAAATACACCCCTTGTGGTACCATCCCAAAATTCAATTTTTAACCTTGATTTTATATAGAGCAAGTTTTCTCTATATACGATCATTTCAAATCCGATCCACTGTGTAGAGCAAGTTTCCTCTACATACGATCATCCAAACTCGATCCTCTGTGTGAAGCAAGTTTCCTTCACATACGATCATTTCAAATTGATTTGCTGTGTAGAGCAAGTTTCCTCTACATACGATCATCCAGATCCGATCCTCTATATAGAGCAAGTTTCCTCTATATATATGATCATTCAAGCTGGGTCCTCTATGTAAAGCAAATTTCCTTTACATATGACCAATCCAGACCCGATCATTTGTAGAGCAAGTTTCCTCTACCAATGGTCATCCCAGATCTGATCTTATTTAGAGCAAGTTTCCTCTATATACGATCATTTGAACCTGATCTCCTATGTAAAGCAAGTTTCCTTTACATATGATCAATCCAAACTTGATCATTTTACTAATGATCATTCCAGATCCTGATCTTATATAGAATAAATCCTGTATATATGATCATCCAAACTTGATCCTCTATGTAAAGCCAGTTTCCTTTACACATGATCGATCCTGACCCGATCACCCGTAGAGCAAGTTTCCTCTACCCATGATCATTTCAATCATGATCCTTTATATAGAGCAAGTTCCCTTTATATACAATCGTTCAAACCTGATCTTCTATGTAAAGCAAGTTTCCTTTACATATGACCAATCCAGATCTAATCTTTCGTGGGAAGCAAAGCTTCCTTCCCATAAGATCTTTAATTATCTTTTTCTTTAAGGACAGATGTGAGTCGTCGTGCTTTCTCTCCTTAGGATTATATCCACTAGTGGTAGAGTACGCCCCTCGTGGCACTACCCTCGTATTAAATTTTAAATTCAAGCCTCTTTAGTTAGGAATTTTTTTCCTTTCTATACGATGACCAGATCTTCTTCTCCCCAGGGATAGAATTTGTCTACCTTTAGGATCAAAATTATAGACTTGACCTCTTTCGGTCAACGCTAATATGTGCAATAGAATTTCATTCTATTACACATATTGGGGTTCCATTTGTTGATCTCATTTTTGTATGAGGTCATTAAGGATCCATCCAGATTCCAGATCAATCATGATCCCAAGTCAATCCAGATCTAAATTTAATTCAAGCCTTAATGAAAATCCAAAATCCAACCCAATTTAGAACTCGGACTCTAGTTTAGATATTGATCCTACCTGTGAGTTAGCTCTGATTCTATCCAATCATTAATGATCACCCAAAGGATTAGAGATGATTTGGATACTCAAACTTAATCAATCAAACTCAAAATCCAGATCAATTCCAAAATCCAGACTCAAATCCAAAGTCCAGAAGTCTTGTCCTAAAGGCCTTTTCCAGTGAATTTTCAAACACTTCAAAACCTTATCAAATGACCTCTGATTCAGGGTCTGTTAGTTGCATACTGATGGAACATGTCTCTGGAGGCAACCCTCCAAATTTGATCCCATTCTGAGGTCTTTAATCCCAGAAACTTAATCAAAATCCAAAGGCTGTAAAACCTTCAAATATTTACAGCCCATGCCACTGGACTTGCCATTAAGAAGATTTTGATCTTAGAGCTTTCCTCAAAGCCTCTAATCACCTCCAGACCCTTGATTATGACCTATTGAATATTAAACTACATTTTTCTAGAGCTATTTTGACCCCTAATTGACCAGGGGTCAAAATGACCAAAATACTCATATGGGGTTCAAAAAGGGATTTCAAACCAAATGAACTCGAATTGAACGCAACCACCTCCAGCAAGTTTCAAATGTCATTTCAAACCTGTCAGACCCATCCCTAACCCTTGGGTCAACCTCATTAATAAAGTCAACAGGTTTGATCCAAGAGGCCCTTTAAGGGTTGAAACAGGTGTTTTGATCCAAATGACCCATTTAAACCCTGGAACCACTTCTACCAGACTCCAAATATTGTATTAAACCTGTCTAGACTAGACCCACACTTTAGTTCAACCTGGTTGACCCAGTCAACCTAGTTTGACCAAATCAGCCCTTAAGTCCTTCCACTTTGAATTAAATCCCAAATGCACCCAGATCTTTGTCAAACCCTCTCAAGTTTTTTTTAAATCAATCCCCTAAATGACCTTGGCTTCCACCTCACCTTTGGTTGACCAGTTGACTGGTCAACATGGTCAACAAGGCTATGTAAGAGGCTTAAATCTTCAAATGGGCTTGACCCAAGCTAGCCCATCCCATATTAAATAATTCCAATAATTCCAAAATACTTCTCACCTGCCACGTCAGCACCCCTTGACCCATTGACTGGTCAAATAGTCAATGGGTGGTCAAATGAGCCCCTTAAGAGCCTTATTTAACCCTTAAAATTAATCCTCCCTAATCTAAACCTTTACAGCTGTTAAGACATCATCTAGAAGCTTTCTAGAACTCATCACAACCCTTGGATGGAGATCTAATGATCCTTATCAATTTTATATGCTTGCATAAGGACAAAGGACATATTTCATCATGGCATGTCCTTTGATTCCCTGCACTTACCCACTCATGGGACATATGTTAGCATCACAGCAACTCCCTCAGTCAATCACAGCCACCCATTTGTTTTAGGAATAATTCAAGAGGGCAAAATATTCTAATTAAGCTTATCTTAATAAAAAAAACCCTCTCTCACTTGATCTCTCTGATCCATAGCTATTCTAGCCCTCAAAAACCCTCAAAAATCTTTTCCAAGCCTTTCCCTAACTTTTCCAAGCCTTCCCCCATGAAAATCTAGCCTCCAAAGCCTTGTTTGGTGAAGATAGAGACGTTTAGAGAGAGAATCAGGAAATTCCACATTAACATCCAATCCAGCAAGATCCAGCTCCTGACGTCTTCTACAAAGTTGACGAGGATCTTAGCAGCTTTCCAACAAGCCCAAGAACACAAATATCCGACAGTTGGATTGTAAGTTATTCCCATTTGAAGTTTAAATTTAAATTTGAAACTGTAGCAAATCTACAATGCATAGAGCCTCCAAACTTTAGGCATTGTTAGATTATGTTACCCTCTAGCTACAGTTCAAATTTCATCCAATTTCGTTGAGTATTTTGAAAGTTATGGGCTTTTGAAAATTCCCAATTCTGTTTCAACCAGAGCCGTCTGATCGCGCCTTTAGTGCGATCGGACGGCCCAGAAATAGCCACGTGGCCTCCTCCGCACGCTGGCGTCCCCTGGACTCGAACCCGGGTTCTTCCGTGGTTCGGATTGGACACGTGGCGGCCATCTGGCCGTCCATTTATCTCGCGGTTGATCGGACGGCCGGATCGGCCGTCCGACGTGGTTAAGTGGCAGGCCCCAGCCCGCCACGTGGCCCGCTGCCATTGGGCGCCGCCAATCCGGCGCCAATGATTGGCGCCGGCGGTCAATTTGACCAAAAAAGGTAAAAAATAATTCAGAAAAATGCCCAGATCTTCCAAAATTCATAGCAAATCGAATTGTTCACCAAATTGTCTGTTCTTGGGCTCGTTAGAAAGTTAAATTTATGTAGTATTTAATAAAATTAAAATCAAGTTGATTTGGTCTCTGAATTGTGAGATACTTCTATTTATTTGAATTAAGTTTTTTGCAAATTTCTCACAATCCAGTGATCAATTGAAGCCCAAATTTTGGTGGATGATAATTGGGTATTGTAGGCATGTTCACTGATTTTTCTAGGGTCAGATACCTAATAGATTTCTGTGATGTGAATTTTCAATGTAAATGGTCTATTTTGGACCCTAAAGTTTGAAAATTCATAACTCTTTAGGTTCTTAGTGTTTTGCTGTAAAATTTCTGTGGTGTGGATGCATGTATGCCAGAGTTAGACACACCAAATTTCAAACCAATTTGAATAGTAGAGATACCTAGGGAAAATATTTAAAAAAAATGTCTAGAAATTTTAGAAAATTTCTAGGGCATTGTACATACATCCACTAGGGATGAAACTTAAGCACAATAAACATAGTGACATTGTACACCTTAGGTTCAAATTTCATCAAATTTGGAGGCCATTAACTTAGAAAATTAAGCAAATCAAAATCAACCTTATTAAGGACTTTAAAACTTCCAGAAATTACAATAAATCAAATTTAAATCCAAAAAATACAAAAAAGACCTCTAACTGACCAGCATTAAGTCCTTCATCAATAAAAATTAAAACCCCCTAGATCAGACATCAAATCAAACCTTAATCTAATTTTAATTGAAAACCAATATTTAATTAAAATAAATAAATAATAATAATTAAAAAATTCCCAAATACTTGAGAATCACTTCTTAGGTTATCTCTGACCTTTGGAGTTGATTTCAAGGAGTTTGGAATTCATTTGGAGCAAAATCAAGAAAACCCTTCTAATTAAACAATTTTATAAATTCAATAAATACATCAAACTTTGAAAAATCATAACTAACTCTAGAAAACTCTAAATTGACCAAAATCACTTGCATGCAACTCAAAATCAAGTCTAGTATTTATCAAAAATTTCAAACCTTCAAAAATCAGTCAAAGTCAAAAAGTCAACAAATCGGTCAAACCTAGATCAAATCAACTCAAATCTTCGAACCTTCATAACTAATTGTAGAAAATTCCAATTTCAGCGTACTTATAGTCTAACTGATCGTATTAAGGTATAGTATTTTAATAAAATATTAACTTTCTAAAAAACACTCATAATTAAAAAGTAAATTTTTGACCCCTTGATTAAGTGATTAGAAGAATCCAGAAAATTCCCAAAACTCAAAAATCACTCTAAAACTCCAGAAATGTTTATTCAACCTTAAAATTAGCAATCAAACAATAGTTAAAATCAATCTTAAATTATTAATACTTGAACTCAAATTTAAATATTTCCCTGAGCCTTTCAACCAACCAGGAACTTCAAATAACTTTAACAATTTGCCCTCCTTAGGACATATCAAAACCACACGGCCTATCTCACACACTTTAGATGGTTTGCTAGGACAACCAACTCTAGTTTTAGGATAGGCCGGTGTTTACATTTCTGTTGTGTGCCGGGTTTTCGAGCTTTCACTGCATGCTGGTTGTTAGCTTAGAATTGATTGAATGTCTGTTTATTTATTTACTGCACTCTGTGTTGTGAGTAATTGAGCATTTTAAATTTTAAATATTAAATGCTTGGGATTGATTATATCTGCTTGAGATTAAATATTAACAGCTTGGGATTATTTATATAACTTCTGAGTATTAGGATAACCCTGCAGGATCGAGTCTAGACTTTTCAATTTTGATTAATGTAATTTGATATAATTTGATTTGTATTTAAAGTGATTTTGAGTTGGGATGTTTATATCCAACTTGAATTCTAAAGAGGAGAAGACATCCCTAAAGGGGAGAGTTTTCGTCCATTTGGAAGATCAAGTTTGGATGCTCTTCGCCTATCCAAAGAGAAAAGATAACACCCCATTCAAGGGGAAGTTTCTTTTCATTTGGATATCCAGAACCGACGAATCAAGATGTTCGTGAGAAGATGAAGAAATGGATGACGAGAAGAATCCCAAATCTCAAAGTCACTTGAGTCCTAGGATTAGAAATCCGGGTTGTTGTCAGTAGTGCCCGGCCACTTTACTTTCAGCAGCCCTGGTTTGTAATAAGCAAGGCAACTTTGCCTATGGACTTTCAATTTGAATATTAATTTAATTAATTTGATTGATGTTTGATGTGATTGCGTATAAAATTACCTGCTTTTCGTAGTTTTTTGGCGTTTGTGTGCCGCTTTTGTTTTTGCCTAGACTCGTGAGACTCGTGAGGGTGTGAAAATTTTTATACTCATAACCTCAAAGTTCAAGATTCTAGTGAGTCTAAACAACATAGAAAGATAACGAATTTAAAGAATTAGCCGGGGATCGACCCCGAGGTCGCATGCATATTTTTGCACTTCTTCTCTCCTTGCTTTAGACCCTTCCTCGCCTGCGGGTAGAGTCTGGATAGTCTGACCTATGAGGACGAGGTGTCAGACCTGGGGAAGTCCAGTCTTCTAAAAAATAATTTTCTAAGCCTGTTTTTAACTTTCAAGCATATTTGATTTGGAGTTATTAACTAGCATGCATTGCATTAGAAACAGATTTAAAAGAGTCAAAATTTTAATTGCATTAATCCTTAGCATTTGCACCCAGCATAAGTCAAAGGGGCCAATTAGAAAAATCTCTAGATGTCGGCCCCAACTCTCCAAAACTTTAAATAAAACGTCCCTATGATTCTTTCATAAAATTCTGTATTCATTTATTTTAAATCGATTAGGTGGTTAGCTGGCTCTCCAATCAAGGCCGGGGTAAGTCCAGATTTGCACTGCATTAGCTAGGTTCGGGTCACCTTTTAGTGCCCAATTTAGACTTAGGTTCTGAGGCTGGCTCGGGCCATAAGGCCTCAACTTTCGTTAATTGAGTCCCAACTTTCTAATAAAATCAACCATTCAAACTTAAATCACTTTCAATCAAATTCAAGCCCAACACTTATGATAGGCTGAGGTTTTTTCTGAAGTAATTCAGAATCTCAAAGCACCTCCTACTTCTCCTCATTTGACTCCAGAAATAAGTGCTCAACATCGAATCAATCCCATTTGAAATTTTCTATCATTTTTCTCCTTTGACATCCAGCTTTGAAAATCTAAATAAAATTTACACCGCTATTTTAATCGAGAGTTTTCATAGGAAATTTTGATTTCCTACGATGTAATTAACTGCGAGGGCTTGCGCTCGTAGGAGATTTAGAAACCCAGAATTGATTTTCAAAACTAATAATTTTTCAAAAACTCTAATTAATTTTCTTTGGAAAAATCAAACCCGACGATCATTATCGTCATTTTCAAACGATCCATAATAATTGATATCTTCTTTCTTCGGAAAGATATATCAATTACTATCGTGGTTTCGATTATAAAATTAATGATCCTTTATCCGAATTAGAGTAGTCAAATAATTGGTGAAAGTCCATTTTAACCTTCCGAGGTCAAATGTGATTCTCCCTTTGAGTTTGACTACGATAATCCGGATAAATTTAAAATTCTAAACTTTGAACCCATTAGAGAACGATATGATCACCTCCCGAGGCGATATATTGTTCATAATAACGTGTTCAATTTTGAAATTCAAAATTTAATATTCCCAAAGAAAATGAATTTCTTTTTCAAAACCAATTTATTTTTCAATCAAACACCTATCTACTGTTAAAGCTGAATACATTGCCTTAGGAAGTTGTGTGGCCCAAGTTCTTTAGTTGAAACAATAATTATTTGACTTATGATTTACAATAGGCACAATTCCAATTTATTGTGATAACACTAGTATCATTTAAATTTCAAAAATATCCTATTCAATATTCTACCAAATATATAAATATAAGACATCATTTCATAAGGGATCAAGTATCCAAAGGAGAAATTGAATTGAACCATGTTTCAACTGAAAATCAACTTACAAACTTTTTTATAAAACCACTAGCTTTTGATATTTTTAGTACATTAAAAATAAGGCTAGTTGTGATGGATCTTAATGTTTAAACAAAAATCTTCTGCAAACTTGATATGTTTTTTGTGTGTCGTTTGTGTTTTCGATTGTTAATGTTTTGATTTTGTATGCATGTTTCTATTTTTCTGGTTTCTTATTTTTTATTTTATGTTTTTGTGTGTTTTGGACATATTTTCACACATCGAAATTCCTATTTCTAAACGATTGTGCTAATTTTCTAAGTATTCTATTCATACGGTACGAAATTATTTTCATCCCGTACGAATTATGTAGCATGTCAACCATTATTTTGAACTGAATGCATAAAGTTTTATTTTTCCAATACATATCATATTGTACAATATTTATATCATCCCAAATGATTTGTATTCATTCAACTGTATGCACCTAGATGATTATATGGCCAATATCAATTATTAAAACTGATCGTACGCATGAAACTGTATTTCATATGTACGAACCACGTGTCATTCAATATAGGGGACAAACCTAACCATCTTTAAAATGTTCTTAAATAATCATTCATCCTAGACAAACACCTGTTCGTCTGTACGATTGTCTAGTCAAAAAGCCTATATAAAAGGATGCTTCATAACTTGCATGATTATGAAAAATCATTTTGTTTTGAATGTATTCGATGATACATACAAAACTTTATTTTGTATGTACGAACCATCTATCGTACTATACAAACCCTTTTTCGTATGTATGCAAGATCGTTTTTCTTTAAATAGGAGGGCTTTAGATTTCATTTTCATTGACTTTAATAGTATCTTTCAATCCTTTTCTCTCAGCAATGGCTAGTTCAAGCAAGCGTGGTAGAGTCACTAAGAGTTCATCTTCAAGGGGTGTAGATGAAAATTTTATGTCCAAAGAAAATGAGGATTCTTACTTTAGGTTTGTTTGTGCTAAAATCACTCAATCTAGACTCTTGCTTAAAGAAGACATCCACTTTCAAGTACTGCCTCTTTTTAACACCACCCAATTTGTCTTCATTTTGACTTTAATTCATGCCTACAATAAAGAAACCTTTCATTATTTTCTAGAAAATATGTCTTTTAGTTCGGATGAGAGTAGGATAAGATCTTATGTTCTAAAGAAAAGGGTAGAAATCACAAAAGAATATTTCATAACCTTTATGCATTTAAGAACTCAAGAGATTAGAGCACACACAATGACTATCAAATTTGACTTTGACTGGTCCGTAATAAACAAAGTTCTTAGAGGGGTTACTCAAGTAGGTCATTTTCCTAGGGTCTATACCTTACACCAAAATTCAAGGATCATTCAGCATGTCCTTAGAACTTTAATAATTCCTAAGACTGGTGATCGCATTAACATTATTCCTCTTCTGTCCAATGTTCCTATCTTTTAGTGACCTATATTTTAGAAAAGAAGTACAATAATGTTCATCCTAAGAGTCCACGTGAATTATCAATCTACTTCACTGATGCTTTGTTTCGAGCACTTTTTGGGAAAAATAACAATTCAAGTGAGGATACTGGGAAGAAGGGGGAGCACCAGAACTTGCACCTGCACCTACTTAGGGATCTGATTTTTAGGAGATGATCCAGCGCTTTGATTGTTTAGAAAGTCATTTTGATCAACATTTTGATCAAATTCAGACTCACCTAAACTAGCAGGATGCATAGTATCAGTAAGACATGGGTTGGATTCGAGGACAGTTCGAATCCATGAATACTAATGTAGCTATGATGAATAGCTATTTTTCTATCTTCAACCAGCCTCCTCCTCCGTACCAGGGCCCTTTAGAGTTCTAGATGTAGTTCTTGTATGTTGTCTTTGCCAGTTCTTTGAGATGTGTTGATCTTAGTGATGTTTTCAATGCATTATGTACTTGTCTTTATTTAGCTTTTGTGTTGATATTTTGTTGTCTTTATGTTATGATTTGATATTAATTGTGCTTCAATGTATTTCATCTTTAAATTGATATCAATAAAAAATATCTTATTTTGATTAGTTGCTTTTGTTCTTTGTTTGAAATGTAAGTGTGTATATGTTATTTCTGTGTTAATTAATCTAAAAAGTGTTATAAATTAACTACAATACAAAAAAAAAATCATTATAAAAACTAATTTTTCAAAATATGTTAAGTTAACTTATAACTCGATCAAGTTAAGGGTATCAATCTCATATTCTTTTTAGCCTAACATAATTTTAAATATTATTATTGCAATTTTGATATCTTATTATTTTTTATTTTCTTTTTTCAATATAATTATCCTTATAATTAGATAAAATTTATTTTTTAGATTATTAATTTTGAAAAAATCAATTAAAAAATATCAAAAAGAAATGTACAATGTGTACAAAAATCAAAAGAATGTGTAATGATTCATAAATGGAAAAGAGGTACAAAATTAGCCCAACTACAGAAAGATGCACAAAGTGTGCTGAAAAATATTTAAAAAGATGCGCAATGTCGCCAATTGATAATATTATTTTCTCTATCTTTTAATCGTTAAATTCAACTCAATCTAATTTTCAATTATAGTTTTATATTGAAAATTTAAATTATTTAATCTTCATTTCATCACTTTTATAATAATTCTCTTTATCTAATTGTCTAGAATGCGTCATGATCTTGATTAATTTTTTCTTATCTATGTTATACTTTAATTTATGTGTTTTGAATCTTTCTTTTTCATTTAATGATCAGGGGCAGACCTATGATGTCGTGAGGGTGGGTAATTGCCCACCATCAAATTTTTTTAAAATTGAGGGTAGTTTAGACATTTTCTTCCCATCTACCCTATTTTACCCTATTTCGCCCAAAAAAAAAAGAGACGGAGCAACATGAGCTGCAAGCCCTAAGTAGTGTAGTTCTTCAGCTTTTGGTGATTGTGGAGAAGAAGCCATAAAACTAACCGCCTGAGGTAATCTCAAAATCTTTTGCATAATTAATTTTAACTAAAATCATATTTTATTGAGATGGAAGAAGCGTAGTGTAATCGCAAGAAAGAGGCGTTGAAGCAGGAAATGCTTAGCCACGTGGAAAAGAAGCATCATTATTTTTTTGTTCTCATTGAAAGTTCTGAAGGAAATTCGTTGATTATTATCCTGAGATGCATAGCCGTCTGGGTGTTGCATTAGTTCATTATTTTGTCATGTCATCATAAATTATACTGAGAAAATTAAGAAAAAAAAATTTGAACATCATTCAGTCATTTTTTTTATATTATTTCATTATTTTGTTAAGTCTAAATGCCATTCATGCATTTTTTCCCTGACATTTGTTCATAATAATCATTTTTTTTATTAAATAGATTTTGAGAACTTTAAATAATTAAATCCTATTATATAGATTTGCTTGCAATTGCATTCAAAGTTTTGTTAGGTTTCACTGTTTGAGGGGTGCAACAACGATCTCCTTGCATTGAAAGTTCATGGTTATTTTGCCGAGTGACTGAGTACCGACTTGTAATCCACAAGGTATGTCCAACATTATTTTTTTTATTTTTATTTTTTGTTTATGTGTATTGTTCTTTAATTATATTTTTAGCATTTATGTTATTATGTATTGCAACATAAAATATAGTTAAATCTTTTGCTTAACTTGGTTAATGTTTTTTGTATTTACATTTCAATAGATTAATTTAATTTTTATTATGCTTAGTTATTCGTACATGGATTGATATTTGAAAAGGAAGGAACGTGTTGAGGTCGACATTGATAATCTTCCTATTGACCCTGGGCTTCGACCTTCTATATGGAATTATGATGTGAATGATAGGATAGAGTTCGGCGAGCATATTTAGTGCAGGGACCTTATCAGCCAAAAAATCATAACTTCCCCCAAACAACAATAAGAAATGTAGCTCGAAGGTTTAATTCTAAATGGTTTGAAGAATAATCAAGCTGGCTAGAGTATAGTGTACTTAAAGATGCTGCATTTTGTTTGTACTATTACCTATTCAAACCTCAGGAGCAGACTAGTATAAGTCATGGTGGTGGTGATTCTTTTGTTGGTGAAGGATTTAAGAATTGGAAGAGGAAAGAAAAGTTAATAGCTCATGTAGGGGACATAATAGTGCTCACAACAAAGCAAGACAGAAAAGTGAAGATTTAATAAATCTTAAATTTCAGAGTGTTCCTGCTTTATGGCTAGGTAAAAATGATAAGAATAAAAAAGAATATCAGATCCTATTGTCTGTTGTCGTTGATTGTGTTAGATTTCTTTTAAAGCAAGGTTTTCCATTCCGTGGTCATGACGAGGCATTTGATTCAAATAATAAAGGGAACTATTTAGAATTATTTCATTTTTTTGTTGACCACAATGAAGAAATCAAGAAGGTTAGTTTTAAAATGTAAGTGCAAAATTGAAGTTAATTTCACCCAAAGTTCAGAAGAAAATTTGTTGTGCAGCGTTATTTGAAACATTGACTTCTATCATAAATGATATTGGCAATTCTAATTTTCCCATTCTAGTTGATCAGACACGTGAGGTATCAACAAAGGAGTAGTTGGCATTAGTAGTGAGATATGTTGATAGAAAAGGGCAGTTTATTGAAAGATTTTTTGGTATTAAATATGTTGCTTCAACAAATGCAGCAACACTTAAAGCTGCAGTAGAAAAAACACTTGTAAAGCATTCATTGAGCTTACATAAGATATGAGGTCAAGGTTATGATGGGGCATCTAATATGTATGGGGAATTTAATGGTTTGAAGGCACTCAATCTTAATGATAATCCTCAAGCTTTTTATATACACTATTTCACCCATCAACTGTAATTATACTTAGTAGCTGTTGTGCAAAATCATTGGCAAGTGAAACAACTTTTTGAGTTTACTTTAAGAATTATAAATACTGTTGGAGCTTCTTGTAAGAGATCAGATACTATGAAAGCAATTTAGCATGAAAAAAATATTTAACATCTTAAAGCTGGCAATCTAATAAGCGGCAGAGGTTTAAATCAAGAGACTAATTTATAAAGGTCCAGTGATGCATGATGGAGTTCACATTTTCATACTTTAATTAGTCTCATGAGAATATATGCTTCAGTTATTGAGGTGCTCAAGATCATTAAAGAAGAAGGGGTAAATGATCAATAATCAATTGAAGCAGGCACTTTGATTGATGTGATGGAGTCATTTGATTTAATTTTCACAATTCATTTGATGATTGATATCTTGGGGATTACAAATGAGTACAATCGCTACAAATAAAAGATTAGGACATTGAAAATATAATAAAATTAGTGCAAATATCTAAACATCAGCTACAGATACTAAGGGAGAGTGGATGGACTGTTCTACTAGATGAAGTTTCTCATTTTTGTAGTGTTTTTGAAGTTACTATTTCAAAGATGAATAAAACATACAAAACTCATCATCGAACAGTATGACGAGGTGAAAAAATAACAAACCTACATCTTTATCGTGTTGAGCTATTCTATATTGTAGTTGACATGCAACTTCAAGAGATAAATAATCACTTTTCTAAATCTAGCACTGAGTTGCTTCTTTGTGTGGCATGTTTAAACCCAACTGATGCCTTCCAAGCTTATGATGAGAGGAAATTGATATGTTTAGCAGAGTTATATCCAAAAGTTTTTTCTACATTTGATCTTGTGGCTCTTAAAAGTCAATTATTAACTTATATTATTGATATGCATACAAGTGCTGAGTTCTCCTCTCTAAATAGTATTGCCTATCTTTTAAAGAAAATTGTTAAGTTCAAGAAGGATGATGTGTATCCACTGGTTTATAGACTCATTATTTTAGCATTGACTTTATCAGTTGCTACTGCTATAGTGAAAAGAGCATTTTATGCGAAAAGCATTGTCAAACATTGACTACGTAGTAGGATGGGTGATGATTGGCTCAACGACTGTCTGGTGCCTTATATTGAAAATAATGTATTTGATTTGATTCACAATGCAGTTATAATGCAACATTATCAGAAAATACAAAATAGATTATTAAGCTTGTAATAATTTTTAATTTATCAATCATAATGATTTTACTTTGAATTATGTTCTTATTTTATTTTTATAAATATTAAAATATTCATATATAAAATTTGCAACCCTGAAATAAAAGCCTGGTTCCACCCGTGTTAATGATTATTAACTTTATTATTGCTATTATACTTTAATCTCTTTCAAGATCAATTACTAAGGTTTCTCATATGATTTCTTCAATTTCAACTATCTTTCTTCCCTTTTGGTTGTTGTCAAAAGGGGGAGTAATATTACTTGTTTGATTTGGTGATTGATTTTATTTTTGTGATTGTGTTTTGAAGCTATTTTTCTTTTTTGTTTGGTGTTTAGTGTTTTTGTGTTTTTAATTTATGAAAAAAATTAAATTAAAAAAAATTATTCTTCAAGAAATTCTCTTAAACTAACATGTTTATTATTTTAGGGGGAGTTAAGGTGAAATTTATGGTATATAAGTTAACTCAAATAATAAATATTTTGCCATCATCAAAAAGGGGAAGATTATTGAGATAATTGCAACTTAGTTCTTGATTGTTGATATTCTTGCAACATATTTATTTTTGATGATTCTAAATAATATTGCTTTGATTATTATTTCTCTTAATATGCTTTAGATGTATTATTTTGATGTTCGTGTGTTCTAATATTTCAGGGAAATCATACTTTGAATTTTTGAAGATTCAAATAAGATCAGTTTAGGGTTTATTGTAAATGAAGTCTATAATTTTTATTTTCTTGAGTCTGAGAGAGTATTTTTGTAATTTTAGTAACTGTGCACACACACACGGGGGGGGGGGGGGATAGTTTAAAATTTCAAAGTTTTAAAACTGATTGTACTATATGAATGAACTTAGTATGGGATAATTTGTTCAGTTATTTACCCCGACGAGCAATAAAACAAATAGAAATGAAAATTTTCTAAGTATCAATTGTATTGTACGATCCTCATTCATACAAAACTTCCAAAGTACTAAAATGAAAGAATCCCATTTCATTCAAAAAGATTTTTTCTAAGTATGGATTGTACTATACGATCATCATTCGTGTATGCCTTCTAGAGTACGAAATTGTGAGGTCCCTCTTCATCCCAACTTTTTATCCTGATGATTTTGATAATTTTTGAACAATTCGTATCGTATGATGTCATCATAGTATGTATGCTTGTCAAAGTACAAAATGGACAGGTCCCTTTTCATCCTGATAAAATTAAAATATTTTGCAGCTGATTGTACCGTACGTATCATCATCATACGTATGTTGTTCAGAGTACGAAATTATGGGGTTCCTCTTCGTCCCGAAGAAGATGAAAAATTTTCTAACTATTTGTCCCAGACTAACTTGGTTCGTACTGGATGATGATTATGTATGAAATGTTTTTGTACTTATTCACAATAGGTTTGTATACAACAGTTTTGAACTATTCATACATATAGACATACGATCGTACTGTACGATTGTGTACACTCAAAATTGAAACTTTTAGTTTTCTGAATAGTTTTTCGTGTCTTTTTTATAAAAGGTCCATTAAAAACTAACGTAAAAAATTTGGCCTTCATAATTTTTCAAGGGCAATTAAAAGAGAGAGTGTTTGAGAGATATTTCTTTTAAGTGGAGTGTGAAGGTTTCATAAGATTACTCAAAGGTATTGATCTATTTTTTATTTTGGTTGTCACTCTTCTTCTTGTCTTTCTAGTTTCTCGTGAGAAGATATTTAGAGAATATCCAGTACTCTGCCAACACTTGGAGAGTATGAACAAATGATGGTTCTCTACCAATACTATGGAGAGTGTGAACAGAAGACGATTCTCTGCCGACACTTGGAGGGTGTAAATAGACGATGGTTCTCTACAGATACTTAGAGAGTGTGAAAGCATGACGATTCTCTGTAGTACCAGAGATTGGAGGAAGAGAGGGTTTGTAAAGGCTTCTCTGCCTTGATGTAGGGGAAAAATTAGAGACACATTAGTAATAGTGCAATACCTGAAGAGGAAGTCTTCAAGGAGTGGATGTAGGTTGTGTTTGATCGAACCATTATAAATCTTTGTGTCTTTTAAATTTCTATATTTATTTACTGCAAGTTATTTTTCTGTGGTTATAAAAATATTTTGAAACATTAATTAAACTTGCTACGAGACTTAACAGTTTTCAAATTTAAAATCCAAGTGTAATTTTTTAAATTATCAATTCACCCCCCCCCCCCTGGTTAGCCTTGGGACAATAGCTTAGGTTTAACAACCTTTTCAAGAATCAACATTGGTAAGTTGTTAGTTTTTTTAAAACCAAAGAAATAAGCCGGTAAAAATTGTGCAAAAAATATTTCAGTGGAAATTTTAGTGGAATCTCTGCTGGCCTACTTAAACATGTTGAATAATTTTATGTAGATATTCCAACAAAAAGTTTTTTGGTGTATAATATGCCTTTTGTTCTGCTAGAACAAACCCATTTTCAATTCCCATTACTATTCATGATTATCTACCTTGTTCTTACATGATTTGTCCCATTACCACTCCTATTTGTGTGAGTCATCTCTCACAATTTATTTCCTTGTTTATCATTGTTTGCCACCTAATTCGCCTTATACAACCATTCACCATCTCGTTTTCCATCTTGTTTGTCGTATTCCACTTATGCTTTTCGCTCACAACCATAAATGGTTTGAGCATTTTTTTTATTGCGTCAAAAGTAATTGCTTCTAGTTGGATGGCTAAAGTCGATGAATCAATCAAGCCTATTTTATGATAAAAATATATGTACTCCTCAAACGTAAGGGAAAATTTCATAAGATGAGTGTATGAACTATTTTTCAGGCCTGTTTTGTAATAGAATGTTGGCCATTAAAAGAAAAGCATACAATGAAGTTAAGTATTACAAAGATGAAGATGATTAGGTAGATGAGTGGATTTATAGTGAACTATGATAGGTTGACTAGTAATTATAATCTTTTGATTTGCAAATCAATTTGAACTATATTCATATAACTCTATGTATATCCATTTTCCTTCATAATCCTATAACATTAGTTTTATCAACTCATCTAATGGCATTATTTATCCATCATTGCATATTTTTAAATTAATTGAAGCCTTTTTTCGATCACTTTTTCTTCAATATATGCACTCCAATCTTTAGTAACTTTATATTATATGAAGGATAAATTTTTATATTATTAAATTTTCATTCAAAGAAGTTGGGTGTGTAATCTATAGGAACAAGAATAAAAGATATTAATAGTTGAGTTCAATAATGGGGTAATTTTTTGCATTTATATTGCCTTCCAATTTTCTTGCTTTATCTCAGGTGGAAGGTTTCATTATTCCTGTTCTAAAAATAAAAATCTAGTGTACCTCTCATCAGATGAGGCTATTATTGATATATATCATAGAGGATTCATGCCAGAATATTGGTATTAGACTTCTCATTATGAGTACGAACCGCATTTTGCTTCTTGTTATGGACCATCTACAAGTACTAATATGATGGAGGGAGAAAATATATGAACACTTGAGGAATTAGTTTACGATGCAATGGTGATAAATTTGAATAATATATAAAAGAGTTACAAAATAAGAAGGCATAAAATATCTATGATTTGTTGCATGCTGCTCAACAACTAATTTTCAAGTGGTGCACTACTAACTCAAAGCTATTTATTGCAGTGAAGATGTTAAGCATCAAAATAGAATATAATATCCCCATGAATGATTTAATCAATTTATTTGGCTGCTTAAGGAGACCAACCCTATAAATAACATAACTCTTATAGATTTATATAAAACTAATATGTTGATTTCCAAATTTGCTTTAACATATAAAAAAAATAGATTATTATGTTAAAGGATGTAGGTTGTACTATAAAGATAATTTATTGGATTGGATGTTGCTATTTTAATGCACTAAGGCTTAAACAAAAGTCTGAGATAAAAGGAAAGCAGAAAGATGTACCAGTTAGTAAAATTTTTTAAATACCCATAATTCTTAAATTTCAATATTTATATGCATCTATGAGCTCTACTGCACATATTAGATGTCATAATGAACACATTCACCAATAAGTATTTTGGCACATCCGTTAGAAGCAGAGGCATGAAAACAGTTTAATCAAATACATTCTACCTTTGCCAAAGAATCAAGAAAGTTAAATTAGGCTTATACGGATATGGTTTTACTCTAATTAGCTAATGTGCTTCACCTTATAATATGATTTCATCGAATAAAATTTTGATGATAGCAAACATTCCTATTTTTCTACGACTCCATTTCCTACTAACGTTTCAGGTCCATAAGATTGAGGGCAACTCAAGCCAACTCAAGATTGGGTAGACTAGGACTGAGTCATTTTGTAATATTTTACCTTTTTTGAGTTAATTGTATCAATGTAGGTCCTGGAGCAAAGTAATCTTGCACACACACATTTGGGGGAAAATTTTTGATTGTTTTAGAGTTCTCTATTTTTTATCACATCATTCTAGATGATCCAGATATCGTCCTAGATACTCAATTAAAAAAAATCCTAATTAGGGCATTCTTGTTAAAGCATCCATCATTAAGCACATCATCCTAGACAATATTATCATCATCCTGGATGATAGGCTCAAATCAGAAAGAATCAGCCACCAGATCAATTAAGGCATATTATATTTTTGGATATCATCAAGGATAATGTCGTGGACAATGCAGCACAATTATGCCTAAATTAATATGATAATTAAGGAAAACATTTAAGGTTTGATTGAATGATCATATTGTCCTGGACGATCATAGGATCATCCAAGATGATATGTTAAATAAAACCTTAATTCTTCCTAGACGATTTTTAATCAGCCTAGTTCATTCAGGATGATTCTCTGGATGATATGTACTAAATTGAACTAATCATCCAGGTCGATTGAATATCAGCCCATACGATCAAGTCATTTTTCCATCATCTAGACATCCAGTCAGTGCGATGGTCTGAACAATATTTGTCATTTTATACTAATTGTCCTAGACGATCGTGAGATTGTCTGGGATGATAAAGTAATTTTTTCATCATCCAGACATCCATCTAGGGTGATGTGCTGGATGATATTTGACTAATTGAACTAATTGTACATGACGATATACTATCATCCTAGATGATATGAATAAATTTTCTTCTGATCGTCCCAGATCATCCTGGTTGATTGAGCTAAATTTTTACTGATCATACAAGATGATCTGTAGATATTCCTAAATAATAATGTCAGTTTTTTGCAATTAAGAGCTATTCTAAAGCTCTTCTATATAAGATCTCTTATTTCACCCAAGAGGATATCTTTTACTATCTTGAACTGAGAGAGCCTAGAGGAGAGGGAGAGAAAGGGAGAAGAGAGAGGATCTTGTGAGGGGGAGTTTATGAGGGGTTTCATAGAGGTTGCTCCAAGTAAAGATCCAATTTGTCTTCTCCGATATTCATCCTTTATTCTTGGAGGTTCAAGTGAGGTCTACTTTAGCAATCAATCAAGGTTCTCTGCCTACTTCAGGAGGAAGCAAAAGGAATCGGGTTCTTTGCCTCACCGTGTTAGTGGAAAGGAGGTTTTGTACAGGTTTCTCTACCTTGCTGTAGGAGCAAAAGAAGATTCACTAAGTTTAGTTTCAAGTTGATCAAACTACTATAAATTTCAGTGTTCTATACTATTACTTTTTTAGCATTTAATTTCTGCACGCTGATTTTTTCTGTGGTGAATTTTAATTTGGTTTGAGTTTGTGTTTTTTTATTAAAAGATTTTTTAATATTCACCCCCCCCCCCCCCCCCCCCTTGTTGGTTAGCCTTGGGCTAGTTCATTAGGGCTTAACATTCCTAACAAACTTTCAAGTGGTTTTAGAGCAAGATTCATAAAAACTAGTTTTAAAAAACTTTTGAATTTTGATCCATGGTTAACTCTAGTAATTATAATACTTCAAAAGGGTATTCTATTACACGTCCACCTTTGTTTGACATAATTCCTTTTGATTTTTGGAAAACTCGTATGTCTACATTTTTACAATCGATTGACTACCACATGTGGATGCTTATTAAAGAAGGTTATTCACTTCCGACTGGTAAACTTAATGGCATTACTACTCCACTTCCTTTCACTGAATGTATTCTTGATGATAGAGATTTAGCTCAACTCAATGTAAAATGCTTGAACTATTTTTTCTATGCTTTAAAATATGAAGATTGTTGCAACTTGGGCTTCCCAATTTATGATTTTGATGATAAAAAATAATATTGATTAATCTTTTATTTCTTCTAGTATTTGTAGTACATATTTATTTGTATTTTTACTAATATTTCAGGTACACCATGCACCATTCTTTAAAGATTCAAGGCTCAAGATTGTGTAAAATTGGTTATATTAAATGAGTCTATAATTTTTATTTCTTGAGTCAAGTCTTGTGATGATGTATGTTAGTTTGTTGATTGTGCACACACACCAAGGGAGCAAAAAATGTTTTTAAATATTTTAATTTTTCTGTACATCGTACTGTACAATCTATATCATACTATATGATTTAGTGTAACAGAAATTAATTAAAATATTTTATTTTCATGAAAAATAATATTTTTAAAATATAACTAATCATAAAATACAATCACCACATCATTTCTAATTCAACATGCGATATTTTCAAGGATTTATGTGCATTAGTTAATTCAACATGCTACTTATTTAATGGATCAAACTCATCAAGCAGGGTTATGTGATCACTATCTAAATTGGAATTTGTTATTTTTATGTCTATTTTATCTCTTCTTTTTTATAATGTCAAAAGGAGAGAATGTATTGTAGTTGGTTGTTTTTATGTTTTTTTTTTTTGTTATTTAGCTATGTCAATACTGCAACTTCACATTTTAACTGATGTTCATTATAATCTATCTCCCATGCAAGTTCTTCTAATCTCTTATACATCATTTCTAATTCAACATGCGATGTTTTGAAGGATTCATGTTCATCAGTTAATTCAACATACTTCTTATTTAATGCATCAAACTAATCAAGTAGTTGGTTGTATTTATGTTTTTTTTTTTGTTATTTAATTTAAAAAAATAAAAATAAAAAAAATACTTTCCCCTATTTTTCAATGTAATTCTTTTAGTGAGGGGGAGTTTAGGAGAAAATATTTTCAATTTGCAAATTCAACCAATATTATTTTCCATCATAAAAAAGGGGGAGATTGTTGCAACTCAAGCTTCCGAGTTTATGATTTTTATGATAACAAATAATATTGATTAATCTTTTATTTCTCCTAGCATTTGTAGTGCATATTTATTTGTGTGTTTACTAATATTGTAGGTACACCATGCACCATTCTTTGAAGATTCAAGGCTTAAGATTGAACAGAATTGGTTTTATTAAATGAGTCTGTAATTTTCATTTCTTGAGTCAAGTCTTATAATAATATATATTAGTATGTTGATCATGCACACACATACAAGGAGCAAAAAATAATTTTAAATATTTTTTTTTTGTACATCATATTACATGATTTGTATCGTAATGTACGATATAGTGTAATAAAAATTAATTAAAATATTTTATTTTCCTAAAAAAAATTTAAAATATAACTAATCATACAGTATGAACATCACATCATATTGGACGATCTATTATAATTAGAAAGCCTGTTGTCCATTAAATTAGGCAAAATTTTGAATTTAAAAAGTTATTTTAATCATATGTACGATCATGATCATACAGTATGATGTTTAAAATATCACTTAATTTAATCCTATGATTTTTCAATCAAAATGGCTTAATTTTGATATTTTGATCGTACTACATGAACTGGATCATACTGTACGATCAACTAAGATGATTTTGGTCGTCCCATGCTCATCCTGGACAAACTGCTCTTTTATTGAACTGTTCGAACAAGACATCGTACAGTATGAACTAGCAATTGAACTATTTGTACAGTACTAATTGGACATCGTATAGTACTAAAAAGTTAATTTATGCACATTGTACTGGACGATCTTACGATCGAGCGATATGATATTTGACAGCTAAATTAAGTTCTTTTAGGGTTTTTTAGCTCGCTATTTAAGCACTCTCATAAGATTTTATAAGAGTCTTTGGCATCTATTGAAGTTTCATTTTTTGGAAAAAACTTGAAGAGAGAACTTGAAAGAAAGAGAGATCTTAAAAGGGAGAGAGGAAATGGTGGAGTTTGAGAGAGGGAGAAGATCCTTAGAGGGGGTTTCAAGGGAGTGTGAAGGAGATTTCACACCGTTGCTCCGACGAGCTTGCACCTCAGTACCATCGAATTCAAGGTTCATCTTGAGAAAAGTTTTGAGAAGAAGAATATCTCTTTGATGTTAAAGGACCCGGCTCCTCCGCCGCACCGGGAAGGTGAAAGTGATTTGGTAAGGGCTTCTCCACTTAGTTGTAGGGGCTAAAGGAGAATCAGTAAAGCTTTAGTGTAATACTCAGAGGGTGCCTCCGG
This sequence comes from Dendrobium huoshanense, assembly GCA_016618105.1. Classification (NCBI taxonomy): domain Eukaryota; kingdom Viridiplantae; phylum Streptophyta; class Magnoliopsida; order Asparagales; family Orchidaceae; genus Dendrobium; species Dendrobium huoshanense. The sequence continues at coordinate 31,876,683 of CM028344.1, forward strand.
GGAATGGACGTAGGTCATGGTTTGACCAAACCACTAAAAATCGGTGTGTTCTTTGCTTTATTAATTCCACACTTTATTTTTGCATTCATTTTTATTGCAATTAATTAAGTGGGTGAAATTGATAATTTATCTTTTTATTATGATTGTAATTCGGTTCCGCATCAAGTTATAAAAAGATATTTATTTTCGTTAAACAAGTTTTTAAATATTTAATTAACCTCCTCTTGGTGCATCTCATAATTTTAAAGATTATATGCATGTTTCAACTTTTGCTACTGGTAAAAAAGTTTGGGATAAATTATGTATCACTTATGAAGGAACCAATAAAGTTAGCAATCTCGATTGAATATTTTATTGCATGATTACAAACTTTTTCATATAAAACCTAATTAATCAATTTCTAACATGTATACTAAATTTACTCAAATTATCATCTCACTACATGTTTTAGGAAGAGAACTCATGAATTATGAAAAGGTTAGCATAGTTTTGAGATGCTTGCCTTCTTTCTTTGATGCTAAGATTACTGCAATTACTTACGAGCAAGGAGTGAATCAAAGAAATCTTGATACAGGTGAGAAAAAGAAGGATAAAACTATGGTGCTGAAGGCCAAGAACACGGACATTGATTCATCTGGTTCTAAAAGTGAAGATGTTGCCTTAATCACAAGATGATTCAAAAGTTTTCTAAGGAAGAAGCAAAAGAACCATCAAAAGTGAATAAAGGTAAGGGAAGTAAAAAATTTAAGAATTCTAATGATGTGATCTATTTTGAATGCAGGAAGTAGGGACACATTAAAACTGATTTTCCTACACTTAAGGATTACTCAAGTAAGGAGAAGGTGAGGAGAAACCCAAGTTCAAAAAGGATAAGAAGAGGTTCCAAAAGGCATTCTGGGCAGATTCTTCATCAGACTCCTCTGAGACTGAAGCTTAAGAGGAGACAACAAACTTGTGCTTGATGGCAGATGATCATCTTGGTCAAAGTCACCAAGAAGAGGTATGTGAACTATCCTACGAGCCACTACTTGAAGTTTCTAAATAAATTCATGCATCATATAAGGAACATAAGAAATCTTATGCTAGTTTGAAATTTGAGTTTTTAAATTTGCAAAAAGAGCATAAAATTTTACTTAAAGATCATTCTACAATCAATAGCAATCTCATGTCATTATTTGATGAGTTTGATGCATTAAACAAAAAGCATATTGAATTACCTAATGCACATGTTTCCTTGAAGTCATCCTGTGATGAGTTAGAAAAGGAGTTTTTAGAAAATCTCAAAATTTTTGAAAATAACAAACCAACATTGCATGCATCACATAACTTTAAAAGGAAGCATCACCACCCGAGTAGATTAGTAAATTCATTTCCTGATGTTAAGATATTTTTTATGTGGCATGTTAGGACACATTCTACACACATGCACTATTCACCATTGTACACATTGGGTGTGGAGACTTAAATTGTATGATTCACAGCATAACATACATTTATTGCATTCTTCTTCCCATAAGAAGTGACCCAAACTTTTTTGGATTTCTAAATTTGACGTTTGATGATTTTGTAGGAGTGCTTTCACAAAAAACCTAGACATCAGATTCTCATGACACATGATTGGAGATGCCAACCAATTCATTTCGCTGGAGGCCAGGGATGGAAGCAAGGTTACTCTTGGAGACAACACCACCAGGAAAGTGGTGGGAGCAGGTATAATAAGAAACTCCAAGAACCTTTTGGTTGAAAATATTTTGCTTATAGATAGACTGAAACACAACTTGTTCAGCATCAGTCAGCTTTGTGATAAGGGCTTTATCATAAAATTCTTGGCAAATACTTGCATTATAAGCTTAAATAATAACACTATTTTGTAGGAAAAGCGGCTCAATAATGTTTACATGCTTGACTAAAATAATATTGAATGTGCTTCTTCATTTTGTATAAAAACTGTTGCTGATGATTCATGGTTGTGGTACGGGAGGTTATGTCATGCCAGTATGAAAACCCTTAGGAGAGTGACCTAAAAAGACATAGTAAGAGGTGTCCTAAAGCTTAAGTTCTCTAAAGATCACTTTTGTGATGACTGCCAACTAGCGAAGCAAGTCCAATCCTTTTTCTATTCCATTAAGGACATTAGCACCTCTAGACCTTTAGAAGTCCTTCACATGGATTTGTTTGGACCCATTAGTACTGCCAGCTTAGGGGGGAAATTCTATAGTTTTGTGATAGTCGATGACTACTCGAGATTTACTTGGATTAGATTTCTGTCATATAAGAAAGAGTCTTTTGATGAGTTTATATCCTTCTTCACTTGGATTCAAAAAATGTTAGGTTGTGAGATCTTGATTATCCATAGTAACCATGGGAGAGAGTTTGAAAAAGAGAGATTTAAAGGCTTTTGTGAGGAAAAAGGGATTAGTCACAACTTCTCAGCTCCTAGGACCGCTCAATAGAATGGGGTCATTGAAAGGAAGAATCGAACCTTAGTTGAAGCTGCTAGAGCCATGCTTGCTGAGTATTCACTTTCAAAATACTTTTGGGCTGAATTAGTAAACACAGCTTGTTATGTGTTGAATAGGGTGAATGTTCGAGCCAAACTTAATAAGACACCCTATGAGATTTAAGGGTAGGACACCCAACCTTTCCCACCTCCATGTCTTTGGCTGTAAGGTTTTCATTCTTAACAATGGGAAGTCACACTAAGGAAAATTTGACCCAAATCTGATGAAGGAGAGTTCTTAGGATAATCAAATGTGGGGAAATCCTTTAGGGCATTTAAAAAGAGGACATTGGTGGTGGAGGAGATACTCATGTAGCATTTTATAAATCTGATCCTATGAAGTCTAGAGTTGAGGATAATGATGAAGTTGAAAATTTGGAGAAGAGGATAGAGCCCCAAAATACTGAAGGAGTATGTGAGATTACACAAGGGATAATAAATGCAAATATGAAAGAAATGGTTGAACCTACACACACCTTTTCTAGAGATTGGAGATTTTCTTCGAGTTATCCTAAAGAAATGATCATAAGAGACCCTTCTAAAGGTGTTAGGACTAGGGGACTTAGGAAGGAAGTGAATCACTTTGCCTTTATCTCAATGATTAAATCCACCAAGATCAATCAAGCCCTTTCTGATGAGTTTTGGATCTTTTCCATGCAAGAGGAATTAAACTAATTTATTAAGAATAATATTTTGGAGCTTGTAGAAAGACCAAAGGAACAAAGTGTAGTTGGAACCAAATGAGACTTTAAGAATGAAATGAATGATTATGGTGTGGTAGTTAGAAATAAGGTAAGATTGGAGGCTAAGGGATACAACCAAATAGAAGGAATTGATTTTGAGGAGACCTTTGCCCCTATAGCTAGATTGGAAGTCATTAGAGTGCTACTAGCATTTACTTGTTATAAGGGATTTAAGCTTTTAAAATAGACATTAAGGGTGCTTTTTAAAATGGGGTAATAAAAGAGGATGTTTTTGTAGAGCAACCCCCATGTTTTGAGAGTTCCTAATTTCCAAATCATATTTTTAAATTAAAAAAAAATCATATATGGATTAAAACAGGTACCCAAAGCTTGGTATGAGAGGCTTAGCACATTCTTACTAAAGAGGGAGTTTGTTAAGGGGAGCGTAGAAACTACCCTTTTCTGAGTAGAGTAGGAGATGAATTACTCATTATTCAGATCTATGTCGATTATAGACTTTTTGGATCTTCTGATAAAAAGCTATGTGATGATTTTTCTAAAATAATGAGTAAGGAATTTGAGATGCGTATAATGGGAGAGTTGTCCTACTTTTTGGGGATTAGAATAAGACAACTGGATGATGAAACTTTTTTAAATCAATTAAAGTACATAAATGATATCTTGAAGAAATATGAAATGGATAAAGTCAAGCTAATTAATACTCCAATGACCTCCAGTGTTCAGTTGGACAAGGACCCAAATGGAAAATAAATTGATTAAAAGAAGTATAGAGGGATGATTGGATTTTTCTTTGAGTGCTAGCCATCCTGATATGATATTTAGTGTTTGTCTTTATGCTAGATTTTAAATCGATACTGAAGAATCCCACCTGACTACAGTTAAGAGAATTCTTAGATATCTCTTAGGGACCTAAAACTTAGGAATCTGGTATCTTATGCACAACACTTCTTTTGACATTACTAGATATTCTGATTTTGATTTTGATTTTGCAGGATATAGGGTGGATAGAAAAAACACTTCTGTGACTTACCAATTCATAGGACAGTCTTTAGTCTCCTGGTCTAGTAGAAAGTAAAACTCCGTTGCACTTTTCACTGTTGAAGCTGAGAATATTGCTTTAGGCCTTTGGTTGAAGTAGCAATTTCTAAATTTAGGATTACCTATAGGCATAATTTTGATCCTTTGTGACAACACTATCATCTGCATTTTTAAGAATGCTATCTAACATTCAAGAACCAAGCACATAGACATAAGGCATCACTTTATTAGAGATCATGTAACCAAATGAGATATTGAGTTACACAATATGGTAACTGAGAATTAACTAGCTGACATCTTTACTAAACCACTAGCCTTCAATACTTTTAGCACTTTAAGGACCAGATTGGGTGTGATTGACATAAATGCATGAAGTTGATTCTTACTTATTTCTGATTTTTTATTTATTATTTATTGTTTTCCTTTTGTAGTTTTTCTTTGTTTATTTTTATTATACTTTTCATCTAATTCACTTCTGTTAATTTAATTTCCTTCTTTATTTTATTTTTCTTTTAATCACTGCTGAATTGATATCTTATTCCTTATTTTTATTTTTAAAAATTTGTAGTCAATGTTTGACATCACTAAATCAATTAAACGGGGAAACACTGTTGATTATTTTCTTTCCTTTAACTTTTTTTAGTGGTGTAATTTTCTTTTCTAGACAAAGTCTATCTCAAATTAACAACTCGACTTTGCGATTAAGATCTTTTCAATCTTGTTATAATAATCTATCTTATATATATATAATATTCAAAGTCTTTATATTACTTTTAAAATTTTCATAATTTTGTCGTTGCATTTATCATATAATCTTTAATTCTTTTCTATGATTCATTCTTTCTTATATTTGAGAGTGAGTTTTTCTTCTCTAATATCTAGAAGATATAATCACAACTGAGAATATTTATGAATTTTTTAAAACGGGATCTAGCTTGCAAAAAATAAATAAATAAAAGTGACCAATGATGCCAAAATCAAAAAATGTGCAATGACACCAAATTAAAAAAATATATATATACACAAAATGTATCAAAAATTAAAAGATGCGCAAAGAGTGTCAATCAATTGACAAGAGGTATAAAATGAGATCACCAAAAGCAAGCTTTCTTCTCTTTCAAAATTTTTAAATCTTAGAAGAATTCATGGTCACTTGATATTTTTCAAATGCTTGATTTCAAAATTTATGATCGTGACTAATTACTTTGATCTATTATTCTATAAAATATATTTTTGGAACCAAGCTTTGAACGGATCTCTTTTTCTTATCCAATTAATTTTTTTGATTTAGATCTTTTATTTTCGAAAGATGGTTTGCCCTTGGAGAAATCTGAACTAGGGCTAACATGATCGATTGTTCTACCATTTTTCAAATTTTGATGATGTTAACTCATTGATTCTTACAAATTTTTAATTCAATCACATGGAAAATTTATCATATTCGGGCTTTGATTAAAAAAAACCTTTATTATTTCATTTCTTTTGAAGTTTTTAGTGTCTTTTTCAAAATTCATTTTTATCTTATTTATTTGATTTTCATATTTTTGGGCCTTTTTTGATCATTTCCATCCATCTTCTGATTTTAAACTTTTGTGTCACATCGTCCCGGATGATATTTATATCATTTTAAACGATCTGTTCAATTCACTCTTGAAATTCCATCTAACAGTTGTTTGACTCTTCTGCTTCTGATCATCCTGGATGATCCATTATAATTCTAGACAATGTGATCGTCTTCTGTTTCAATTATTTGGGATCGTCCTGGACAATCCTCCTTCTCTTGGACGATCTTCACAATTTTTGCTCAATTATTGGTAATCATTCTGGACAATCCACATGGCAAAATTCGATACACAACTTTAATTTGGCCAGTACAATAAATTATTACGGATCATCCTGGATGAACCACTTAATCATCCCAAACGATCTGCTTTTTCAACGGTCATCCAAAATGTCTCCTCGATAGGATCTTCTGTGTCTTAATGTCCTAGACAACTTTACCACATTTTGACCAATTATCTCGGATGTAATTATTGCACCCGATCGTCCTAGACAATTCTGCGATCATCCTAGATGATCGGATCGTTTCTTTAAAAACTGTGGCACTCAATAAATTTTTCTCACATGATTTTTCTTCAACCCTCTTTGCTCTTACTTCCCTTCTATTTTGCTGATTATGGCCGGAGGAAAGATGTCTCGCATGCCTTCTAGAATCCCCTCGAGGGAAAATCTTGACCCTCGGTTCGCTGAGGCAGCCGATCAAGCAGCCTATCAGAGGTACAAGAAGGTCGGGATTACTATATCCCGAACTGTCAACCCCCATATCCATTCATATCCTGTTCTTTATTTATTTGCTCACACTACTCTCACTTTCCTCCTTACTCTTACCATCCCATTTAATTCAGAGTTAGTGTTTGAGTTCTTCTCTAGCCTTCGCAGCAATTACTCTTTCATTGCTCTTCAATTCTATGTGAATAGATGACCTATCAAAATCACTTATCAGGACTATCAAGAGCTCCTACAACTGTCTACCACAGGAGACAAAATCCACACCCTGTGTTAAGATCTTGACTATGACTGGGCTCAGGCCAATCACTTTTTAAGGAACACAAATACTCCCTTTCATGTTAGAGAGTCTAGTATCTTACTCAAAGATGTTGGAATAATCCAATATGTCCTTTGTACTTCTATTCTTCCAAAATCCTGTGATCGCATTCATATCACTCCACACCTTTCGATCACCACTTTCTATATTTTAGCCTGATGTGAATTCAATGCCTCTGATTTTATTTTTTGATACATTGATCATCTGACTAGTATTCAAGATTCAGGATATAGGAGGCAGCCCTATCTTTCCCTAGGACATATCATTGCCTATGTTCTATAATCCAAATACAACCTCCAATATCCTACCCCACCAAACTTTCAACATGCCTTCTACTCAAATAACTCCTTCCACATTCTTCATAGTACTTGTCTCCACCTAGGGCATGAGGAAGCCGAGGGAGCTGAGGAGGAGGCATCTCATGTACCTGTTCCTACACCTGCTTTGCTTTGCCAGCACTCACAGGTTGTAGAGTGGTTTGACCAGTGGGAGACTTACATTGAGTCATACATTGCTGCATAGGAGCAGCAACATGCTGAGGATGTTGCTCGCTTTGAATCTTACGTGGCTCACCATTAACGCAAGCATGACCAGGACATGGGCTGGTTTGGAGAGCAGTTTGCCACTCTTTCCAATTACTTTCACCCAAAACCATCACCACCATCTCCTTCGGATGATTAGGGGGTCGTCTTTATTTTAGTTAATTTTTTCATGATGTTGTTTTTTTTTCTTGGTGTAGTTTACTTTTGTTTAGCAATTTCTGTTATGTTTCTTTTCTCTTTCCCTCCTCCTTTTTATGATTTCAAAAGGGGGAGTACTTGTACTGCTTTATGATGTTTTGGAGTATTATGTACTATATTTGGTTGCTAGTAAAATTTAAACTTCTTGATTCACTATTTTTTATTGTGATGCTTAAATTGAACAACTAAAATTTGATTGTGTGTTTGCCATCATGAAAAATGGGAAGATTATTGCGAATCTGATTTCAGGAAATAGAATTTTGATAATAGCAAATATTTCTATTTTTTTATGACTGTCTTGCCTACTAACATTTTAGGTCTACAAGATCGAGTGCATCTTAAGCCAGCTTAAGGTTGGGTAGACTAGGACTGAGTCAGATTGTAATCTCTTACCTTTTCTTGAGTCAATTGTATCAATGTGGGTCCTGGTGCGAAGTAACCTTGCACACACACATTTGAGGGAAATTTTTTTATTGTTTTAGAGTTCTCTATTTTTTATCATATCGTCCTCGATGATCTATATATCATCCTGAATAATCAGTTAAAAATAGAAACCTTAATTAGGGCATCTTGGTTAAGGCTGCCATTATTAAGTACATCATCCTGGATGATATTATCATCATCTTGGACGATAGGCTCAAATTAGAAAGAATCAGCTGCCAGATCAGTTAAGGTGTGTTATATTTTTGGACATTGTCCTGGTCGATGTCGTGGACCATGCAGCATAATTATGCCTAAATTAATCTGGTAATTAAGGAAAGCATTTAAGGTTTGAATGAACAATTATATCGTCCTAGATGATCGCAGGATCATCCGGGATGATAAGTTAAACAAAACCTTAATTCTTCCTGGATGATGTTTAATTGACCTAGTTCATTCAGGGCCGATATTTACTAAATTAAAGTAATCATCCGGGGTGATCAAAGATCAGCCTGAACAATCAAGTCATTTCTCCATCGTCTAAACATCCAGTCAGTGTGATGGTCTAGATAATATTTATCATTTTATACTAATAGTCCTGGACGATCGTGAGATCATCTGAGACGATAAAGCAATTTTTTCATCATCCAGACATCCATTCATGGCAATGTGATGGACAATATTCGACTAGTTGAACTAATCATACAAGAATGTATACTATTATCCTGGACGATATGAATAAATTTCCTACTGATCGTCCCAGATCGTCCAGGCTGATTGAGCCAAATTTTTACTGATAGTACAGGATGATCTCCAGATCATCCTGTATGATAATGTTATTTTGTTTCAATTAAGAGATATTCCAAAGCTCTTCTATATAAGATCTCTTATTTCACCCAAGAGGGTATCTTTTGCTACTGTCTTGACCTGAGAGAGCCTAGAGGAGAGGGAGAGAAAGGGAGAAAGAGAGAGAGAGATAGAGAGGATCTAATGAGGGGAGTTTGTGAGGGGTTTCACAAAGGTTGCTCCAAGCAAGGATCCAAGTAATCTTCTTCGATCGTCGTCCCTTATTTTTAGAGGTTCGAGAGAGGTCAACTTCAGCAATCGATCGTGGTTCTCTGCCTAATTCAGGAAGAAGTAAAAGGAGTCAGGTTCTTTGTCTCACCGTGTCGGTGGAAAGGACATTTTATACACGTTTCTCTACCTTGCTATGAGAGCAAAAGGAGAGTCATTGAGTTTAGTTCAATACCTGAAGGGGAGGCTCCGGGGAGTGGATGTAGGTCAAGTTGGCCAAACCACTATAAATTTCTATGTTCTTTACTATTACTTTTTTCGCATTTAATTTTTGTACATTAATTTTCTTTGTGGTGAATTTTGGTTTTGTTTGAGTTTGTGCTTTTTGATTGAAATATTTTTTTTTAAATACCAATTCACCCCCCTATTGGTTAGCCTTGGGCTAGTTCATAAGGGCTTAACATCCCTAACAAACTTTTAGGATTTCATAAGAACCTAAGATCATACAGTATGTACAGTTTAGAAAAAATTAGGAGTTCGTCGGGACGAACTTGTATGTATATATTTCGTACTCTAGAATTATTTGTATGAAGGAAACTTCATATTGTACAAACAAGACATAGAAAATTTTCCTAGCATGGTTTGATTAACTGCTTTCTAGAGGAACCCTTGGGTCAAATTGTCCCATGCAATCTAAAATCATATAGTATGATTAGTTTTAAAAAAATTTAAAATTTTACAATTCTCAAGTGTGTGTGTGAGTGTAGTTACCCAATTACAATCATACTCTCTCAGACTCAAGAAAAGTATAAAAAGTACATACTTCAAAAATAGTAAATCCTAATCTAATCTAACTTGAAGTCTTCAGCTGTCGGAGTATGATTTATCTGAAATTTTAGTACACGCAAACAAAAGAAAAGTAATATTTCTAATATATGTTAGGAGAAATAGTAGGCAATACAATAAAATTTTGGAATCATCAAAAACACACATGATATGAAACCATAGTTATGAAAAGTAAGTTGTAACAAATTAACAAATTATTTGGAAATAGAAGGTAAATATATTTAATGCATGTACAAGTTAATTTAGTTTTTAATAATATAAAATAGTTATAATTTATGAAGTGCATGATTTCTTTTTAATAGCATAATTACTTCACTTTATTTTTCTTTGCTCTACTTTATTATATCTTATAGCAGTAGTTACAATTTATATGAAGGGCATTATTTTTTAATGCATATCAATAGTTACTTTACTTTGTTTTTTATTTCTCTACTTTGTTATATCTTATAGAGGTAGTTACAATTTATATGAAGTGCATTATTTCTTTTTAATAGCATAACAGTAGTTAATTACATTTGTTTGTCATTGCTCTTATTTGTTTTCACTGATTAGCAATACTTATAACTTTATATAAAGTGCATGTTGCTAATATTTTTTCCAATATTTATTAAAGATGACATTTGGTGATGAGCCCCCTCGGTGATTAATATCGATAAAGAACATTTTTGTTAGATGAAAGAAGGTGACTAGTGGGTCATCGGGGTTGGCCTATACTTAATAAAGGGCTCAACTTGCCACTCAAAGCCAGTCAAGCTCACCTTTACCTACTCCTCAAGCTGGTAGCCCTCAGTTTTACTCTCAAGGCCCCCGTTTTAATTCACCAGAATCACTTCCACTCTTACTACTCCCCACCACCTTCTCATGGAGTCCCTCCAACTTATACATATTTATCATATGTCCTATCATTCTATTAGCCACTACCCTCTCAACCCTCTATAGGTGGACCTCCTACCTTGGTTGTAATTAAGTAGAAGTTAAATGAGCATATGTTGATTGAACATGAGGGTGAGACGTATGTACTTACTACATTCTTAAAACTACTAAGATAATTTGAGAAATGTTTTTTTTATTTTTTCACCTAACACATTTTGTGTAAGTTTTATCCATTGAAGTAGCCCACGCATGAGATAGGGGACATCATACGGGGTGGGTTTTACACTACTTATATTTCTTGGAAGAAAATCCTAAAAGGAAGTGCGCATCTAAAGGTTCAGGGAGTTTGAGGTTAGTTTTTAGCGAAAATATTCTATATTGTATCTTTTTAATTAAGCTAAAAAAAATATTTTATATTGTATATTTTTTTATATGCAGAAAGATTTTTACTAGTTGCAGGTCAACACGAGTATAATAATAAGTTTAGAACAAATTTTAAGATGTGCAGGTCAACACGCCAAAAAGACTTATTTATGGACATTAGGAAGTTAAACGAGCGACCCCTCTCGATTGCTTAGCAATACTTATAAATTTATAAAAAGTCCATGTGCTATTATATATGGTTTATATTTTTTAAATTGAGCCAGCATCCTCCCCCAAGGAGGGGCATTTTTTCAATCAACCACCAATACTAATAGATTCATTCAAACTTGGACAGGCGCAATGGATTTTTATCTTTTTGGATTTTCCACGGAAAAATCTTGGTTTCTCTTATGAATATATTAAACCCTACCTACTCTTTTATAAGTCTGTGTTGGATCTTCGTATAAAACTATGACACTAAACTTTATACCTCTCTACTGCCATGAATACTTCAGAATGCAACAAACATAGAGTAGAAAATAAAAAAAAATGATCAACAAGTAGTCAAAGTGTTGCAAGTGATCTCCAAAGTATGGGATAAGACATTGTAGTAGCACTCTTATGACATTTTTTCTTGCAAAAATGTCTGTCCTCTTATAAAAATTCGCATGAGTGCTGTTTTAAGAAATTTGCCTCTTTAACTTGAATAGTAAATGGTTTTCAAATTTTAGAGAAATCATTGAAATTTTTAAAAATATTTTGAAAGCCAATTACATTTTCAATCGCCTTTGATTAATTTTATAATACCTTCAATAATTAAAAGTTCAATCCTGTCAAAAATAATATGAATTTCTCATCCATATTTTACTTGCGAATTGTCAAAAGTAATATGAATTGGCCATCTATAGTAAACTTATGAATTTTATAATTTAAAGACATTTAAATTGTCTTAAACGACCAACCAAATAACTTTATTTAAGGCAGTTTTTTACTGTTTTATTTTTAAGACCGCACACATAAATTTTTTCAATTACTAGTTTTTACTATTTTCAATAATTTATATGTTAGGAAGCTTTCTTTTCAAGTAGTTTTCAAAAAAGTTACTTCCCATAATAACTTTTAAATCACATTTACAATAAAAAATTGTAATCATCCCAAACAAATCATAAATTGTTTAATCTTTGATCAAGACATAAATATTACATTATCGGCCATTTTATTGTTACTTAAAGACTTTTAGTACAAAAATTTATTTTTTGTAATAAAAAATTATTTTTAAAATAAAAAAGACATCCTAGATGAAGCCTAAATAATCTGATGTTTAAAAGACTTCTTTTGTCAACATCTCTTTCTTAATTTCAATAGTTTATCTCTCTGTATTTTTTATTTTAGATACTGTTATTTTTCAGTTTTTTGTCAATTTGCTATTAAGTAATCTCTTATCTGTAACCAAACCTCATAATTATCTATATTCTTGATTATTATTAATATAATATATCGTTTTTTAAATTTAAAAAAAAAACGATTCTTCTTTAAAGCTGGCCATGCATTCTTCAGCGAACTTGCTCACGCGTTCATAGCAGGTAGACCTACCTAATTTGTTTCTTATCATAGTCAATACTTTAATGGAGAGTATAGATTGAATCAAATGAATTGTGAGCAGGAAGGAAGATCATAATGAGCCATTCCTTCTTCATCCCAACTTGGGTTCTATTCTTCCTGATAACTTCCTCTCTCACAATCCAATTTCAATTCGCTAATGGAGGTTATAAGATTTCCACTGCATTCTATCTTTTTCCCTCATCGCTGCCAACTTAACCTGTTCATTCATTATTCATCAAGCGATATTTTTTTTACTGGAGCACTTTTTTTTCTTTGTTTTGTAGATATCGTTGAAGAAAAGGGGAGGAGACTTAGAGGAAGAACTGGTATTAGCCCACCAGCGCCAGCCACAAACACAATAAACCATTTTTCACCTTTGAAGGGGCCAGGTTGTGGTCCTGATACTGCTGCTGCTCCTCCAGGCAGAACTAACGAGGGGAAATTCAAATGAAATTTTTTAGCTCAGACGTTGCAGACAATTAGCTATTAAGGCAGAATGATTAGGAGGAATAAAATTGTCATATTTTGAGCATGTTTTTCAAAGGGAAGGATGTTTAAGGTAATAGGAAGAGCTGTTCTTCTACGTGTTTACTAATTATTATTGTTGCAACTAATTGTCATTAATGGTTGTATTAAGAGCATAATAAATATATTGGTGTTCCATTTGTTTGATGATTAATATAATCAGATAGCTTCATTTAACAATAGAGGTAAGCACCAAATTAGTTGACTTTAATGAGATAAGTTTGCTTGTGTTGACCGATATGCTGCTAATGTGTCTAAATTCATTCGGAGGAAAGTTTTCGCAGCACCGTTAAATTAGACCGTCTAAGTATCCTAAATTTTTTAATAAAAATGTAAAATTTCACTACGAGAATAAACTAATGTAGAAGTGGAATTTATTAACTACTAAGCACTTACCTCTTCACACAACTAGCTAGTGGAGCAGCCACACACAATATAGCCCAAAGGACAATCATTAAATCTATTCAAACTCATTAAATCCTAGCCATACACATGTACAACACTTACATCTATATATGCACTTACTGATACAGTAAAAGGGGTACAGGTTTTGTTTTCACTATAATGGAAATTACTTTCTTCCTCTTTGTGCTTTCATCTTGTATGCTTTAGTTTTAGTACAATAGTTCTTACATGGTATCATAGCCATCGCAACACACAGCCCTGTGAACCCTTAAAATGGCAACTTAGTTTTCTTCCCACCCCGAAGACACCTCCACAGAACCTACTCTTGAGGACGTCATCATCCCCTCCTCCCTAAAAATCCTCATCTCTGACATTATAACCATTGTCCCTATTCAATTGTCTAATGACAACTACTTCTTGGAGGTCTCAAATCATCAAGCTATTTTAAGCAAACAACTAAGTTAGTTTCCTCGATAAAACTACAGTTCCACCTCCCCGTCTTCTTCTTGACAGAAATGACATCTCTCAACCAAATGGTGCTTACAATCGATCACTAGACACACGTCGACCAGAACCTCTCTGCTATTATATGCTCCACACCCACTGCATGGATTCTTCCCTACATTCTCCACCTATTGACCTTCACCAATATATGGAGTACACTCGAGCAAAGACTTCAAGCTACGAACAGATCCAGAGTAATACAACTCAAGAATGAGCTACATCATATCTCCATGGGACAACTCAATATGCTTCAATACCTCACCAACATCAAAACACTGGTTGAAAATATTATAGCTACTGGTTGCTCCATTGATAAGAGGATATCCTCTTATACACACTAAATAGACTACCTTCACAATATCAAGCATTTAAGACCCATATCGGAGTAGAGGATCTCTACTATCTTCTTCTAAGTGAAGTAATTAATCTGTCCACCGAATTTAACAAAGATTCCTCAACCCCCAACGTCAATGCCTCTCTCTACAGCAGTAAAGGTCGCAATGAAGGCTACAAATACTTCAAATCCTAACCCATTCATAGTCTCTTTGCTTCCTGAACTACTTCCAGATCAGCTCAATCTATAACATACCTACCTACTGCATCCTCTGAAGCTACTACATGTGCGATTTACGGGAAGAGGGGTCACCCGCTAACAACTGCTGGCATTGGTTCAATGCAAACTACACCACACCGTCAACTGTTCTACTCGCATCAAACTCCAGCCCTACCACTGAATGTATTCTTGACTTTGGAGCCACCTCCCACCTTACGAATAATTTAGACAATCTTTTCAACCAACTGAATATAGTGGTCTGGATAGTGTGTCCATCAGCAATGGTAGAACCATTCCCATAGCCCACTCTAGTCAGGGACTCCTCCCTACACCGACTCGTAAGATCTCCCTTCCAAGCATACTTCACCTTCCTTACTTGTCCCATAATCTCCTCTCTATTTCTTCACTAACCAATGATAATAGTCTTTAAATTCTCTTTGATGCCTCTGGATTTCAAATAAAGGATCTGTAGACCAACTCCACCCTCCTCTCTTGCCATGTAGCGATGGTCTCTACTATCTCTCCACTAATAGCCATCGTTATCAAGCTCTCTCCATCAAAGTTCCCTCCTCCCTTTGATGGCACCACTAACTTGGTCATCTGCATCAACAAATCCCCTCCACCATATCTAAACATAAATGTTATTTAGCTATACCTACCTCGAATGCCTCTTACTCCATATGTAAGGCCTCTAAAGGCCATAAACTCCCTTTCTCTATATCTTCCACTCACCATATACCTTTAGAATTTATACATATGGATGTATGGGGACCCACCCAAATTCCTTCAAATCAAGGTTTTAAATTCTACATCTTATTTGTGGATGATTATAGTCAATTTGCATGGGTTTTTATCTTATGCAAAAATCTGATGTATTTTCCATATTTACAACAATTCATTCTGCTATGTAAAAATAACTCTCTCTTACTATTAAGCAAATTCATAGTGATTATTGAATGTTTTCAAGGATCCTTCACCAACCTCATTGTCATGATTTTTCATTATTGCAATTAAAAAATAAGAACACTAAACTTATTATAAAAAATTGATGCAACCAATCTATCTAACTAAAAGAACATATAAGAATAATGAGAGTATTATATTGTGTATATAAATTTTTTTTGAAAATTTGATGCTGAACTATGTTCTGGATGATTAAAATTAAACTTGATTTAATTAATTTGGCCTTTTATTTGAGCCCATAATTTAGAAAAGTCCTTATAAAATTCTAGAGTCTCATTTTATAAAGAATGCTATAGAGGATTCTAGAAGTACATTCTAAAGGAATGATTTAGATAATTCTAGAATATGTAATTAATAACGATTATAAATGAAGATAGGAGAATATCCTAGAGAGTCAATAGTAGTCATTGGATTTAAATGTGTTGGCATAATCATAATGTGGGTGTCACTAGTATAAATAGGTGTGGTGTATTTGAGTTTTGTATGAATTAGAATAAAAAATTGTAACAAATCTCAAGGAGGATGTGTAAGAGAAAAATCAAGACAAGGAGAAAGTTCAATAAGAGGACATGGAAGAGAAAATTCAAGACCAAGGTATAACAAATCTCAAGTGATGTGCTACAACTATAAAAACTTTTGTTACTATACGGCAGATTGTAGAACTTCCAATAACAATAAAGCTGAAGAGAAGAGTAATCAAGTAGAGGAGGGAAGTTAACAAGATGGCATTTTGCTATAAGGAGAATGAAAAAGGTGAAGATAACACATTGTATCTAGACACCGGTGCAAGCAACCATATTTATGGAATAAAAAGCATGCTCATGGAACTTGACAAGTCAGTGAGCGACAATGTATCTTTTGGATATGAGTCCAAGGTAGCTGTAAAAGGCAAATGTGATATTCCTATCTGATTGAATAATTGAAAGCACCAACTCATTTCTAATAGTTATTATGTGTGAAATATGAAGAGTAATATCCTAAGTTTGAGTCAACTCTTAGAGAAAAGTTATGATATTCATTTTAAAGATAAAAATCTTTCTATAAGAGACAATATGACTAACCAAATTGCAAAGATACCAATGTTAAAAATAGAATATCCCTGTTCAATATTCAAAATGATGTTGCCAAAAGTCTCAAAGCTAGCTACGATGACCCATCTTGGCTTTGGCATCTTAATTTTGTAGGACTGAAGCTATTATCAAAGTAGAAAATGGAAAGAGGTCTGCCCTACATCAATCATCAAGACTAGATATGTGAAGACTGCTTTCTTGGGAAGTAATTCAATAAAAGCTTTCCAAAGGATCCAAATTCTAGTGCACAAATGTCACTAGAACTTATAAATACGAATGTATATGGTCCAATCAATCCAAGCTCTCTTGGTAAGAGTAATTTTTTTCTTCTCTTCATAGATGATTTTTTAAGAAAATCATGGGTATATTTTTAAAGCAAAAATTGTGATGTATTCAAGAAGTTCAAAGCCTTGGTGGAAAAAGAAAGTGACCTCGAGATCAAAGCTATGCGATCTGATCAAAGACATGAGTTTAGTTCAAAGGAATTTAAGGAATTTTTTGAAGCCAATAGAATATGTAAATCTTTGACTGTCCCAAGATCTCCTCAATAAAATGATGTAGTAGAATAAAAGAAAGAATCAAGCACAAAATCCTCATAGCTCGAAGTATGCTCAAGAGTAAGAGGCTACCTAAGGAATTTTGGGTCAATGTTATTTCATGCACATTTTACTTGTCCAATCGATCTCCAATAAGAAATGTGCAGGGAATGACACCGCGAGAAGTATGGAGTGGAAAGAAGCCTAGTATCTCTCATCTATGAGTGTTTGAAAGCATAGACCATGTGCCTGTCTATCAATAATAATATAAATTAGATGAGAAGAGTGAGAAGTATATTATCATATGTTATGTCTAGCTCGAAAGGCTATAAGTTATGCAATATAAACACTATGAAGATAATCATTAGTCATAATTTCATCTTCAATGAAGAAGAAGAATAGGTTTGGGGCCCACCTAATGATCACTACAACGTCTTTAAGGATGAAGAAGTTAAGAAGCCAAGGATGGATCAAGAAAGAGATAAGCCCACAACACCACATACTACACCAACTATAAGCACTCAAGAGGATCCATCATCTTCATCATCTTTATGTGAAGGGTCAAGCAAAAAAGTATCATAATTTAGAAGTTTACAGGAAATTTGTGAGGTAACTGAGAATCAAGATAATCTCACTCTCTTTTTCCTCGTTGCCAATTATGAACACATGAATTTTCAAGAAGCTATGTAAAGTAAGAACTAGAAGGATGCAATGGATGAAGAAATCAAGGAAATCGAGAAGAACAATACATGGGAGCTAGTTGCACTTCTAATAAGACACAATGTAATTGGTATAAAGTGGGTGTACAAAGAAAAGAAGAATGCCAAAAGAGAAGTCGACAAATATAAAGCATGACGAAAGGTAATAACCAATTAAATAGCTGGCATCAACTAGGATGAGGTATTTGATTCTGTTGCTTGACTTGAATCTACAAGACTAATCATTTCTTTGGCAGCTCAAAATAGGTAGAAAATACATCAAATAGATGTAAAGTCTGCCTTTCTAAATATAGTGCTTAAAGAGGAAGTCTATATTCAATAACCATCGGGCTATAAAGTTAAAGGGCAAGAATACAATATTTTGAAGCTAAAGAAGGCTCTCTATGGGTTAAAATAAGTATCTAGGGCATGAAATAACTGCATTGACAAGTATTTCCTTGAGAATAACATTATCAAATATCCTTATAAGCATGCCCTCTACATCAAAGTCAAGGATGAGGATATTTTGATAGTATGCTTGTATGTGGATGACTTGATCTTCATTGGAAGTAATCAAAGTATGTTTAAAGACTTCAAGAAAGTGATAGATAAAGAGTTCGAGATGATGGACATTCGACAAATGACATACTACCTCAGTATTAAAGCTAAGAAAAAGGATGAAGGTATCTTTATTTCTCAAGAAAGCTATGGAAAAGAAATACTCAAGAAATTTAATATTAAGTATTTCAACCCCATAAGCACTTCGATGGAATGTGGAGGCAAGTTATCAAAAAAGGATAATAACAAAATGGTTAATCCAACATTTTTTAAGAGCTTGGTCGATAGTTTGTGCTACCTGACTTGCACTAGGCCGGATATCCTTTATGTTGTTGGAAGTGTTAGTCATTATATGGAGGCACCAACTACTACTCATTTGAAGGATGCCAAGAGGATTCTTCGGTATATCAAAGAGACGATCGACTTTGGCTTATTCTATTCATTATCAAATGATTTCAAGCTTGCCAGATATAGTGATAGAGACTAGGCCAAAGATTTTGATGAGTGAAAAAGTACTATGGGGTTCATGTTCTGCATGAGAGACACTATTTTTACTTGGACTTCAAAGAAGCAACCAATCGTTGCCCTTTGTACTATTGAAGCGGAGTATATTGCTACAACTTCATGTGTCTATCATGTAATTTGGCTTCAACTTTTATTAAAGGAGTTAAGATTTCTTCAAGAAGAGACAATAAAGATTTGTGTCTATAACAAGTCAGCTACCGCTTTGGCCAAGAATATTGTTTTCATGATCAAAATAAACATATCAACAAACGCTATCACTTCATCAAAGACTGCATCATAAGAAAGGATGTGTAAATAGAGTATGTGAAGACTCATGATCAAGTGACTGACATATTCACCAAGACCCTCAAGCATAAAGGTTTTATCATAATAAGAAGATTGCTCGAGATAACAAATCAAGTTTAAGAGGGAGTGTTGAAAATTAAACTTGATTTAATTAATTGGGACTTTTAATTGAGCCCATAATTTAGAGAAGTCTTTAGAAAATTCTAGTCTCATTTTATAAAGAATGTTTTAGAGGATTATAGAAATATATTCTAAAAGAGTGATTTAGATAATTCTAGAATATGCAAATTAATGACTTTTGTAAATAAAGATAGGAGAGTATTCTATAGAGTCACTAGTATAAATAGGTGTGATGTCTTTGAATTTTGTATGAAGTAGAATCAACAAGTATAAGAGTGAAACAAAATTGAATTTTACAAGTGTTCCTCTTCTCTTTTAGAATTCCCCCTCTTACAAAAACCTCTTATTTTCCAACATAGGATGCCTATATATAAGAAAATCCTATATGTTACAAAGATAATGGTGTAAACAATTGATAAGGTGATTAGAATAGTGGCTGGTGAAAATAAATAAATTTCATCTAACAAAACTTAAACGCCATCAATAGTGAACATAAAGTAAAAAAATAAAGAAATGAACAACAAGTAGTCAAACTGTTGCAAGTGATCTCCAAAGTATGGGATAAGATATTTTAGTAGTAGCACTTTTATGACAGTTTTATCTTACAAAAATCTCATAAATTCACATGAGAGCTATTTTAAGAATTTTCCTATTTAAAATTAAATTGTAAATTATTTTTAAAATATTTAGAAGTCATTTAAAATTTAAAAATATTTTTAAGGCCATTTAGATTCCTATTGGCTTGAATAAATTTTATAATACTTTGAATAATTACAAGTTCAAACCTGTCAAAAATAATATGAATTTGTCATCCATATTTTACTTAGGAATTGTCAAAAGTACTATAAATTGGTCATCGACATTTAACTTATAAATTGTATAATTTAAAGACATTAAAATTGATTTAAACGATCAACCCAATGATTTTATTTTGGATCGTTTTCTTACAGCTTTTTATGATTATTATAGTTTTTATTTAATAAACTATTTTAGAAGTGGAATTTGCATTCATAACATTTAAAATTTGACAACTTATATATTTAATATCTAAAATTTTCATATTATTCATGTAACATTAATTATTTAAATAACATTAAAATACTTCTTTTCTCAATCTCACGTGCGCCGGAGCTATACACTAAACACTTCAAATACTTCTTGTAAAGCCGAATAAGTTGATGTAATGTAGCTATTAGGATAAGATCCCTATATCTATAATACTCCAGATTCATGAATAAAACAGATCATTGAATTGTGCCGTCTGTTTGTATGTTTACCCCTTTTTTCGCTTCTATTGTCTGTTTCCTGAGACATACTCAAGTGGTGAAGCCAAGCCGTAGGGAGTAGCGGGCCTTTGCAGAGAAGCTCTGAATAGGCGAACATGAAGTCTTCAAGCTCCAAGTAGTTGGCTCGGCGTCATCTGGTATCAGAGATGGAAAAATGCTGCCACGAAGGAATCACTAACGTCCCGTCCATGACATGGTTTTTGAAGATCTGTAGCGAGTAAATCAACGGCTACTACAAGAACTTGCAAGAAGAGATCAAAAAGCACAATCAGCCATCAAGAAGAAGAGGATGTTAACTCGTTTCACCAAGAGTCCTGAAGTGGAGAAGAAGACAGTAAGAAAAGGAAAATGTGGTGTCATCCAACTTCAATGGATGATAGTTGAATCAAGATTGACCTACTCAATTTTGAGAGAAGATTAGATCCTGATAAGTTCTTGAACTGGCTGCATACCTTATAACGAATTCTTGACTTTAATGAGGCACCTACCGAACGGATTGTTAAGCTGGTGGCCATCAAACTTAAGAAAAGCACCTCCCTCTGGTGGGGAAATTTGAAGCGCTCCCGAGAAAGAGAAGGCCAGAGCAAGAATACAAGCTAGGAGAAAATGAAAAAAAGAACTGCAGTGAAAATATCTCATTCATAAATATCAACAAGATTTATTATTGAGACTACATCGCTTTCAACAACACCAACTCATCGTAGAAGAATATATGGCGAAATTCGAGTAGTTCTTGCTCAAATGAAAACTTAGAGAACTAGCCGAAAATACTACAGCAAGATTCCTAGACGGTCTCCAACCTGCTATCACTCATTTGGTATAGCTACAACCCAATTAGACACTCCAAGATGTAATCAATCACTATAGGAAATTCAGCTATTACCGGCAGTATTTTCCAGCGGTTAACTTGCTATTACCGGCGGTTTTAAAACTAATCAACAGCTTTTCGGCAGTTCCTAAGCCGCCGGTAAAGACGGCGTCGGAAACCGTTGCTGGCGGTTTTTTTCTGGCGGTTTATTTCGCCGACGGCTTTCCGACGGCCTATACCACCGGTTATTACCAGATTTATTACCAGCGGTATTCTGGCCGTCAAACCGCCGGATTTATTACCGGCGACTAACCGATGGTCCTTGCCGACGGCATAGCCGGCGGTTATAGTCGCCGTCGTACTGCCGATGAACCGCCAGACAGCGTCGGCATACCGTCGGTAACATACCGCCGGCTACCCGGCAGTCATAGCCGACGGTATTGCCGACGGTAGACACTGCCGGTGTATCGCCGGATAACCACCGGACAACGTCAGTAAATTGCCGGTACAATACCGGTGGTTAAAGGATAATTCCAGCGGCGTCAATCAGTCGTCCGGTATCATTCTTTCCGGCAGTCATGACACAGTAATCGTCGGTCAACCACCGCAACTGCCGGCGGTTCAAGTACATTTCCGATGGCGTAAAATAAGCAGTCCAGTATCATCATTTCCAGCCGCCAGTTAGCTATCGAAAACCTGTAGCATCTGAAAAAAAAAAATTGACATCCTCCCCTCTATTTGAGGGAGGTTTACCCTAAATTCTAAACCTGCACAGAAAGCAATAACAATAAGTTTTGGGCAACATGCCGCTATATTCAATCAATTATCACAAATATATACATAGGCACAACCAAACAAAATAAAAAATGTAATTAAGGTTAATATGTTCAACCAAATTCACATGTTCAAAAGTTCTAAATTCAATAAGTTTACAATCAAATCATCATAAGTTCATAAAACATAAAAAAGTTCTAATCCTCAGCTGTATCCTCGCTGTTTGGAGATGTATGTGGCTGCTCCTCTTGCTTTTTCTTCCTTTGATTTTCAACTATGTAGGATTGTAGCTCTGCTTGCATTTCATTTTGAATATTTCTCATCTCTTCAATCTCTCTAGTCAGCACTGCAACCCTCTAACTTACAGTTTTTTCAGCTTCACTTGGATCATGAAATGCTAAGGTGGATGAACTGCCCTCATAAGCATAGCCCTGTGAACTCAAGCCATATACCCTCCCCCTCTGTCTTCCATCAATAACATCTGACCATGTATGATACTTAGAAATCTAGGCCGGTCCTGAAGATGATCCCTCACTAGTGGACTGGCGACTTTCCCGAGCTCGTATAAAATCATCCTGCTAGAATAAATCCATAAAATATATTGATATTACAATTAGTTTTATTAAATAATTTTTTATTCCCAAACTCCAAAAAATTATACTCACATGAGCCGTCTTAGCCTTTTTATCAGCCCACTGATGGTAAACTTGATGTTGATGAGTTCTTGTATGAAACTCCAGTAGTGTTGGCTCCTGACCAAGGTACTCTTTCTGAAAATTTAAGATATAGTTATAATAACATAGATATATTTAATAAATTGATGATTAGTAGGTAGAAACATACGATTACTAGTAGGTAAAAACATACAATGATAATCAAACCAAGTATTTTTCCCTCCATATTTTAGTGTGAAAGCTTTACAATTCTCCATACAGTAAGGACATGCTAATTTTCCTGCTGTGCTCAAACCAGACAAAATATCATAAGCTGAAAAATCACCAATGGTCCAAAACAATGCAGCTCAAAGGAGAAAATTTTATTTTATTGATATGTCATATGTGAGCACTCCTTCTTCCCATAATAACTTGAGGTCATCAATTAATAGTTGCAAAAAAATATCAATTTTTGCCTTCAGATTATGTGGTCCAGGTATTATAAGAGTTAAGAACATGTACAGAGTAGTCATACACATCTATAGTAGAAGGTTGTATGGTGTTAATATAACTGACCAATAAGAGTACGGTGTAGCTGTTTGACTATATGGGGTAAAACAATCGGCACATAATCCCAATCTTATGTTGCGGGGTTCAGCAGCAAATGAAGCATGCACTCGATCAAAAAGTTTCCACGCTTTAGCATCTGATGGATGAAAAAGAACACCAGTTTTTATTATTTTATCCTTATCCATCTCATATGACATGCTGAACTCATTGATCCATAGAGTCGCTGAAGTCTTGGAATGATTGGTAAATAAAATAAATGGGAATATGGAGCATCTTTCTTTTGATGACGTTGTTTTCCTGAGTTTGGCTTAAACCGAGGAGCATTGTAGGTGCGACAATAAACTTTTGCTACTTCATCC
Organism: Dendrobium huoshanense; assembly: GCA_016618105.1. Lineage (NCBI taxonomy): Eukaryota > Viridiplantae > Streptophyta > Magnoliopsida > Asparagales > Orchidaceae > Dendrobium > Dendrobium huoshanense. The sequence continues at coordinate 31,900,580 of CM028344.1, forward strand.
TTGTAGTATAACATACATCCATTGATACAACAATCAATTTTTGTAGCAGTGAGATCCAACTTGGATACTAATTTCTTCATTTGGTACAAGTCTGAGGGAATTAAGTTGTCCATTGGATTAGTTTCCTTGAGAAGGCCAATAAAGTCATTGAAACAATCATGGGGAATATTATACTCAATTTTAATACTTAGTATCCTCACTATAATGGATAACTCTGAATGGGTACTGCAACTGTCCCAAATTGGTTTTTGAGATGCATGTAATAACTCAAAGAATTTTTGGGTTTCTGCACTTGGTGGCTCTTCCATACTACCCCTTAAATTAGGACATGCTACATCAAAAATAAGTTCTTCATAAGATATACTCATTTGATCTTCATCAAATATTTCATAAGTTGTAGATGAACTGGCATGAGCATCTCTGTGTGGCTCGTACTCGCCATGTGATGTCCAAATCTAGTATTTTGGAAGAAATCCCCTATGATATAAATCAAGCTTCACATCATCAGGCTTAAGGAATGCTAGATTTTTATGCTTCTAATATGGACATCTAAACATTTTATCAAACTAAAAGCAAGACAGCTGAGATGCAACTTCAATGAAAGTTTCAACTCCTTGTATAAATTCATCTGTCAATCCTTTTCGACCCGGCAATAATCTATTATACATCAAATATCTCTCTTCTTGGATAGTCATTTGGACGTTGAAGAAAATGTCCCCCTACATAGTTATGAAAACATTTATTAGAATACATACATGTGTAAACCTTAACAAGTGTACGTGCTATACTTTAAAATAAGTATACTTTACTTGAATAGGAATGAATGCATTATCTACCTCTACCTTTATTAACATAAGTCAAATCTAATACCTTAACTTTCCTTATCAGGTCATCAGAAGGCCTCCATTTAATGTGATAAAACCATGTAAAGCGACTCTCTCTAATCTTATCTTCCAATGGACCTACTCCAACCTTATCACGTATATGCTCACTTCGTATCCTATCTCTAAGGGTCAAGCCACTCATCCTTCTCTTTAATTTATTGACCATAATTTGGAACCATAAAGCATTGCAGATCTTGCCACCATCTTATAGAATTTTTACTAAAGTTTGAGGGGGACTATTATATCACACAATAACAAGCCCGATTCATTCCTCCATTTCAACTATCAAACTTGAATCATGCTGATAATATCCCCTTATATTTCACCATCTCTTTGAAAAAAAGATCCAAGATATCTAAAATGTGTATCTTATTAATGACTTGATCGCCGAAAGTCACAATCCCCTCACTATATCTATTTCCACTAAAATTACACTCTATATATTCAGTTTTAGATCTACTCAAGCGAAAACCTTTAGACTCTAAAGTTGACCTTCATAATTCAAGTTTACCTTCAACTCCCTCTCTAGTCTTATCAACAAGAAGAATATCATCAGCAAAAGCATGCACCAAGGTACATCCTCTTGCAAATGTCTAGTGAGAACATCCATGACTAAAGCAAAAAATATATGGACTTAAGGCTGATCCTTGATGTAATCCAACCGAATAAGCTAAGAAAGTACTTGGGTAAACCACCTTGTGTCATGTTAAAAATTAAATTCTCATCTAAATCTAATAAAGAAAGATCATTTCTAATATTTTCTAATCAAGTCTTTTAAGGTCTACCTCTACTTTTCTTAACATAAGTCAAATCTAATACCTCAACTTTCCTAACCGGTCATCGGAAGGCCTCCGTTTAATGTGACCAAACCATCAAAGAATGTCATTTCTAATATTTTCTAACTAATTAAGTCTTTTTAAGTCTATCTCTACCTTTCTTAACATAGGTTAAATATATTACATCTACTCTCCTAACTAGGTCATCGGAAGGGCGTTATTTTATGTGATCAAATCATCTAAGGCAACTATCATATCTTCCACTAAAGCTACTCCAACGTATATCTAGAACAGGTACTCTAATTAATGACTTGATCACTCAAAGTCACAATCCACCCACTATATCTATTATTACTAAAATTATACTTAATATATTCAATTTTAGATCTACTCAAATGAAAGCCTTTAGACTCTAAGGTTGACCTCCATAATTCAAGTTTACCTTCAACTCCCTCTCTAGTCTTATTAATAAGAAGAATATAATCACCACAAAGCATACACTAGAGTACAACCTATTGTAAATGTCTAGTGAGAATATATAATAACCAAAAAGCATATAAAAAAAGCTCACCTCGGAGGCGGCGTCGCGCACGGGATCTGGTCGGTGTGAAGTTGGTGGACTTGCAGCTGGAGATCGAGGGCGGTCGATGTGGGGTCAGCGGCCGGAGACCGGTCATCAGAGGTTGTCAAGCCGCTAGGTTGCGCGAGGCTAGCAGAGGTGATGGGAGAGCAAAGGACGAAGAGAGAGAACACGGGAGATGAAATTAAATGGAAGGCTTGGGCTGTCTCATTTTAGGGCGTTAATTAAATGATTTAAAACCGACGGTTAGTACCGCCGGTATACCGTCAGTCATTTTTAAATCCGGCGGTTAACCCGACGGTCTTATGACCGCCGGTAGTACCGGCAGCCAATACTTGAATAATCGTTGGGTAGGCCGCCGGTATTAACCGACGGCTAAACTACCGCCTACATCGGCGTTATTACCAGTGGCCAAACAAACGCCGATCTTGGCCGCCGGTAATAGAAGAATTTCCTGTAGTGAATTTGGCCCTCAAGGTTGAGAGATAACAAAAAGTCTATAAAACTACCCAAATCAAATCTCGGGCGGAAGATGGGGAGAAGACCTTTTAGCTAAATCAAAAAAACCTAAGCGGGACTTCCATTTCATCTACAAACATAAACTTATCCCCGACCCTGCAAACATTCTTGGAATCAACAGGGCTATGAAGTAGAAGTATCCAAATGCTGCCTCAACAAATTCTCTATCAGCAAATTCAAGTGTTAAGCTTGGTGTGACATGTTGCCCATATATACCTATCATCTACTGTTAGGATGACCATGGCAGTTTGATAAAAAGAGCACTCATGATGAAGCCACCAGTACATAAACATTGGTACAAGATGGGGAGTCAATTGTGCTGATGCCACTAAACATGAATCAAGAAGGATCATCCTTTGACAAACTATTAATCAGCAAGGCCGAATGCCAACTTGACATCCATTAAAAGGTCGAAGGAGGTTATTTGGTACTATTAAAAGAAGCAGGAGCCCAAGTCATCCCCCCCCCCCCCCCCCCCCCCCCCACCCAAATTGCCTAAAATGCAATAGCAGCTCCATGAATTTAAGGAAGTTTGTGTAAAGGAGCTCCTCATAGGTCTACCAACCCTACGTGACATCCAGCACGCTATGCACTTAATGCCAGGGGCCACTTTGCCTAATCGGCCCCTGTATCAACTTAGACCTAATGAGTACACCGAATTGTGGTGACAGGTGGAGGAGCTACTAGCCAAAGGTTTCATCAGACCCTGTGTTAACCCATATGAGGTACTCACTCTGTTAATACACAAGAAAGATGGAATGTGTCAAATGTGCATAGATAGAAGGATAATAAGAAAGATCACCATAAGTTATCGATTTCCAATTCTGTGTATAGATGATCTTTTTGACCAACTGCAAGGAGCTGTTATTTTTCCCAAAATAGACTTACATAGTTTGTATCATCAGATTCAGGTGCGGGAAGGCGATGAATGTAATACCGCCTTCAAAGTGAGAGATATGCTTTATGAGTGGACGGTGATGCCCTTCGTCTTATCCAATGCCCCGAGTACATTAATGATCCTCATGAATCAAATCCTTTAACCATTTTTTGGGCAAATTCATGATTGTTTATTCAGAAAACTTACTAGTGTACAACCTTAACTTGCATACCCACTTGTAGCATTCACGTCAAGTCTTGAAATTTGAAAGAGTAGAAAATATATTGTCATCTGTGAAAACGCCAATTCTTGGATAAAAAAAAAATCAATTTTTGGGGTTTATCCTCTTTGCTAATAGAATTGAGATGGATCCGGACAAGGTCGGGGCCATTGTGAGCTGGCCAAAACCTTGCACTTTCATAATTATATGAAGGTTTCATAGATTGGCATCATTTTATCACAGATTCATTACAAATTTCAACAGTCCCCCTTACAGAATTTCTAAAGGCCGATAGGTTTCACTAGATTGGGGAAGCTCAATCCAGCTTCGAAGAATTGAAGAGAAAAGTTGCGATCACTCTCTTCTTGCAACTACCTGACTTAACAAGGTCTTGTAGGTGGATTGTGATGCCTCCAATGTGGGAATAAACACCATCTTAAGCCAAGAGGGTCAACCTGTAGCTTATTTTAGTGAGATGCTAAATGATGTTCGGCAAAGATATTCCTCCTATGAAAAAGAATTCTACACCATTGTTCATGCCTTGCACTATTGGAGTTACTACCTCCTTTGTAAGGAACTTATTCCCTTTACTGACCATGCTTCTCTAAAATTTATGAAAAGATAGAAAAAGCTGAGGGGATGGCATGCTACTTGGTCTGAATCCCCTGTAGCTTTCAATTCTTGCTTAAGCATAAAGCTGTCAAGCACAATCAAGTAGTTGATGCCCTGAGTAGATGTTATGCTCTTCTGCAAACACTTGAAACTAAGGTGGTTGGATTTGAGATCATAAAAGAATTATATGCCACTGATTCCAACTTCCAAGAAGTGTGGAAACTTTTCCAAAACAACTTGCATCAGCTGTGTAATGGTATCTCTTCTTCTACTACTATATTTGCATTCCCAATTATTCGATTATACTTGCTCTTATTTCAAAATGTCATGATGGAGAACTAGCTGGTCATTTTGGACGAAGACCTTAGCATTGCAAAAAAAAATCATTGGCCTGCCATGCATAAAGATGTGCTCCATTATATGAGGAGTTGTCGGATCTGTAAGATGGAAAACACTCCGGGCACCATTTCCATATTGTATTTACCCTACATATACCCAACGGACTATGGAAGCATGTTATCATGGATTTCATATTGGGGTTACCCCGGACCCAATGAAATAAAAATTCTATCAGGGTCGTTGTTGATAAATTTTCAAAGTTGGTGCATTTTGTAGCTTGCAATAAAATGCTTGATAACACCTATATTTGCTATCACTATTTCAATGAAATTGTTATGCTATAAGGCATTCCCAAGACTATCACATTCGATAGGGACATCAAATTCCTTGGTCATTTTTGAAAGCCTTTATGGGGAAAGCTGGGGACTCATCTCCCGTTTAGCTTGGTAGTTTCCCCCAAACTGACAGGCAAATAGAAACAATCAATAAGAGCTTGGGTAATCTACTTCAATGTTTCATTGGGAAGAATATAAACAATGGGACCTCATCATAGCACAAATAGATTTCTCCTTTAATCGATCCATGAACCAAACTTTGAGGCACAACCCATTTGAAATTCCTTAGATCAGCAATCCTTTAAGACCTTTTGATTTAATTCTTGTAGTAATAACTTCTGTATACAATGAGGAAGGGGAGAAACATGGCAAAGAAATACAAAAAACTTCACCAACAAGTGTGATTGCATGGAAGAATGCCAAGTATCAAGTCCAAGCAAATAAACATAAAAGGTACGTCCAATTCCAAGTGAGCGGTCTCGTCTGGATTAAATTGAGGAAGCAACAATTTTCACCAAGAGCTTGCAGGGAGCTTAAAACCAAGGCCAACGATCCTTTATGGACTGTTGGAATGATCAATGGCAATGCTTGCCAGATAAACCTTCCTGAAGACTATAATGTTTTTATTATATTCAATGTGTCTGATCTAACTCCCCACAATGATGTGTAGGATTTCTCCCCCACCCCAGTAGAATGATGCTAAAGCTACCCACTAAACACTTTAAATACTTCTTCTATGTCTGAATAAGCTGCTATAATGTATATGTTAGGATAAGATCCATGTATATATAAATACTCCATATTCACGAATAAAATGGATCATTGAATTTTGCCATCTATTTGTATGTTTTCCCCTATTTTCCCCTCTATTGTTCGTACTATGAGACTGGTGAAGCCAAGGCGTAGGGGGTAGCGGGCCTTTATGATGAAGCTCTGAAGATGCAAACAAGAAGTCTTTGAGCTCCAAGTAGTTGGCTCGGCATCATCACATGTCGTCAATCTCATAGATGTAATTTCCAATGAGATTCTGTGGTGATGCATAAGTTGTCGGTCATGTTAATGAATTTTTCTAAGTGATCTGTCTGAGACTTTCTCACCAATTAGAATTATTAGAAATTTAATTTTTATTTTATAAAGGTTTCTCAAATTCATTGACAGATGTTTGATTCGAGGTAAATTTATAAAATATAAAATTGACTAAGTAAAAGATGCAAAAGCTAACTCATAAATAAATTTCATATAGCTTTGAACATTAAAATTTGATCGTGTTCTTCACTAATTTTGAATTCTTCTAAATATTTACTCTCCCAAAATAATGGTGTATGTTTTTTTTTTTTTCTTAGATGTGGTAGATAGAGAGGTTTAGGGACCAAAAATATATAGAAATTTAGAATTAATTTTTGCTCATCACGACAAAAGAGAAATTTCAGTTTTAAAAGCTGAATAAACTAAGAGACGATTAGTTTTAAATGCTAAATTAAAATAAAAAATGTTCAGTTTTGAAAGATGAATTAAAACTGAAAGAAAAATCAAATAATTAGGAATAATTTGAACCATTAATGATAATTATTTTAAATAAATTATTTATAATATCTCACTTGATTTAAATATTTTTTTACAAATAAATGAAAAAATAGAAATCATAAATCATGGTGACATATCCTATAAATTTGAGTATTATGTCACATGCATCACAATGATAATATTTATTATATATTTGTTTATTCAACTTGATGAATAAACATTATGTTTATTCTAGGTCTAACTTAATGATGTTTATCATTACATAAATATGCACACATAAAAAACTAAATAAAAAATGAAAGAACATCATAATCATATTCATTTTACATTGAAATTAGTTAAAGAAACAAAGACCCATATGGTCCAATTGATCCTTAAACTTTCGTTATGGTATGCCTTTCGTTAATGGATCTACAATTATCAATTCAGTGCTTATGTGCTCAATAACCATTATATTCTCTTTAACATATTCTTTATTGCTAAGTATCAATATGCTTGCTTTGACTACTATTTTTATTTTTCTTAGCCAAAAACATGACAACCGAATTATCACAATATATCTCTAATGGTCTAGATATTGAATCTACAAATCTAAACCTAGAAATGAAACTCTTCAACCATACACCATGCAATGTGGCCTTAAAATAAGACACAAACTCGGCCTCCATGATGGAAGTAGTAGTAAGAGTTTGCTTAGCACCCTCCAATACACTACTCCACGAGCAAACATAAATATGTACCCTGAAGTTGATTTTCCAAAATCAATACAACCAGTAAAGTTAATATCTAAATATCTAATTACTTCCAAAATATCAATCTATCTACTTATACATAAGCATGAAATCTTTGGTTCCTTTGAGATACCTTAACACTTTCTTTACATCTCATTAGTGGTACATGCCTGAATTACTCTAATATCTCCCTAAAATCCCAACTACAAATGTTATATCAGATCTTGTGCAAATTTGAGCATATATTAGGCTACTAATAATTGAAGTATATGGAGTAGTACTCATTTTCTCCCTTTCAAAATTATTTTTTGGGCACCGACTCAAACTTAATCTATCACCCACTAATAATGGGAGTTATGCTAGGTGAACAAACTTGTATTCTAAGTCCACTGGCGGAACCCAATAGGTTCCGGGGGGGCAACTGCCCCCCCTCAAATTTTTTTTAAAAATTTTTTATATGGCTTTTTTAGGTAATTTACACCTTTTTATTCATTTTTTAGTATTTATTACAAGGTTTTCATGCAATTGCCCCCCCCCCCCCCCCCCCCCCCCCCCCCTAAAAATTTTAAAATACTATGGTCTTTAGGTAATTGCCCCCAACAGGTCGAACCCCGCCAGAAGACACTGCCCCCTTGGACCCCCAACATATATGTCTTATAAGTTTGCCCCCCCTGAAAATTAGGGCTGGTTCCGCCCCGGTCTAAGTCTCACTATTTTTTTATTAATATAGAAATTTTAAAACAAACCTAAAATAGATTGAAGTCTATCCCTTTCACAGTTTCACTACATAACATATAAGCAGCAAAACTGAATTGACGGTATTTTCAAAAAAAAAAAAACTATCCAACAGGTTTTATGGCAGATATACCATCGGGTATGCCACCAATTTTTTTTTTAAGCTGATGAAATAAGCTAGCAAAAAATTTGTAAGAAAGTTTTCGGGGGAAAGGCTGGTGGAATATTAGCCATCCTACTTAAACCCGTTGAATAATTTCTAGCAAAAATTTCTTTTAATAGCATGGCAATATTTACTTCATGTTGTTTTTCGTTGCTCTTTTTTGTTATATCATATAATATTAGTTATAATTTATATAAAGTGTGTGATTTTTTTAACACATAATAATAGTTATTGCACTATTTTTCATTGCTTTACTTTGTTATATCTTATAGCAGTAGTTACAATTTATATGAAGTGCATGATTTCATTTTAATAACATAGAAGTAATTAATTACATTTGTTTGTCGTTGCATTTATTTGTTTTCGCAGCTTAGCAGTACTTATAATTTATATAAAGTGCATGTTGCTAATATTTTTTTAAATATATTTTACATATGGCTTTTGGTGATGGGCCCCCTTGATGATTGATATCGATAAAGAACATCTTCGGTAGGTGAAAGAAGGTGACTACTTCTCTCATCCGGTAGGCATATATGTACTAAGGGGACCTCTTCTTCTCAGCTTGCCACTCCATTCCGTCCAAGCCAGCCATTACCTACTCCTCTAGTTGGTAGTCCTCACTTTTACTCTCCAGACCCTGACTTTTATTCACTCTAGACCCCACATATAGTACTCACTTCCACCCTTACTACTCACCACCACCTTCTCATGGAGTCCCTCCCACTTATCCATATCCACCATATGTCCGGCCATCATTTTACCACCCACTACCCCCTCCACCCTTTGCAGATGGACCTTCCACTCTGATTGTACTAGAGCAGACATCAGATATGCACAAATTAATTTCATTTGAGGGTGACACATATGTACTTACAACATTCTTAACATTGTTATGATAATTTGAGAAATGTTTTTCTCCTAACACATTTTTGTAGGTTTTATCCATTAAAGCAACCCACGTATATGATACGAGACATCATATGGAGTAGGTTTAACAGTTTTTATATTTCTTGGAAGAATTTCCTAATGAAAATGCACATCTTATGGTTCAGGGAGTTTGAGGTTAGTTATTAGTAAAAAAAAAATTATATTGTAATTTTTTAATTAAGCTAATAAAAATATTTTATATCGTATATTTTTATATGAAAAAAGACTTTTATTAGTTGCCTGAGTACAATAATAAGATTAAAAAAAAATTTAGAAGCACATCTCAACTCACCTAGAGACATATTTACGGACATTATGAAGTTAAGAGAGCGACCCCTCGTGATTGCCGAGAGTGTATAGATCGAGCTAACTAGTGCTTAGGGCACCTTTCTTTTTTAAAGACATATGAAATATGGATATGCATAAAGCATGTTTCTAGAAACTTGATTGAGTTGACATATTGTTCTCCAATTGATTTCAATTTTTTAGTTTTGTATAGCACTATTCGTTGACAAAATATAAGAGAATAAATTTGATTAAAAATAGCTAGCAAGAGATGCAGATGAGCGGTTTTGAGAGGAGTTGGGATGTACTTGCAAAGCTGTTCAAGGTCATGATGCAGGGAGGGCCGCAAAAGGTTCGAAATAAGCGAAACACTGAAATAACAAGTTAATGTTTTGCATCAGGTTATTAAGCATTTGCGAGTGCTCGTAATCTGCAGTTGCAATACCCCAATATTTTGATAGTGCAATATTGAGGTATGCTTTCACTTGGACTTAATCATTGTATTTTTCTAGCAACTAATTCATCCTAGAATCATCAGTTTAAAGCTTAATGTTATTTTTTTTCTTCTACTGTTGGGATAAAAAAACAACTAAATAAAAGAATATTGAGTGATTTCTGAGCACATTACATACAATATGAAATTTTTCTTTATTATTGAATATTGGGTCTGCTTTATTTCATTGCAACCCAATAATATTTCATTACTTGATAAAAAATATTTATTAATGATGTTCATATATCTTACTCTTCAACTCCATCAACAATCAGATGGAATTTTCCCATAGGAAGAACAGTAAATTCATCCAATCTTCACTTTGTTGCTCCAGTTATACAGGAATATATAATGGCACACACTCAATTGGAACTTGGCAAATCAGTTGTATAGATTTAGTTCACTTTATTTTTTTTTAATTAGACTCCATGTTTAAGATAGTTAAATTTTTTAAAAGGTTATTCTGTATTGAGTTCTCACAAGCATATATATGTTTTTTTTTTTTGGAATGCCACATGCCCTAATGGCTTAGCCCTTCGAAATGGCATAGGAGCCTGTTTATGTAAATGCAAAGCAATACTATGGAATTTTAAGAATAAGTAAGTTACGTTGCAAGGCAAAACTTGAAAAGAAGATTGTTAAGTCAAGAAAGGTATCTTTAACATTGTTAACTTTTAGAGAAGATGATGCAATGAAATATTGACTAATTTCTATTCTAAAATAATTTTGGATCTATTGTATAGCACTGATTTAACAGAAGAGCCAAAGAAGGGCACAATGAAGTGGAGTATGAAGTGCCAGCCTGTAATGTCTGATGGACCTTTTTTTTTTAAGGTTAAGCAGTATATGAGTCCAGAGGTAACATTGCAGACATTCAAGGCTTTTGTTGCAAGTAGTTTCTTGTGCTCTGCTATTATGTTGACCTAAACCTTGCAGCTTGGTATTCGACAGAGAAAACATATGAGATTGGATCTTGATTCAATTCTTGAGAATGAGGCCCCTGTACTTGTGAAAGAAGAGTTGCATAAAGAAGCCCAACAGGTACTTCATACCCAACTTCTATGTCTATGGCCAACCTTTTCATGTTTTGTTCAGATGATTTATCTATAGTTTGATGTCCTGAAGATCTAGATCTAACTGGAAATTTTCATTACCTTTATATCTGTACAAATGTGCCTTAGTCAAGATATCCATTAATTTGCTAAATTGATAATAAAACATTCATGTTATCTGTCTCTAATCAATCTACTTGTTCAATAAACGAGCATACTTGCGAACTTAAACAATGTATTTTTGTTTACGGTTTCACAACCTAGGGCAAAAATCCATAAATGTTATGTAATCTGCAAAAGCATTGAATTCTTTCTTCAATTTTAAAAATCAGAAAAAACTCTATCTTGTTGTAATTATAAAAAGTACTCATAACCATTATAATTCAGTTATTTTAATTTTTGGGGATAGCTTTTCTAAAAAAGTTATTTTTGAAAAATATTTTGAAATTTCAGTTAAGAAAAAAAATTAAACTTTTAATAAATAATATTACTTTAAAATTCTTAAAAAAATTTACGTAAATATTCTATTACGATTAGAAAGAAGAATTCCTTTTTAGTCGTGGGCCCTGGGCCCACTAGGTTGGTGGAGACTTCAAAAGGCTAAGACATTCGTCGGCCCACTATTCCAATTTATTTGGTCAGCTCTTGTCGCTACATAGGCTACGGAGAAGCTGATGAGATAATTCTTCTCCAATTAGAATCTTTTATTAAATACTAATACTTTAATATTAATTTTAATATCTTATTTTGAAAATTCAAACATGCGACTATGCGAGTGGGCCAGCAATAATTTAGTTATTTTTAATGGTCAATTTTGCTATCTTAAAATATAAACAATTAAAATTTCTAATTTGTTTATTAAGTTGACTAACATATTGAGAAAATTTCCGGACAGTTGGGATGTTTAGCCAACATATCATGCCACGTGGAATTTTAAATGATTAACCAAAATGCATGAAAAATAATTTACAAAGAAAGGAAAGTAATATTACGATAAAAATGTAAAAGGGTAATATATATATATATATATATACACACACCACATGAAGACTCTAGAAGGCCGCTAGACTTATCAAAATTCAACACGATCCTAAAATCCGATCCGAAAATTCTCTATTAGGGTCAAACCATTTGAAAAATGGGTTAGGTTCGGGTTTTATATTCTAAGTCGATTATATTTTCGGGTCGGTTTCAAGTTAAAATGAAAATCCAAAATTGACATGAGTCAACCAAAATCATTCTCACCTTGTCCTCTGTCGCGCTCACCCCATCATCCTTGCTTGCACATTGCGATCATGCATCGAGCTCACCCCGCTCATGCATTACGCCTGCCTTTTTGCACTATGGCTAGTAAGTCGTGCCGTGTTGATCAAGTTGAATCTGGGTCGTGTTCGGGTCCAGAATTCTAATCCCGTTTATCTAATCGGGTAGGATTTCGGGTTAGATGAGTTAAAACTAGGTTAATTTCAAATTGGACACGAACTCGACCCAGAAACCTATTTTGACGCCCCTAATTTTAGATATGAGAACTCTTCTTGAAAGAATAATGATAGAGGAGCCCTCTCAATAGAGGAAGCGCCTCTATGGGGCAAGGGAAGCCTAATCAAAGAAATAGGTAGAACACATCATAGGAACATTGATGTTAAGGTAACGATGTTGACAACTGGTACATTGAGCGATGTCATCAATTAATTTTGCTTACAATTTTTTCACTATTATTGTATTCGTTTATAAGTATGTTTTAAATAAAGAAGAAAAGCCTCAAAAGAATTTTGAACTTTGTTACAGATTACTTCAACTTTGTGTTTGTATATTAATGTTTGTTTAAATGTTTATTAATTTTTTGTTAAAAATAAAAAATAAACTATTAACTATTGCCATATATTTTTATTAAATTATTAACCATATATAATGACATTTTTAGATCTATTATTGAAAATAAATTATTTCATATATTTTGAAAAAAAAAATATTATCTTAAACATTTAGCACATTTTGAAAATATTTATTCATTTTTTTATTAAAGAAAGATAATCGGTAACGTTAAAATGATAAATTTTAATTATAATTTTTAATAAAAAATAAATAGTTTATATAATCAAATTGAAGTCTGATTAAGGTAAATATTAATGTATAAAACAGATACTAAGATTTCTATTATTTAGCTTCAGTTAAACCTTAAGTCCACAAACCCTAAAACAATTAAGAAGAAACACTTAATTATTTATTTGGAATTAAGCCAAAAAATGAAACGGAACTTTCAGCGGAAGGCTTTTCTTCTTAAACGAAGACGAACTATATTTTTACTGAAATTCCCAAACGGAATAACAAAGGCAGGTTCTCTTTGCTTGCCTAACAGAAAGAAAAAACAAAATGTTGAACAGTAACTAATGGGAGATAGCTATCTTAGAAGAACTGAAAGTCAGCCGGATCAGCATCAAAGAATGTGTCCCTACAGTCAAAATAACTCTCCTTGAAGACATCAATGGATGAATTTGAAGGAAGATCTGATATGAATAGATCTTCGCCAAGCTCTTCTAGTAAAGAGAAAATATCTTCGTCATCTTTAAGAATTGCAGCATTAGGAAAAAAATCGCCATCCGCTACTATGGAATCCGCTCTACTGTTCTGAGATGAATAACCCATTTTTTCTGCTTCCAGAAACTTTTTGATTTGTCTCACCTCTTTCAGCTTTTTGGTTATGGCCGCGAGCTCTTCTTGAAATGACGAAATCGATGGCAGAGAAGGAACCTCGCATTGTGGTTTCTGTGAGGAAATGGACTTATAACGGTCGATTATGCGATGGAATTCGGATGGTTCATTCGGCCAGTAATGGAATGCGCTGAGATCAATAGAGAAAGAGCAGAACAGGACATCAACGCCACAAAGAACAGACAGCTCTTTAGCCTTCTTCTCTAATCCCTTGATCCTTGATTTGTAAGTGTTGATTCGAGCACTAGATTTTTCTCTGTACCTGATCTGTAGCTTTGTACGACCCATGGCTTCCTCTCCGGCGAGCAAAATCAAATAAAAGAGGCGAAAGTTTTCCGGTTAACAAAGCAGAGGAACCAACGGACGGAAACAGAGAGAGAGAGAGAGAGAGAGAGAGTAGAAGAGGAATACAAATTTAGGAAAGAAAATAGTGAGAAGAAAAAAGGATCGTTGGTGGCCTAAAACATAAAATCCCTTGTAATTTCGATTTGACCGTTTTAACCCTATTTTTTATAGCCTTAGATCACCTACAGAATAAAATATTTTGTCTATGATCCGATATTTTATCTGTAGAATTAAATGTGAATCATTTTTTTTAATATAATATACTTTATTTTTTATCGGATAATAAGACGAATATAAAATTTTCACATATATTTTTTAAATTTTAAATTAATTTGGGCTTAACATATTTTATTGTTCTTAATATTTTGCATATTTTTAACTAATATTTTTAATTTTTAGCATATTTTTAATATTTAACAAATAAATAGTATGAGTTAAAATAATTAATTTATTATGTAAAATGGAAATCAATATTATGTTTTCAAATAGCTTTGACCTAAAATTTTATTTATTTGAATTTATTTATTTTACGCAGTTTTTTATAGTGTAACTTTTTATTTTGAATTAGAAGAGCTTGGCGAAGAATTAAAGTTACACAAAAAATCGTCTCCATTAAACATGAAACTCAAGACATATTCGAATGATAAACTTTTTTCTTATAGTCCGAACTATTCTTGAATTAATTCGCCAAACAGAAATATCATTTATTAATTAATGAAAAACTTTCTACCAAATTGCATATTCAGCCATAGTATTTATTTTATAAAAGATTAATAGCAGAATAAATATAATTAAAATATGCAAAAAATTAAACATAATAAAATAAGTTGCTTCTATATATTTTTTAAAAATATATAAAATAGTTATATTTAATTAATAATTCATTTAAACAAAATGGCATTGCAATTATTCAAAATCATAATGCAGACACTACTAAAAAATTGGATTTTTGGCATCATATTTTAGTTGCGGTTTTAAAACCGCAGCCAAAACACTTTTTTTGGTTTTAATTGATGTTATTTGCACCAGTTTAAACCTGTGAAATAACACCGGTTTTAACCCCAAGAACCGCGCCCACCCTTAAAAATAGAAGCCCTAATTTTTTCGTACAAACTGCTCGGCTCCTCACTGTCTTCCGCCACGGTGACTCTCACGCGGAGCAATCCACCTCCGAGCGAAGCAAGCCACTGCCGGAGGAGCACACTTTCGATAATTCCTGTCGGAAACGCTCGTTCGTTCGCACATAGCTGACATCTTCGTCGCGATCGGTATTCTTCAATGTGAGTCTCTTCCCCTTCTTTCTCTTCTTCTTTTCATTCTTCTTTTTCATCTTCTTCTCCCTCTTCTTCTCATTCTTCTTCTTGTTTCATTTCAGTAAACGATCGAGACCTTCGGAGTATCCCGCCAACCTAACTCCGAGAAGCAAACCTCCACCAATGTCCGTCCACCTGGTAATAGTTCACTCTTGCTAGACATTTCTGGCGAATAATTGGATAATCGATTAGATATAAATGCTTCATCTATACTATGTAGCAATAGGAATCATTTCAAATTTAACTTACTTTCTGAAGCAGCAGGCATCCCCATCTTAGAAGTTGATAAATCATCTCTGAAATGAAGTCCCACCAAAAGAGAACCAATAATAAAGAAGATGGTAATCTGGTTAATAAAAAGAATTCACCGATGTAAATAAAAATGAAAATAAATTGGCTGCTGGGAATATGAAAGAATTTGTTGAAATCTGGTATGTCTCAAATCAGGATAAGATGGTCAATTTGAAGACAAATGTTGATGAAGGAATTGTTGTTGTTAACAAAATAGGTAACAAGTTTGCTATTCTCAAAGAAGTGACGGATGAAGATGAATTAATGTGTAATGAGGAAGCAAAGAAGGATAGTATTGAGCTGAAAGTCACGGGGCAAGGAACATATGAAAATTCTGGATTTTCAGAGGTGGTAAAAGAAGGAGATAATTCTCCTTCTAGTCAAGATATGGGAAAGTTTGAAGAGACACGGGATGGTAGCTATACTAACATCAAAATCAAACTTGCTAAGGAATTAAAAAGTCTTCGGCCGATTAAATTGAAGCCTAGAGGAAGTAGAATTAAAAGGTGATGGGAAAGAGAAGGCGGGGAACGTTTTTCCTTTTATTCATAAATGGCATCAACGGTATTCTAGAATTGTAGAGGAGCAAGAAAAAGACAGGCTTCTCTATATTTAAAGGAGATAGTTATAGATAAAAATGTTTTTTGTGGGACTATTGGAAACTAAAATTTCCAATTCTACTAGGATGGAGATTAATGAACTTATTGGGAGTGAATGGAAATTTTTTCAAGTTCCGGCAGAGGGTTTATCTGGAGGAATTCTAGTACTCTGGAAAATCAAGGTAGCTTCTTTTTCCATGTTATTTTATTTCAACCAAGTGGTTATAAGAGAGCTTAATATTGTGAATAAGGGTGTGTGGAAAATTGCCACTATTTATGGGGGCAAAGAAGTGATTCAAAGAAGATTATTTTGGGAGAAGTTAGATTATTTCTGCTCCAGTAATACTCTGATGGTTATTGGAGGGGATTTTAACTATATTTTGTCTGGAGAGGAAAAAAAAGAGTAAGACCATTCAGGTTCACTCAAGGATCAAGAGAAATGAAATCATTCTTGGTCAATAATGATCTTCATGAGATGGGAGTGATTGGACCGAAGTTTACCTGGTGTAATAACAAAGTTGGTGGTGCCCGCATATTAGAAAGGTTTGAGAGGTATTTTGTTAATCCAACAGCAATGAATTCATCTAATCTGGTATTGAAGCATTTGTCCATAGTGGCCTCTGACCATTTTCCAATCTTAATGAAGTTTATGGATAATAGCTTTTATATTAACAAAATTATCATATTTGAGGAAGTATGGGCATCATATCCTGCATCTGTTGGGGTAGTGAGAGCAGCTTGGAATAAGAAAGCTGACGGTAACTATGCAGAGATTCTTAATCTTAAATTATGAAGATCCTTAATAGCACTTTTTTATTGGAGTAAAGCAAAATACAAGGAGTATAACCAACAAAAGATACTCTTAAAATCAAAATTCTGGAGCTTCAATCTAAAGAATCTGAATTTAGTTGGCTGTTAAAGGATGAGATTTCTCTTCTTGGATCTTATGTTACGGAATTAAATTCTGTTTTGGCTAGATTAAATACTTGGTGGAAGCAAAGAGCCAAGGTAAAATGGTTGACTGAGGGAGATACAAACTCAAAGTTTTATCATTTTTATGCTTCTGCAAGGAAAAATGCAAACTCGATTTTCAAAATAAAAGATGATGATGGTTCAGTTATTGAAGATTCTAGTCTAATCTCTGAAGTCTTTATTAATTTTTTCAATGGAAAATGGAAGGAAATGAGGAGTTCTTTAACTGGTTGGCCAATGGTCAATTGTTCACTAGATGAATATGACAGGGAATTGTTGAATAAAAGAGATATCTTTGAAAGAATTGGAGATGGTTGTGTACCAAGCTGGAGAAAGTGTTTCACCAGGTGATGACGGAATTTCATATTCATTTTTGAAAACATATTGGAGTATTATAAAAACTAATTGCTGGAATGACATTAACCATTTTTTTCCAATCTGGAAAAATGAATATGGATTGGAAAGAAACTTTACTTGTTCTTATTCCCAAAGTCCAAAATCCTGTTGTACCGAGCCATTTCAGGCCTATCAGCTTATGTAAATCAGTATACAAAATTGTTGCTAGAATTTTGTTGAACAGGATGAAGCTTTTGATTCCAAAGCTAGTTTCAATAGAGCAAGCTATGTTTGTTAAAGGAATATCATTAGGAGATCATATTCTTATGGCTCAAGAGGCTTTTCAAAATTCAGGACATCTAAGTCTTCAAAAGGACTGGTTTCATTCAAAGTTGATTTAGAACAAGCATATGATAGTATGTGTTGGAAGACCTTAAGGCAAGTATTGGAATACTTTGGATTTCCTGAAAAATTTTCTTAATGGATTATGGAATGTGTAGAAAATCCAAAATTCTCTTTGATTATCAATGGTAAAGTTTCAAATTAGATTCATGCTAAGAGTGGATTCCGTCAAGGATGTCCACTTTCTCCTTTTTTTCTTCATCCTACGTTCTCAATTGCTTGCTAATGGACTAAAACTGAAAGAAGATTCTTTGGGCATAAAAATGGGTTATAATGTGCCAAAGATTACTCATTTTTTATATGCAGATGATATATTAATTTTTTTCCCATGCTAAATTCAGCAAAGTGAAAGAGATTAAGGCTTTACTTTCATACTTCTGCTGGTGGACAAGGCAAAACATTAATGTGGATAAATCAACAATATTGTTCGGCAAGAATGTGAAAAAGACAACAAGGAAATCTATAGAAAGGATCATGGGTTTTAGGAGGGTGAAGGATTTCAAGTATCTTGGCGTTAAAATTGCACTAAGAAGAATGGTCATTGCTGATTTTTATTTCTTAATTGAGAAAGCTTTAAAGGTAATTGGAGCAAATTACTATCTCTAGCAGGAAAATTCTTGTTGATAAGAAAGGTTTTGCTATCAATTCCTCTATTATACTGCTCTTTTCTCTAATCCCGAAAGGTATTCTAAAAGAATTGGATAAATTGAGTAGGGAATTTATTTGGAACAAATAAGATGGGAATGTGGGTTTGCACTATGTTAGCTGGAATGATCTATGTAAACCAGTTAAAAATGCAGGTAGAGGTCTTCGTTTGTGTGTAAGTGTTGTGGGACCTCTTAGAGCAAATTTGGCTTGGAAAGTAACTCAAGATAAAAGTTCCCTGTTGTAAAAATTTTTAAACCAAAAGTATGGTTCATTTGGTGGATTAACTGGTTATGGAATAGGAGCATCATCCACTTATAAAATCCTATATAACGAAAAGAAAGCTCTGAAATCTATAGTCAAGTGGAGAGTGGTGAATGGCTGTTCCATTGATATATTGGAAGATATTTGGATCCTTGACAAAAGTTTGAACAAATGGCCTACATTCGTATCGGTTTCAGATTCTGAAAGCAATATAGTAGATTCTCTAATTATCAATGGTGAGTGGGATTATTTCAAGTTAAAAACTTTGTTTGGAGAGGAGCTAATCAAACTTATTCAAAGGGTGGAGATTCAATGTGATAAGGAAGTTGATTATCTGGAGCTCGTTCATCAAAATTCAGGAAACTCAATTTCTTCTCTGGTTCATAAAGCTACGACAGAGCAGCAGGAGGAATGTTGGTATTGGAAATGTTTCAGAACAATCAAATTAAATTCTAAAGTGGAGGTTTTCTGGTGGTGGGTATGTAACAATGTTGTTCCAACTTTTAATTTATTATATTAGAGAATGATTCAAAGCATGTTTGAATGTCCTAAAGGCTGTGGCTTAATAGAGGATACTGATCATTTGAAGGTAAAATGTGATAAATTGAAGGATGTTATTGTCCACCTAAACGCATGGGGTTTTGAATTGCAGCTGTTTTATTCCTTTCAAGAACGCCAGAGTTGGAAGGAAAAGTATAGTAAAAGTCACGAATTTCTCATTAATATGTATTGCAATGATGTCTATCTTACATGGAGATCCAGGAACAAATATGTACATGACGGAAAGGAATATAGTTCTATGCTTATAGTTTCTAATGTTGTAAGTTGTGCTTCCATTTGTTATATGAAGGATGGAAGATTGGGACACTTGGCTACTAATTAGACTTTAAGACTGTCAGATCGTTGGTATCCTCCTCCTCCCAACTGGATCAAGATCAATATAGATGCTTCTTTATTACAATCATATAAGGCTAGCATTGGAGGAGTAATTCGGAACAGCAAAGGAAGGTTTTTATTAGGTTATGGTAAATCTTGCATTCACTGTGATATTTCAAACTTAGAATTCATGGCGGTGGAAGTTATTAAGGAAGTTTTGAAGGATTGGATGCTTGACTTTCAAGGTATCATTGTTAAGGGTGACAACTACAATGTTATCAAGCTTTTAAAGGAATTGGATGGGAAATGGAAAGATGAATTGTTATTTCTAAAGGATTACAAATTTAGTTTTTTCAATTGGGTGAATAGAAATTATAATAAGTTAGCAAATCTTTGTGCTAACTATGCGATTCTTAGGGATTTCTTTTGGGAAGATTTAACTTCAAATAATATTCCTCCTTTGTTTTCTAAACTTGTAAATGAGGAATCTATTGTCTTTAGTTTGTAATTAGGTTTTCTTTTTAATAAAATCATCAGCAAGTTGTTTGCTTTCTTCAAAAAAAAAAAAAAAACTTTACCACTACAGTGGTTTACTTGTACTACATTTTCTGGGAAGAAGTCACTAGCTCATTTATTTCCTTATCATTACTTATCTTTAAATTTTCATCAAAAAAAATTCATTTGAATTAGACATCTCAATTTGTATTCTGATAGGATCACCCTGAATATCAAGTATAGGGGAATTATTGTCAAAAAAGTAATAATAAGATTCTTCTATATCTTTTAAGTTTATTTCAAATTTATTAGAATTATTTTCATTTAAAGTGACTTTAGCTAGTAGCTATATAATCATCATCAAATATAGGCATGATGTACATTAAAGTTTCTTCATTACTTTCATAGTCCCAAGAGGGACAAAATAAAAATCATAGTGTAAGAGGTATAGGAGCTTCAGATCCTCCATCAGCAGAGACTGTAATTTTACTATTTAAATTTGAACTTTTATTTATAAAATCCCCCTTCTAAATTATTGAAAACTAACAAGCTAGCTTCTTCTTGGGTTCTTCGATAGGAATTTTATTCTGGACCTCTTCTTTGCGAGCTATTAGATCAATTTGGATAGGGCTGTGAACTCTCAGAGATACCTAAGCAGATGAATGATTTAACTAATTTATAATATTTTTAGAAGATGGAGATTAAACTAGATCTTAACCATCATCATAAATTAAAATTATAAAAGGTGTAGAAGGCTCACTTAGCCTATCCCTAACCTGAATTGACTAAATACTCATTGGGTATCACAACCACCATGAATTTAAAATTCTTTCAAAACCAGTCCTTAAAGGTTATATGCTTTTTAATTCCATGACTTAACATCCACTAATATGGGAAATTATTAGGTTTCCTTAATTTACCCATGTCTTCCATCCTTTTGGGGTTAAGAAGCCAAAAGTTAGATTCCTTCAAGAGATTCTTTAAAATTCTTTTAACGACTTCCCTTTTGAATGAATGGGATTTATTTTTAAGAGCTTCAAACTTATCTCTATTCTCTTCTGGAGTGAGAATGGAATGAGGCCAAAACGTTGTTCATTTTGAAACTTATCAAATTAATTATATTAAGATAGTTGACCTAGATTTTCTACTGGAATGTTATCATCCTTTTTGTCTTTATCAATTATTGACTTTAACCCAGACTTTATCTCTAAAACTATTTGATGTTTCAATTTTTTTATCTCTGATGTAGACTGGTATTTAAAGAGATATAACTGAGAAGCTTCTTCTTGGAAATTTGATGCTTTGCTTGACAATTTTTTTATTGTTCTTATATTGAATCCTTAAAAAAAAAAAAAGGCCATTGGTCCTTAAATATATTTTTAGCAGTATCTCTATGGCATGATGTTCTTAAAGTTGAGGCTCACACTTCATACATAGATTTCTCCATCTTAGGATATAATCTATAAGATGTTCCCTAGGTTTTTATTTTTTGATCACTAGATACCTAACTGACACATGATGATGTTCTTCGATGAACCTTTTTATCAATAATTGTTCTAATTTATCAAAGGAATGAACTAACCCATTTGGCAACTCCACATACCAGTCAAAAGCTACCCAAATTAAACTACTAACAAATTGTCTGAATAATAGTGCATTGTTGCCTCATGTAAAGCAATAGTCAGCCCAAAGCAATAGTTATCATCAAAGTTTTTTTATGAAGGTGGAACAAATCCGTTTGGATAAGGATCCAAGTCATCTTCTTCTAGATAAGGTATTCTCTTTTGAACAGATGAACTATCTTGTGTTTGTGCCAAAGCTTCTTTTACTTGTTATTCTACCAGCTATTTATATATATATTAACTATACTAACTCTTTCTTTAACTTTATAATTTTAGTTTGATTTTCTTTAACTATTTCCTTTTGTTGAGTACAACAATGAAAAGGTTCTATAAGCTTTGATTTTATATGTGCTTTAGATGAAGGAGTTTCTTTACTTTGTAAAATAGCCATGGAGGACATTAACTCCTCCACCATCTTTTCTATTATAACAAGCTATTCATTTTTAGAATTTAATTGTTCTAGTAATTTATTTAGTTATATATGGTGTTTCTTCCTCCATTAAATTAGCTTTTATAGGATTCACTTTACCTTTATCTTTTTTCTTTTTGAGTATCTATCATGAAAGCATTTTCAAACATATCTTCATTGTGAAATTTCATTGTGGCCTTTATAATAACTTCTTCTTCATCTATTTTCTTTATACTCTCATTGAGATTGTTCATCATCTCCTCTATTAACTTTCCAGCCATTTGATGTGGGTCTATTGGGGTATATAATTTAACAAGAGAGGTTCACATCAGAACTTTTCCTTTCTCTATTTTTTCCTTCTCTGCATGATCTTTAATGTCGATTAATGAAGTCAAAGTGATTCCCATCTCATGTTGTCAAACCTTTATTCTAGTCAATATTAAGGTTGGATAATTTATAGATTTTCACCCTCTCATATTAGAGCAAGATGAAGATTGGAGACCATCAAAGTGGTGCCAGTCAACTCTTGGTAATTTGTGAATCCAAGAGTGATGAGAGACTCTAAGAGACTTATTTTTGGTGGCACAAGATGTATGTAGAGTGATTGGATTGTAACCTCTTCAAGCTAGAGCACCATGATCGAATGACTTCATTGAAGTTTGATAATTTTGATCATTGATCGGAATATAAATGAATTTATTTTTAGAAGTAGAGGACTTTTTTTATTCTCTTCTAATATCAGTAATAACAATTGGTTTTATGAACTTTGCATCTTGAAAGTGCACTCTCCATTTAACGAGTAATTATTAGGTGCGGATACCGCACCCAAAGATGCGTCCAAATTATTAGATGCACTGCGTACGATCTTCTTACACTCTGCTTATAATCTGCTTACACTGCGTATTTGTAGATACACAACAAATAAGCATCAAATCCTCACAATTAAATATTTGCTCCTTATTTACTGCAATATGAAGTATATACTAAGTAAATACGTATAACGTAGGCTGAGCTTAAGCATAGAATACGCATTATCCGAATGCATCTCTAGGTGCAGTGTCCACACCTAATAATTACCCCTATTTAACAGATACAAAAAAGATTTTCTCTCTACATAGCTCAGTCTCAGCCCGAGGAGAGATCACATCTTTAATAGATTTTTGAAAGTCAGTCTTTAAATACAAATAACTTTTTGCACAATCATGGATTAGTCCATTCACTATTACTTTAAACTTCCTTTTACTTTCAAATAAGGAAGGAAGGATAGGAGTTTTATAAAATAGAGGAGGAGGAGAATTTGTTGTCATAAAAACATTCTCTTCGTTGGTAGCGGATGATAGAGAATGAAAGCGGCTTCCACCCAATAGAAGGTAATTCACAAAGATTTTAGGATCAGCTGTTTTAAAATCTACAGGGACTTCAGGTAACTTTAAGATTATTTCCTCAACTGTAGCATTTAACAATATTTCTTCTTCTAGCAATTTGGCCTTCTAGGACCTTTGCCTCAGATGACGATTCTTGTTCCTTCTTTGGGATTTAGTAATCTCATGAATAGTTGAGGATGAACTAATCTCAAACTTACCAAAGAATGGGAGTTCATGATGGATAATAGATTTTCCCTTCTGACTACTTATACACGTGGGAAAAGTGAGGTGAGAGAACATAACAGACTTAGCAACTGCAAGAGCAACTACAAATCCACTTTACTTAACAGAAATTTAACTTTTGGCCACTTCAGACTGTAGTTCGGAGAAAGAGAACTAGATGATGTTAAATCTTGAACCAAATTTAATTAGGGAGCTCTCAGAAAATAGGGCATGGTTGACAATCACATGAATATTATTAGAGAAGGAAAACATGAGATTTCCTACCATTTTTCACAATTGAACAAGAATCCTAAACTATTTTTTGAATTCACTGGTCTTAAGTAGAGGGTATTTAGACCACTAAAACTTAATCCTGAGCTAAATTTTTTGAATCCCTAATGCTTGTTTAAACTAAAAATGGAATTGGAATTTAATTTTGACTTCAGGAAAATTTAAATTTAAAATTTTTCAGAGGGATCTCCAACCAGAACAATGATTTAGATAAGATTTTAAGCTTGAATTTGAATCTATACCTAGTCCAAAAACATTATACTGAAACTAAAGAATGATTTTGGTAGGATTTAAATTTAGATTTAGATCAGACCCAGCCTAAGGACTTCAAATATGAGGGGAATTGACTATAGAATGAAATTTAGACTTAAACTTTATATGATAAATCGACATCATTCTTACCTAACCTATGACAAAGTTCGTATATGCTGGTCTTCCATTTATTTTTGGGATATTAATCTAAAAACTAAAATTTAAATAAACATGCAAGACCACAACTTTTTATTTTTTGGATATAAATCTAAAGACTAAGATTTAAAAAAATATGCAATATTACAAATGGCAACATTTCTACCAGACTTAGGATAAAATCAAAATAAGATGGTCTTCCATTTATTTTTGGGATATAAATTTAGAAATTAAAATTTAAATAAACATGCAAAACCACAAACCAGCAGCTTTCCTACCTGATATAGGACCACATCAATATAGGCTGGTTTTCCATTTATATTTGGTATATAAATCTAAAGATTAAAATTTAAATAAACATGCAAGACGACAAACGGGCAACATTCCTACCTGCATATGTCAAAATCAATATAGGCTGGTTTGCCATTTTCTTTTGGGATATAAATCTAAAGACTAAAATTTAAATAAACATATAAGATCAAAAAAAAGGCAACATTCCTATAACCTAGGACCAAATTAGTATAGGCTGTTCTTTCATTTATTTTTGGGATCAAAATCTAAAGACTAAAATTTAAATAAATATGTTAGACCACCAACGGGCAGCATTCCTTTTTGACCTAAGACCAAATCAGTATAGGTTGGTCATCCATTTTATTTTGGGATATAAATCTAAAGATTGAAATTTAAATAAACATGCAAGACCATATGAGATAAAATTAAACCCAAAATTTTATTAATATCTAAATATATTTAAGAAGATTTAATCGTTATTAAAGATGGAGTTTATCTCCAATAGAGTCTCCAAAAAAATCCTATGGGCAAATTTTATGGCGGCCCACATGATTCGTTTTAATATTTCTTTTATTGCATAGCTTAACTTTATACCATCCCAAGGGATAAACTAATTCATCCCATGGGCTAAAAGAAATATTCACTTATCATTTTGATTAAAAAAACTAAACTAATATATGAAGCAATAGACTATGTTCAAAAGATTCTTCTCTTACCTTAGCAAAGAACTAAGATAGGGTTTATAGTTTTACTGGGTTCTAGACTGGGCAAGTCCTCATAATTAATTACATCTCAAAATAGAATTCTCTTGATTAAAGTGAAGAATAAATTTTCTAAATTTATATAGATTTAAAGAAAAGTTTCGGTTTAAGAAAATTAAAGAGAAAATCTAGACTTTAAATTATAAATTTAATATTTAATATTTAGATTTTTTGAATGATGAGATAACCATTTTGAGGACAAGAAAGATTGAAAAGAGTACACAATCCGGACTTATGTCTGTCAAGACTAGACTGCTAGCTAACATCCTAAGTGCCAAATAATCGCCTCATTTATGTAGAATAAGATGGCTCTATCCTAGGAATCAAGGAGATTTAATTCAAAATATATTAATCAAGATTCTTTAATATGCAAATGTATTTAAATATCACATTGTAATGATGCATGAAATAAATTTATGAATAAAGTTTTTTTTTTTTCATTTATAATGTAAATAGAATACAACACAAGGTTAGTTGCAAAGTAAAGGCTATAGGCTCCACTAACAATAAGCCTAAATTTTTATATCCTATATAAAATAGATTTAAATATGATTGCTTACTTTATTCTATATCTTCATGCTCTAAGATCTCCTTCAAAAGACATTAATCTTTAAATGAAGATGAATCATTTTCTACTGGAACTCCAAATGTATAAGTAATTATCTTTTAATCTTTTTATAACTCTTAACACTATATAACTTAATCTAGCTATACAAGAATTTAAACTTTCACATTTATATTTATATTTGCATTTACATTATTGTCTACATACATTCTACTTTATGCAAGAATAATAAAAAGAGTAGTATATATAAAAGATATGCATATATGCAATGCGGTGCAAATGTATACAACAAAATATAACAAGTCCTAAGAGGCTAATCAAATCATGAATGATCCAAAGTGTACCAATAGGAATATAAACATGACATCTAGAGTATAGAAAGCAAACAAACCCAACATGAATACCATCAAGGTAAGGTACTTCAAACAAAACAACTCACACTATCGGCTTATCCTAGACTAGTGTTAGTAGAACTATCAAACTATCTGAAGCGTGTGTAACAGGCTATATGGTTTGGATAGATCCTAGGTTTATTATTATTTAATTTTATCTAATATTTTAGTTTTAATTTTTTTAGGACAAGGGAAGATTTATTTCAATTTAAATTTTAATGTTTTATAATTTAAAATTTGTTTTAAAGAATATATTTTAAGGGTTGAGTTATTTATTTTATGTTTTAAAGAACATATATTGCTCAACAACCCCCAAGTGCAAGGAGTTATTAATTAGAAAATCCTAGGCTCTTATTTATAATGCATTTGACCTCTCATAAGGGATCAAATCTAATGTATATAGTCCTTAATTTTACTTAGATATTTTAAATATTTAAGTTTAAGAGAATCTTATCAATAGATTACTTCAAGAAGCTTGAAGTTTTCATTTAAAAGATCCTAAACTCATAATTGTAATGCTTTTGACTCCCCCTAAGGGATTAAATCAAGTGCATAGAGTTCTTTGATTTATTTATCTTTCAACCAAAAATATTTGTCATCATCAAAATGGGAGAAATTTATACAGCCACAATCCCTAGAGTGTGATTTTAATAATAACAAATATTATTGATTGAATTTTCATTTCTCCTAACACTTATATTGCAAATATTTTTATGTGTGAACTAACATTTCAGGTACATGATACACTACTCAAGAATGTTCAAGGCTCAAGTTTGGGTTTGATCCATAGTCATCATATTGTGATGGTCCACATATCTGGAAAAATTAAGCTAATTATTAGAAGATATTTAATGGAATTCAGATAAATTTTGAAAAAGTAAACATAATTAGGATACCAGATGCTTGTATCAGGGCCTTTCGTGAAGGCCTTCTCTATTAGTAAATGTCCTCTCCGTCATCATCAACCTGTCATTAAGCTCTCTCACTTTTTTTTTTGGGACATTTAGGCCATTTAAGACAAACTCACACACACAACACATTAAACTCTCTCACTTTATATTGCGGCTTTTTTCCATGTTAACAACCAAATCTTCCCTTCATGTACCTGTAACTATGAACTCTTTAGTTTAGGAATAAACTTTCTTTCAAACCCAATTCACTGTCAGAGGAAAACCACCTACGAAACAATTGAGATAGCATTCTTTCACTATCTATTATAGTTGCCGCCATCTTTAGCTCTTCTATGGACTGGGATATATTCGATCGTCTATATTCCATCAATTGCTTAACTATTTCAAATAAATGGGTGCTCTTACCAGGAATTGTCCACCAGTTGCTTGTCTCGTCTATGTCAATTTGCAAATTTTCATAAAACTCAGCTATTCACAAGTCTTAGGAAACTAGTCAGTGTCATCATAATTCTATAGTTTTTTTAATCTTACCGATGACTGTTCTTCTCTGTCTCAAAATCTCAAAAAAAAAACATGTTGTTCACCACCTCCACAATCCTTTGCCTCTATAGTATTACACAAACCATGTTATTTAGATACACCCGCCCATTTTGATATCCATGCTTATAAAATCAAAACTATTGAAAACAAATTAAAATTGTGAAATATCTGAAGTAAATTATCAAGGGCGTTGAAGACTTTTAAATTATGGGCGAGATAGGCTAAGCAAGGCAAGACAAACCAAGCAAGGCGCACATCGACTAGGCAAACAGACATGGCTTCAAGGACTAACGAGATGAGACAGATGAATTTGATGACCAAGCTAATGCGAGGCAGCTTTGATGAAGAGGGCATGCGAGATGGAAAGCAGCTTCAATAAAAAGAGAGGAAAAAGTGTGAGGCGGCTTGGACCATGCATATTCATGCAAATTAAACTTTATTTTGAGTTTTGCGAGTCGCTAACTTCGTCCAATTCGTGTCACACCATGTACAATCCATGTTGAAGTCCAATTTTGTAAGCACCTACAAAATGATTTATAAAGTGTTGAACATGTGTCTAGGCATATTAGAGCCATATCCAAGTTTGACATACGTCCAACATGAACACGAGAGACATTTTAGAGAGTCCATGCTTCCTAATAAGTGACGCCCGTGTCTATTGTGCCTTATCTCACCTACCTCATATCTACTCTCAAATCATCACCCCATCTCCAAGAAACACCCCTTCTAACACGTCACAATGGTGTTTGACTAAATATCCCTTAGAAGAAAAGAGCAAATGAACTTAGCGCAACAACTAATGCACTAGATTGCCTTGATGATATTGAGAAAAAAAAAAAGATTAAAAAGATCATACACAACATTAATAGGTAATTCACTAAACTCAAAATAACATTTGAGCCAAACTGACTTCGATGCCACAATTGGCCAACGAAGTAGCTCCAACATTCAACCACAATATATAAAGTCAAACAATGACATATGTATTTCAATGCATCAACGAATGACAAGCCTTAAAATGCATTCAAGTCCTCAAGAAATGACAAACACCATCTCAAGCTCCTTAGGGCATCTCCAATGAACGACCGAGCGGCAATTTTGGCGCTATTTCATCGTCGGTGAACAATGCGACACCAATATACGCTAAATTTTTATGTGACAACGAAATTTGCTCTCGTAATGGAGAAAGATGGTTACGAGACAACGAAGCCCGTGAAATGGAGTTCAATTGGAGCAGAATTATGGCATTTTGGAGCTTTGTTGTATTTTATAGTGGAAAATGAGGTTTTCGGTTGGAGATGCTCTTATATGATTCAAATGGGCATCGATACATCCTCTCAAGCTCTAATAGTCCAATCAAAAAGCCAAGAACATGCTTGAGCTCTTTGTTTGCTTCAACCAGCGATTCAAGCATTCTCTCATGTTTCACCACCAAAGTTTATATTGCCTTCACCTATCATAGAAGGTACTATAGGTTTGGCCCAATCACATTACAAAAAATATAGTATACAAGGAACAACTAGAAGAATGGTTACCACCTCAAATGTCGTGTGCAAGATTTGGACTAGAAATGTAGCTTGATGGTTGCCAACCTCTTCCAAATTTATCAATATTTATCCCCACATGGCATGACCTTGAGATTCTATATAGGATTCTCAAATGGATTTATACTGCCATGAGTGACTTCTTTTTATTCAGTTCAACATTGAGGATGAGGTCATTTTTAAGGGGATGATAATGATATGATAAATAAATATAATGGGTAGTAAATTGAGTCAATAAGTCATATAGAGCATTAAGTGATTAATACGCAGTTGTATGGGATTATATAGGTAAGTGGTTAATATTCGAGTGAGTCTTGTATGTCTATAAATAACTCTTTGAAGTGCATTAGAGCATGCAATAAAAAAAGAACACTCCCCTTGATTTGAAAATTTTCTTTTGTACCTTCCTCAACTTTGCATTTTCTAGAGTTATCAGCTAATTACAATTGACATTTATCATACGATCCTTTGTATCCTCACAATGGTGCGAGTAGTTATTATCAAGAAGCCATGAAAGAAATATCAATAAGATGCTTGTTTTAGTAAAGTGATAAACCATCTACATTATATATAGGACCCTTGCAAGAGTTGTCATATACAATGGATAGATGGCTTATAAGAAAATAGCACATTAGGCGAAATTACATCTTTAGTGAATCATAGGCAATGCCCATCAAATTTTGAAATTTCAGACAACCAAAATTAAGTGATAAGAGTTAAGACGCATTACGTACTAGTATTTGCTTATATTACATGATAAAAGCATATAAAATGATATTATATTTTCATTGAGTACCCAGCCACGATGAAGATTCCTTCAAAAGAACAAATAAAGCACATTATATACTGCATGACAAGCCATGAAGAAAATGTTTAGCCCAAAAAATGTCCGTTTAAATTGAAATGACATTTTAACATGAATCTGGACTGTTTAATCTGAACCCGAATACCAACCAGGCCAATTTTTTATTTTCGAATAGACTTGAACCTGACCAAAAAACTAATTGGGTCAAAATTTTTGGCCCCAATCAAAATCAAAAATTAATTGGATCATTCTATCAAGTTAGAGTTGGATAGTCTGATTAAGTTCTTTTAAAACTCTATTTTTCTCAAGCTAATCATGAAATGGGATTTCCCGATTTGTGCATTTTGGGCTGATCTATCTAACATTTGCCATCTCACTTATACCCTAACTACTCTATTTTCAAACTGAATTTCTTAGAGTTGTACTTGCTTCATTTTTAAAAATGGCAAGATGATTTTTTTTTTTGGGGAAAAATTTGAGTGACATATTTAGAGTTTTTACTATTATTAAATTTATGTATAATTTAACTGTGATGTTGTACTGTCGCCTAGGACCTCATGTCAATTCTCACACAACTAAATTTTTTTTCCATACAACACCCGTCACTGTGCACCCAAGCGCCCCGATGGTCATAACCCAATCCAATATGACCTGATATCACATAGGTCATATAGTGTCCAATTGTGGTCCCAAGATTCGGTCACATAAGCATTGATCTAAAAACTTCTAATATATATATATATATATATATATATATATATATATATATATATATATATATATATATATATATAATATAAAATAAATAGAGTCACTATTGAATGCAATATAAAATGGAAGACTACTAAATCTCAAAGAACAATTTTTTATATATCTTCAAAAAACATATATACAATATGAAGTATATACTACAACTTGACAGCAAAGAAATAACAACATAAAATTATCAAAATGCATCAAAGCTAGGCAACATAATACCCTTCTAAATAGAAATTTACTTTTTAAAAATTAATCAAATTATTAAAGATCATGTATAACATCATTCTGAAGCTTTAATTGAACTTAAGTACTATTTTTAAATGTTAAAATAAATTTTGAATTTGTAAAAATTGAAGCTTTTTCAAAATTTCCCGATGAATTTTTTTTTTTAAATATACTCAAAATGTTCATAATCTCAACCTCTATAACATATAAAAAGTTACGTGACAAAAGTTTTATCAAAACAAATTTATCTTTATTTTTTGGTAACGAAAATATAAATTTGATCAGAAAAATTCTTAAAATATCAAATTTTGAAAAATGAAATAGGCAAAAATATAACCTACACCGAGACGAGTAAATTTTCCAACTTGACTGATATACATAAATGACTCTATGACCACCAAACCCTAACTTTTCTTCATCTCTCTCTCTTCTCTTTCTCTTAATTTCTTCCCAAAACCATTTTTTGATTCTTTGTTAACGAAATACCAAATGACACTTAAATTTCATTAAGTGGAAATAAATTTTATGATAAATACCCAAAGGGCAAAACATGTAATTAAATCAAATATCTTATTTTTTTTAGCAAAAAATTATTATAAATCTATTTATATTTTCAAATTCAGAGATACAAAAGTTATGTAAAAATATTCAAAAATTTGCTAAGCTTGTCTAGAATGATTGGGCAAAATTGGTTTACAAAATAGACTCCTAACGATCATAAAAAGCCCACTTGTGCCAACATATGCCAAGTTTTTAAAAAATTGTACCAGTGCTAAACAATTATGAAAAAATTAATGAAACTAAAACACAGTAATATTTATATTATGGCGAAGACATTTGTGATTTAGACATTGAAGGAA
Source organism: Dendrobium huoshanense (assembly GCA_016618105.1). Classification (NCBI taxonomy): domain Eukaryota; kingdom Viridiplantae; phylum Streptophyta; class Magnoliopsida; order Asparagales; family Orchidaceae; genus Dendrobium; species Dendrobium huoshanense. The sequence goes on from CM028344.1 coordinate 31,932,851, forward strand.
TCCTAAAATAATTTTTGACTGTTATGGGTTAAAATATATTTTTTTTTAAAAAAAATTTAGTTATGAACCTGACATTGTAAACCCAAAAGCCCTGACACTGTGTACCAGAATGCCCCAATGCTATGCACCCGAAAAAAAAAATGCTCCAATGCTGTGAATCCAAACACCCCAACATTGTACACCCAAGAGACCTAGTGCTGAAAAGTTTGTTGGGAGAAACAATAAAGAGCATAGCATCGTTATACTCTAGATTCGGCATCGCAAAGCTATGGAGTGCCACAATGATGCAAGTTCGAGCATCGCAACATCAACATACTGATTGAGATCAGATGTCTAAGCGCCGCAACACTCCAAATTGGAGCCGCAGTGCTGGGAGGCAGACTATACTTGTTGTGGACTAGAATATACGTGGCGATAGAGTTTTAATTGTTCGTCTTAGTGTTATATGGATATCCAGTTCATACACAGAGAACACAAGATTTTTTACGTGGAAAACCCTTGAAAGGGGAAAAACCACGGGGCCTAGCCCAGTTGAAAAGATTTCACTAGAACTTGAGTTGGTTACAATGGGCTGATTGTCTCTAAGGACGATCAGATTACAAGTAGCAATTGTACAATAGAAGTCCGAGTGTCGAGTAATGGTCTGGCAGGACTTCAGGCCTTAGAAGATGATAAGGCCGAAACTTCGGGCCTTAGATGAAGGTCTGGCAAATGTGAGAATCTTCAATGATGGCCTGGCAAAGATGAGAGCTTCATGTGAAAGACTGGCAGAGCGTAGAATGTCAGGTGGTGGTCCGGCGGAGTGACGGCGTTAGGCGGTGGTCCGGTGGAGCACAGGGCGTCAGGTGGTGGTCCGGCGGAGTGACGGCGTTAGGCGGTGGTCCGGTGGAGCACAGGGCATCAGGTGGTGGTTCGGCTGAGTGACGGCGTTAGGCGGTGGTCCGGTGGAGAACAAGGCGTCAGGTGGTGGTCTGGCGGAGTGACGACGTTAAGTGGTGGTCCGGTGGAGCACAGGGCGTCAGGTGGTTGTTCGGCTGAGTGACGGCGTTAAGCGGTGGTCCGATGGAGCACAGGGCGTCAGGTGGTGGTCCGGCGGAGTGACGACGTTAAGTGGTGGTCCGGTGGAGCACAGGGCGTCAGGTGGTGGTCCGGTGGAGTGACGGCGTTATGTGGTGGTTCGGTGGAGCACAGGGCGTCAGGTGGTGGTCCGGTGGAGTGACGGCGTTAGGTGGTGGTCCGGTGGAGTGACGGCATTAGGTGGTGGTCCGGTGGGGCACAGGGCGTCAGGTGGTGGTCCGGCGGAGTGACGGCGTTAGGCGGTGGTCCGGCGAAACTCCGGCGGTGGTCGAGAAGGCTAAGAAGTAAGAGCGATCTTCGATCTCTCTCTTTTTTCCTTAAGCTCCGGAGGGTCCCTTTTCAAGAGAAGAGGGGGCTCTATTTATAGATTTTTGGAATGGCATAGCCCGTAAATAGGTGGAGGATCAAGGGTTAGTTGGGAGTGGTTGAATGGACGGTTGATCTTGAATCCTACGATTGTGCACCGTTTGTTGGACATTTGAAGGTCTTAGAAATGTCGGAATTCATCGATCTTGGGCTCGTTGGATTCATCTCGTCGAGTCGTTCAATTAGACTATAAGCTCGTAAAAATAGGAGACCGTTTGGTAACTCAAACAGTGTTATGAAGCTTCCAACAGCGCTTCGGGTCCTTGATTTGGACCCATTTAGACTCGGATTGAGTTGAATTTGGTGTTGTTGGGTTCGTATTTTTGAGACGCTCAGTTTGACTATAAGCTCACTGAAATCAGAGTTCAGATGATCCCGAATTTAAATTTTGCAGTTTCCAACATGCTTTTTGCCACGAGATTCGTGCCCGATCAAGATAATTTTTTAGACGGCGTATTAGTTGCCCCCTTATTTTAAGACATTGACGCTCTAGAAGTCCGAAAATATATGTGTTGACATTTCATATTGATCGAATCGCAAAAAATTGAGTTCCAAAATAAAAAATTTGCTCAAATGTTATCATAGAGGCCCCGTTGAGCTCCGAAAGTGACAAAATTGGATCTAGAACGTCGAAAAACCTTTTCGGGCACTCCAAAAACGTTCAATTTGGACTTTTCTGCATGAAAATCGAGTACCAAATATTTGCTACAGTACCCGTCTGCTACAGTACGCCCCCTGCACATTGCTTGCGGTTGCTGCATTGTCACTTGCGGTTGCTACAGTACCCGCCAGCGTTTGCTACAGTGCCGCTACAGTTTTTTTTTTTTTTTAGAGAGAGTGGGAGAGTTTTTTATTTTTAATCCTCCAACTCCTCATTCTTCCTATAAATAGACCCCTCATAGGGCCTTAATCCTTACACCTTCTCCTTCTCCACTCTTCTCTCAGTAGAGGCTTTCCCCTGCCCCTTGGACAATTCCATTGTCCAATAGCAGGGTCCTTCTTTGCGAGAAAGAACTTTCTTCTCCTTCTCTTCTCTCAGTGGAGGCTTTCCCCTACCCTTTGCATAATTTCATTGTCCAATATCAGGGTCCCTCATTGAGTTGAAGAGACCCTTTTTTCTTCCTCCACCTCAAGCTGAGGCCTTCCCCGGGTCTTGTGCAGGCGGTATCCTTTGTGCAATTCTAGGGCCCCTCACTGAATTGAAGAGACTCTTTTTTCTTTCTCCTTCTCCTCAAGGTGAGGCCTTCCCCTGGTCTTGTGCAGGCGATATCCCTTGTGCAATTCTAGGGCCCTTCACTGAGTTGAAGAGACCCTTTTTTCTTGTGAGAGATTCCACAACCAAGAGAGATTCGTAGTTGGTTCACAACGGAGGTCAGGGAGAACCGTAGTTGGAGAAGGAGGTCGTAAGGACAGTATTTGACAGAGGAAGTTGCAAGGACCGTTGTCGGTGAAGGAGGTAGTAAGGATCGTAGTCGTCGATGTAGATTGAAAGAATGGTTGTCGATGAGCGAATGAGATTGGAAGTTTGATGACGGGCGCAAGTCCGACGATGGGCGTAAGTCTGATGTTGGGTATATGTCTGACCAAAATTCGCCTACAGGCAGTAGTTCGTCGACAGGTAGTAGTCCGACAGCAGACAGAAGTCCAATATTGGATAGAAGCACTAAAGCGGGTAGAAGATCAATGAAAGTCCTTTGACAGGCAATAGTCCATCGACAGATAGTAGTCTGACGGCAGACAGAAGTCCGACGTCAGGTAGAAGCACTGAATCGGGTAAAAGACCGATGAAAGTCCATTGACGGGTAATAGTTCATCGACAAGTAGTAGTCCGATGGCAGGCAGAAGTCCAACGTTGGGTAGAAGTACTGAGTCGGGCAGAAGGCCGACGAAAGTCCATCGACGGGCAATAGTCCGTTGATAGGTAGTAGTATGACGGCAGACAGAAGTCTGATGTCAGGTAGAGGTGAAGCGTTGGGTAGAAGATCGACGAAAGTCCGTCGACGGGTAGAAGTATGACGACGGTTAGTAGTCTGATGGCACATAGAAGTCCGACGCCGGGTAGAAGACCGACGAAAGTCCATCGACGGGCAGAAGTTCGACGACAATGAGAAGTCTGACGTCGGGTAGAAGTCCTATCCGAGGTTGTATGCTGGAGCCTTGTTCGACGACATTAACTTGTGTGGAAGAGGTCGGGAGAATCCACCAAGGATGTAAGACCTATCCGAAGTTATATGTCGGAGCCCTGCTCGACGACGTTAACCTATGTGGAAGAGGTCAAGAGAATCCACCAAGGATGTGAGACCTATCCGAGGTTGTATGTCGGAGCCTTTGCTCGACGATGTTAACCTGTGTGAAAGAGGTCGGGAGAATCCACCAAGGATGTAAGACCTATCCGAGGTTATATGTCGGAGCCCTGCTCGACGACGTTAACCTGTGTGGAAGAGGTCGAGAGAATCCACCAAGGATGTAAGACCTATCTGAGGTTATATGTCGGAGCCCTGCTCGACGACGTTAACCTGTGTGGAAGAGGTCGAGAGAATCCACCAAGGATGTGAGACCTATCCGAGGTTATATGTCGGAGCCTTTGCTCGACGACGTTAACCTGTGTGGAAGAGGTTGAGAGAATCCACCAATGATGTAAGACCTATCCGAGGTTATATGTCGGAGCCTTGCAAGATGACGTTAATGAAAGTTCGATGGGGATGTTAAGCCCTTATGAACTTATTCCCAAAGCTAATTAAGAGAGAGGTGATTTGGAAAAGAAGAATCTTTTAAACAAAGACAAAAACCTAAACCAAAATCACCACAAAAAGTGCGGAAGAAAAATAAATGCGGAAACGATAATAAGAAAAGAACACACCGGATTTATAGTGGTTCTGTCAAACCTTGACCTACGTCCACTCCTTGGAGGCACCCTCCAAGTATTGCACTAACACAAAGTGACTCTCCTTTAGCCCCCACAGCTAGGCGGAGAAGCCCTTACAAAATCACTTCCACCTCTCCCGGTGCGGCGGAGTTGCCGGGTCCTTTGACACCAAAGAGACTTCTTCTTTGGTGAATTTACCTCGAGACAAGCCTTGAATCCGATGGTACTAAGGTGCGAGTTCGCCGGAGCAACCGTGTGGAACCCCTTCCACACTCCCTTGAGTCCCCCCTCACAGGATCTTCTCCCTCTCTCAAACTCCACCTTTTCCTCTCTCCCTTTCAAGCTCTCTCTTCAAGTTTCCCCCACAAGAACGAAGCTACAATGGTTGCCAAAGACACTTACAAAGTGCCTTGTCATAGCTTAAATAGAAGAGCTAAAAACGAGCTCATTAATGCAAGTTGCCGACATTATCGTCCAGGACGATAGCCAAATCGTCCTGGCCGATTAGTTTAAATATGAGGAAAATCGTCCTGAATATCGACCTGAAATGAAGCTAGACAATGTCTAATCGTCCCGGACGATCTTGCGATCGGCCTGGACGAAATCCCCATTAATTGCTTTCCAAAACTGCCTGAGAAATTTTGGAATAATTGACCTGGATCGGCCAGGCCAATATTTTATAGTCCAGGCCGATATACCAGGACGATATCCAAAAATATGATTTTCCTAAGTAGATATGGCGGCAGATTCTTGCTGAATTGAGCCGATCGTCCTGGCCGATACAAAATCATCCAGGACGATGTGTTTTGCAAAAAGACGGCTGCTTTAATGAGAATGCCCTAATTAGGATTTCTACTTTTGTCAGATCGTCCAGGACGATATAAATATCGTCCCGGACGATGTTACCAAAAATAAAAATCTTTTAGGGCACAACAGAAAATCTTCCACGTTACAAAACATCAGATACCACACCAAATACAACAGACTCAAGAAAGGAAAAAGATTACAAACTGACACAGACCTAGTCTGAGCTGGTTCCAGATTGCAGTCTGATCGTGTGGACCTGAAACATTAGCACATAAGGCAATCGTAGAGAAATAAGGAATGTTTGCTATCATCAAAATCATAGATCCGTAACAGTTAACCTGTGTGGAAGAGGTCGAGAGAATCCACCAAGGATGTAAGATCTATCTGAGGTTATATGTCGGAGCCCTGCTCGACGACGTTAACCTGTGTGGAAGAGGTCGAGAGAATCCACCAATGATGTGAGACCTATCCGAGGTTGTATGTCGGAGACTTTGCTCGACGACGTTAACCTGTGTGGAAGAGGTCGAGAGAATCCACCAAGGATGTGAGACCTATCCGAGGTTGTATGTCGGAGCCTTGTTCGATGACGTTAACCTGTGTGGAAGAGGTCGAGAGAATCCTCCAAGGATGTAAGACCTATCCGAGGTTATATGTCGGAGCCCTGCTCGACGACGTTAACCTGTGTGGAAGAGGTCGAGAGAATCCACCAAGGATGTGAGACCTATCCGAGGTTGTATGTCGGAGACTTTGCTCAACGACGTTAACCTGTGTGGAAGAGGTCGAGAGAATCCACCAAGGATGTGAGACCTATCCGAGGTTGTATGTCGGAGCCTTGTTCGACAACGTTAACCTGTGTGGAAGAGGTTGAGAGAATCCTCCAAGGATGTAAGACCTATCCGAGGTTATATGTCGGAGCCCTGCTCGACGACGTTAACCTGTGTGGAAGATGTCGAGAGAATCCACCAAGGATGTGAGACATATCTGAGGTTGTATGTCGGAGACTTTGCTCGACGATGTTAACCTGTGTGGAAGAGGTCATATCGAATTCCGCTGGGATTGATCATATAGTGACTGAGCTACAATAACGATTATGTATTTAATCGAATCAAGGATATTAAAGTTCACAGGTTGTGCGAATATAATTTCACTCGAAGAAGATAAAGAAAACAAAGTCTTACGATATTAAATAAAAGCATAGCTCCCTAAGATAACTTAGGGAGGGGGAAGCTACAAACACCACAAATAACATTCAAAATTAAAGACAAACAATACTGAAGTCGCACAATACTAAAGACATACGATACTTAAAACAAGTAGCACTATTGTGCTCTACACAATTCAAACTCGGTAAGGCGTGGGTAGGCCCCCAGCGATGGTCCCGATTTCCCCCACTATTTGGCGATTATTTATCGACTACCTTTGTTGTTGATTCTGCCCCCCAGTCGGACCAACTTCATCTCGAGCTGGGGTATTCTTGATGAATTGTCGGAGAGATCCTTGCCGGATCAGTCTCTCAACTTCTTCCTTGAGCTGCCAAAATGCTTCAGTAGTGTGCCCACGGCTACGATAGAAGTGGCAATATTGCTCTTGGTTTCCGACATTGGATTTCAAAGGGTGTGACCATTTTACGTTCTCCTGATCCCGGATGGCCATTAATACATTTGCTTGGTATGTATTGAGTGGTGTGTACTGTCACGACCCGACCCGACGGGGACGGATCCCGCCCGAGCCGGATCGCGACGAAGCGCAGAACTTACTTGCTTAACCAGGATCTGGCTTTGGATTAGGTTGCTGAACTGATCTTCCAAATTCTTAACTCAACAGAAACACACAGAACAACAGAGAACAACAGAGCTACTAAAAATATCAAATGCAGCGGAACAAAACATCTATCTTTTCATTTCCTCAAAATAATCATCTACAGAACAGTACATGGCTTTCAACAGAAAGAAAGACAGAACAGGAAAGCCATGACTGTACAAAAATCAAAAAGTACAAAAGTACCTAATCGGATCAGACTCTGAAACTAATCCTGGACCTCCTTGCCCTTCCCAGAACCTGAAAACCACCAGAAAGCAAGGGTGAGCTCAACAGCTCAGTAAAGCAACAAACCACCAATCTAAATTCTCAGAAACCAAAACCAAATTCATCAGACAGAAGTCAGATCAGAAATCGGAACAGAATCGGAAATCAGAACTTATACGGACAGATATCAAATCAGAATCGGAATCGTACAGATCATATCAGAACAAATCAACAGAGTCAGAATCAGAATTCAGAAATCAGAATCGTACGGAACATATCATATCATAATCACAATGTCGTACAGAACAGAACAGATACCGAAAACATAACAGATACATATAGCTAAATGCCCTGACACTGACGGAATCTCTACGGATTCCGGCCCCTTATGCCTCCCTTCCCAGACACTAACTGAATCTCACAGGATCCAGGCCCCTTATGTCTCCCTTTGTGCTCACGGCACCAAAACAGATGTGCTTATAGCACCAAAACAGAATTCATCGGATCCGGAACGAAACAGATATCAGAATGTATATTGAGTTCATTTCAGAATTTCCCGTTCACTAACTGAATCTCATAGGATTCAGGCCCCTTATAACTCCCTTTTTATAGCTTAATCACATAGCATTTCAATTCAGAAGAAATCCGGACATTTCAGAAATTACCCGAAAATCGGGCAGCACAACGGCAGTATATAGAATTTACACAAAAATTCCTGCAAAGAAAATTTACCGAATTCGCACAGAACATAGATAATCACATTCCAGAACATTTATTCTACTGAACAGATAATTTCCAATTTCACAGAAAAATCAGGTCGACTAAAAACACAGTCGAATCAAAAATACCCGGACGAAAATCTTCAAAATATAATCAAAACGTGCACACCCGGCACGGCAACGATATACGAAAAGTTACGCGGTAAAAACTGAACCAATCAAAAGATACGGACGAAAAACCGTAACGAAAACTAAATCCGGACAGAAAAATACCGCCAACCGCGACGGAACTGAAAATTGAGAAAGACGGAATGTGCCTTACCTCGTGCACAGCAATATCCTCAACAGTCACTTCGCTCGAAAACGGCTCCGCGTCTTCCCGAAATCAACTTTTCCAAATTGCTCTTTTTCTCTCTCCTCAGACGAAAAATCAGATATTTATTTTTTTAACTTTTCTCTCTCTTCAAATCGTCTGAATCCCTTAAATCCTCTTCAGATCGGCCTGGCCGATCGTCCAGATCGTCCTGGACGATCAGACCAAACCACAGATCGCCTGGCCGATACTCCAGGGCGATGATCAGGCCGATCCTTATGAACAGTGTCAATCGGCCTGGCCGATGTCCCCGATCGGCCTGGACGATCAGACCAAAACCCATCGTCCTGGGACGATTTTTCAGGCCGATGTTTACTATTCATAGGCGATAAAAACCTCCATTCACTGACTTGTGCCATCCACTGATCGTCCCGGGACGATGCCTCGATCGGCCTGGACGATCCCTACAGGAAAATCACCTGGAGCAATTCTGGACAGATTCTGGAGCTGAAATGCACAGATCGTCCCAGGACGATCCCAGATCGGCCTGGACGATACTGGAGCAGTTTGAAATATTACAATCTCCCCAACTCAGAAAAATGTCGTCCTCGACATTATCCAATCCAAACTCAGTCAAAACAAGTACGGGTACGACCGTCTCATATCAGACTCTTTTTCCCAAGTTGCTTCCCGTGCAGTCCGGTGCTTCCACTGGACTTTAACCATCGGAATCTCTTTATTTCTTAACTTGCGGACGTCGTACGCCAAAATCAACTCTGGCTCTTCCTTATACGCCAGATTCTCCTGAATCTCAACCTCGTCAGCTGATACCTTCTTCCCAGAGTCGGATACCCACTTCCTCAGAGTGGATACGTGAAACACATTATGCACATCAGGCATAGAATCAGAAAGCAATAGGCGATAAGCAGCTTTTCCAATTCTTTCCAAAATCTCAAATGGTCCAACATACCTTGGACTAAGCTTGCTTACCTGACCAAATCTGCTCACACCTTTCATCGGGCTGACTCTGACATACACAAAGTCACCAACCTGAAACTCAACAAATCTGTGTTTCTGATTATAATACTTCTGCTGACGATCTTGAGCGGCTTTCAATCTTTCTCTTATCAAATGAATCTTCTGAGCAGTTTCATCAGCAAAAGTGGCACCCAAAGCCTGTCTATCTCCGACCTCCGTCAGAGTCAAAGGAGTACGGCACTTCCTGCCATACAGAGCCTCGTACGGTGCCATACCGATACTGGACTGAAAACTGTTGTTATAAGCAAACTCAATCAGCGGAATATGATCTTCCCAGCTTCCGCTAAAGTCCAGAACACAAAGTCTCAACAGATCTTCCAGTACCTGAATAGTCCTCTCAGACTGTCCGTCGGTCTGAGGATGAAAGGCTGTACTGAAATGCAATTTCGTACCCAAGCCTTGCTGAATGCCTTTCCAAAGTCTGGAAGTAAAACGTCCATCTCGATCAGATACAATCACACGAGGCACACCGTGCAATCTGACTATCTCTTTCACATATATCTGTGCCAAGCGTTCAACTGAATCCGTCTGTCTGATCGGAAGAAAATGGGCTGACTTCGTCAATCGATCCACAACTACCCAAATAGCATCGTGTCCTTGTCGTGATCGAGGAAAACCCATAGCAAAATCCATCGTTACCTCCTCCCATTTCCACTCAGGGATAGGCAACGACTGCAACAGTCCACCTGGTCGCTGATGCTCTGCCTTCACCAACTGACAGGCTTCGCATCTCGACACAAATTCCGCCACATCCTTCTTCATCCCAGGCCACCAGAACAAAAGCTTCATATCAGCGTACATCTTACCACTGCCTGGATGAACAGTGTAGCCTGAATGATGAGATTCATACAGAATCTCCCGCCTCAAATCTCTAAACACAGGTACCCACAACCTGTTCTTACAGAAAATAGCACCAGAATCAGAAATTCGAAGTTCAGGAGTCTTACCAGATCCAATCTGAGCTAGCAACTTCGAATAATCAGAATCTGACTTCTGGGCTTCTTGAATCCGTGTCTCCAAAGTAGACTGAATACTCATCTGAGCCAACTCCAAATCACTGGAGGAAATCACCTCCAACTGCAATCTCTCCAAATCACGAATCAGAAAGTCATCACAGGTAAGCTGAATACCTGAGAATCCAGAAGACTTCCTGCTCAAAGCATCTGCTACCACATTCGCCTTCCCAGGCTGATACTGAATAGTCAGGTCATAGTCCTTGATCAACTCGAGCCACCGCCTCTGTCTCAGATTCAAATCCTTCTGAGTAAAAATGTACTTCAGGCTCTTATGATCAGTAAACATCTCACATGTGACGCCATACAGGTAATGCCGCCAAATCTTCAAAGCAAAAACAACTGCAGCTAACTCCAAATCATGTGTCGGGTAATTCTTCTCATGTGGTTTCAACTGTCTCGAAGCATAAGCAATTACCTGACCATGCTGCATCAGAACGCAACCCAGTCCTTTCAGTGAAGCATCACTGAACACCTGAAAACCTTCCGTACCTGACGGAAGCGCCAACACTGGAGCTGAAGTCAAACAATCCTTCAATCTCTGAAAACTAGCTTCACACTCCGGTGTCCAAACAAAAGGAACTGACTTCTGAGTCAGTCTCGTCAGAGGAGTCGAAATCTGTGAAAATCCTTTCACAAACTTCCTATAATACCCGGCCATGCCTAAGAAACTACGTACCTCAAATACCGTAGTCGGCCTTGGCCAATCAGCAACCGCCTGTATCTTCTGGGGATCTACAGAAATGCCTTCTCCGCTAATCACGTGCCCCAGAAATGAAATGCTCTTCAGCCAGAATTCACACTTGGAGAACTTGGCATACAGCTGATGCCTCCTCAGAGTCTCCAATACAATCCTCAAATGGCTGGCATGCTCGTCCTCAGAAGCAGAATATACCAGAATATCGTCAATGAAGACGATCACAAACTGATCCAAATACTCCCTGAATACTCGGTTCATCAGATCCATGAAAATAGCGGGCGCATTGGTTACCCCAAAAGGCATAACCAAGAACTCGTAGTGCCCGTACCGAGTACTGAAAGCAGTCTTCACCACATCAGATTCCTTCACCTTCACCTGATAATATCCGGATCTCAAATCAATCTTCGAAAATACCGAAGATCCGGAAAGCTGGTCAAACAAGTCGTCTATCCGAGGCAAAGGATACTTGTTCTTGATCGTGGCCTTGTTCAAATCTCTGTAATCAATACACATACGGAGTGTACCGTCCTTCTTCTTCACAAACAGAACAGGTGCTCCCCAAGGAGAAACACTAGGACGTACAAACCCTCTGTCAACCAATTCCTGAAGCTGAACTTTCAACTCAGAAAGTTCTTTCGGTGCCATCCTGTACGGAGCTTTCGATATCGGAGCGGTACCCGGAAAAACATCGATAGAGAACTCCACATCTCTATCCGGAGGTAAACCAACCAACTCTTCAGGAAAAACATCAGTAAACTCCCGTACCACAGGGATCTCAGAAACAGAACCAACCTCCAGGTTCAGATCCCGCACCGAAGCCAAAAATACTGGATATCCTTTCTTCCACATTCTGCTCACCTCTAACGCAGAAATCAGACTGGAGAGAACACCTCGTAATCCCTGAAATACAACTCTCTCTCCAGCCACAAGCAAACTCACTTGCTTCTTCAGACAGTCAATCTGAGCCTCATACCGACTCAGCCAATCCATTCCCAGAATCACATCATACGAAGAAATCGGCAATCGAATCAAACTAGATTTCCACTTCTTGCCAGAAATCTCGATCTCACACAAACAAAACTGTCGAGCAATCAATGGATTCCCAGCCGGTAAAATCACAGACAAAGAAACCGGTAAAACCATCGAATCCAAATGTAAAAGCTCAAAACAATGCTCGGACAGAAAAGAATGACTCGCTCCAGAGTCAAACAAAACACGACAGGGCTGATCAGAAATGTAAACCGTACCTGTCACAACATCCGGAGCATCTCGAGCCTCCTGCTGACTCAAGCTGTAAACTCGAGGCTGAACTGGAGCAGGAGCTGAAGCAACAGAACTACTCTGCTCCCTCTGAACAGTAGGTGGTCTCCGTGGTGCAGAACTAGAACCACCACCTCTACCAGCAAATCCCTCAGGGCGTGGAGGAACAGTCCTCGGTCTTCCTGCTGCTGAACCAACAGGTCTGACGAAGCCCTCAGATCGCTGCTCATATCCCATCTGTGGACATTCTGCAATCCTATGTCCCGGCTGACCGCATCTGAAACAAAGACCAGCTATCCTGTAGCACTGGCCATGGTGTCGCCGTCCACAACTCTGGCACACAGGTGCCGAACTGACAGATCCAGAACCAGTCGTACTGGTAGCAGTACCAGACGATCCTCCGCTCCTCCTGGATTCTCCAGATCCAGAACCAGGAACAAATCTCCTCTTCCCAGAGGAACCACTGCCAGAAGTATCTCCTCCAAATCTCTTCCTACTCGCAGACCACCGCTGCTGAGTAGTCGTCATGTCGTTCTCAATCAGACGAGCTCGCTCCACAAGCTCAGAGAAATCAGTAATCCGGAACGGTATCAAAGGCTGCCTCAAAGTGTCTCGTAAGCCTCTCAGAAATCGGTAACACCTCTCAGCCGAAGTGCTAACCAGCTGCGGAGCGTACCTGGCTAATGCAGTAAACTCAGCCTCATACTGCATCACCGTCTTGCTCCCCTGAACCAGCCTCAGAAAACTCTCCTGCATCTGCTGTCGTGCAGAAGGGGGAACAAACCAGTCTCTGAACACTTCAGTGAACTCTTCCCAAGTGATCAAAGAGTTCAATCTGCCCTGAAATCTGGCTGCCTGCTGGCCATCCCACCAGTGCTCAGCCTCTCCATCTAACAGAAAAACAGCCAACGGAACCTTCCTGTCTGCCGGACACTGCATCCCGTCAAAAGTCTTCTCTAATCTCCTCAGCCACTCCTCGGCTGCTCTGGGCTCAACAGCGCCCTCAAACCTCGGAGGCTTCAACCTCAAAAACAACTGCAGGTGTCGATCGATGTCCTCAGATCTAACAGTAGAAGCTCTGCTCTGAGTCTCGCTCATCATCTGAGCAACCAACGAAGCAAACTGGGACAGTGTGTCAGCACCGACCACTGGGGCTGTACTCCCCACTGGTGCTGCCTGATCATCACTCTGACCGTCTGTCATGTCTGGGTCTGGCTGATCCATACAGAAAAATCCAGAAAATCCGGAAAACTATCACAAAAACAACACAAAAACAATACAATAAAAAGCCAAACGACCCAAAACTACCTCCCAGACAGACTCACTGATCACTTCCTAAAGCTCTGTTTTACAATCCAACCTGTTTCCAAAACCAGTGCTCTGATACCACAAAAGCTTGTCACGACCCGACCCGACGGGGACGGATCCCGCCCGAGCCGGATCGCGACGAAGCGCAGAACTTACTTGCTTAACCAGGATCTGGCTTTGGATTAGGTTGCTGAACTGATCTTCCAAATTCTTAACTCAACAGAAACACACAGAACAACAGAGAACAACAGAGCTACTAAAAATATCAAATGCAGCGGAACAAAACATCTATCTTTTCATTTCCTCAAAATAATCATCTACAGAACAGTACATGGCTTTCAACAGAAAGAAAGACAGAACAGGAAAGCCATGACTGTACAAAAATCAAAAAGTACAAAAGTACCTAATCGGATCAGACTCTGAAACTAATCCTGGACCTCCTTGCCCTTCCCAGAACCTGAAAACCACCAGAAAGCAAGGGTGAGCTCAACAGCTCAGTAAAGCAACAAACCACCAATCTAAATTCTCAGAAACCAAAACCAAATTCATCAGACAGAAGTCAGATCAGAAATCGGAACAGAATCGGAAATCAGAACTTATACGGACAGATATCAAATCAGAATCGGAATCGTACAGATCATATCAGAACAAATCAACAGAGTCAGAATCAGAATTCAGAAATCAGAATCGTACGGAACATATCATATCATAATCACAATGTCGTACAGAACAGAACAGATACCGAAAACATAACAGATACATATAGCTAAATGCCCTGACACTGACGGAATCTCTACGGATTCCGGCCCCTTATGCCTCCCTTCCCAGACACTAACTGAATCTCACAGGATCCAGGCCCCTTATGTCTCCCTTTGTGCTCACGGCACCAAAACAGATGTGCTTATAGCACCAAAACAGAATTCATCGGATCCGGAACGAAACAGATATCAGAATGTATATTGAGTTCATTTCAGAATTTCCCGTTCACTAACTGAATCTCATAGGATTCAGGCCCCTTATAACTCCCTTTTTATAGCTTAATCACATAGCATTTCAATTCAGAAGAAATCCGGACATTTCAGAAATTACCCGAAAATCGGGCAGCACAACGGCAGTATATAGAATTTACACAAAATTCCTGCAAAGAAAATTTACCGAATTCGCACAGAACATAGATAATCACATTCCAGAACATTTATTCTACTGAACAGATAATTTCCAATTTCACAGAAAAATCAGGTCGACTAAAACACAGTCGAATCAAAAATACCCGGACGAAAATCTTCAAAATATAATCAAAACGTGCACACCCGGCACGGCAACGATATACGAAAAGTTACGCGGTAAAAACTGAACCAATCAAAAGATACGGACGAAAAACCGTAACGAAAACTAAATCCGGACAGAAAAATACCGCCAACCGCGACGGAACTGAAAATTGAGAAAGACGGAATGTGCCTTACCTCGTGCACAGCAATATCCTCAACAGTCACTTCGCTCGAAAACGGCTCCGCGTCTTCCCGAAATCAACTTTTCCAAATTGCTCTTTTTCTCTCTCCTCAGACGAAAAATCAGATATTTATTTTTTTAACTTTTCTCTCTCTTCAAATCGTCTGAATCCCTTAAATCCTCTTCAGATCGGCCTGGCCGATCGTCCAGATCGTCCTGGACGATCAGACCAAACCACAGATCGCCTGGCCGATACTCCAGGGCGATGATCAGGCCGATCCTTATGAACAGTGTCAATCGGCCTGGCCGATGTCCCCGATCGGCCTGGACGATCAGACCAAAACCCATCGTCCTGGGACGATTTTTCAGGCCGATGTTTACTATTCATAGGCGATAAAAACCTCCATTCACTGACTTGTGCCATCCACTGATCGTCCCGGGACGATGCCTCGATCGGCCTGGACGATCCCTACAGGAAAATCACCTGGAGCAATTCTGGACAGATTCTGGAGCTGAAATGCACAGATCGTCCCAGGACGATCCCAGATCGGCCTGGACGATACTGGAGCAGTTTGAAATATTACATGTACTCCTTTTCTTGACGAGGTTCTTGTCGCGGCTGTGAGGGTCGAGGAGAAAGATTATAGCTTCCCTGCTTCTTCCTTTGTGATGGGGGGTTCTCCATCCCTGGGGGTTTTTTACGCTTCCCGGTTGTCTGCTCGAATTGCTTCCTATGAGCATTGATGGCTTCATCGGCAGTGATTTAAGCTTCTACTCGATGGATAAGATCCGCATATGAATGTACCGTTTCTCGTATGAGTGCCGAGTAGAAGGGGCCCGGGCGAAGCCCTCCAAGAAATACACCTCAAAGCAATTCAGGATCTATTCCTGGAATTTGTCGGGCTTCTGTGGAAAATCTTTGAAAGTATCCTTTAAGAGATTCACCCTCGTTCTGACGTATCCTTAAAAGATGGGAGGAGTCTTTAATCATTCTTCGGTTGGTGACAAATTGTTCGATAAATAATTTGGCCAATTTAACAAATAGCGGAATGGACCGGGGTGGCAGTGAGTAGAACCATGTTCGAGCTTGCCCTTTGAGGGTAGCTGGGAAGACTTGGCATAAAAGCGCATCAGAGGCTTGTTGGATGTGCATTATGGTTCTATAGTGATCGATATGTTCGTACGGGTCAGATGTCCCGTCGTATGAATCGATGTTCGGAAGTTTGAACCTTGCTAGAATAGGGTGTTGAAGGATGGCTTCAGTCAGGGGTGATGACTCCTGAAAATCTCTATGACGAAGAGATTGTCTTATATTTTCAACGGGGAACTCTTCTCGTACTAGTCTTCGTAATTCATGCCGTAGGGCATTACGGTGGAGTTCGGCGATGTGTCACCGAGTTAAATCTTGGGGGGCATCCGGAGGAATGTGATGTTGGCGGCCTACCCGCGAAGGATGTGTAGAGCTTGCTATGTCAGCAAGCTCATTTTCCGGACGTGTTGGAGGACGCATTCTTGATGATGGAAGGGGAACTTCGACATGAAGAACATCTTCAAATTCTGGTGGGTCTCGAGGAAGAAGTATATCTTCTTAAGGTGCTAGTGTCGGTCCTCGAGTCTCTCGTAGGAGTTGAAGGATCTCATTATGCGAGTCCTCCATCTTTCTGATACGATCTTCCAGGGATGGTTTTGAAGTTCCTTCTCCGACAGGGTTTCGACTACCATGGTGAAAAGAATCAGATGCCTGACGTCCTTGATTCAGGAACTGATTTCGAGATTGATGTGAAAGTTCCTTCTCCTGACAGGGTTTCGACTACGAAGGATGCGATTACTACGCCTGTTGACCATGGCGGTGATGCTTCAAGATAGTGGGATTATCGTTTCCCACAAACGGCGCCAAACTGTTGTGGACTAGAATATACGCGGCGATAGAGTTTTAATTGTTCGTCTTAGCGTTATACGGATATCCAGTTCATACACAGAGAACACAAGATTTTTTACGTGGAAAACCCTTAAAAGGGGAAAAACCACGGGGCCTAGCCCAGTTGAAAAGATTTCACTAGAACTTGAGTTGGTTACAATGGGCTGATTGTCTCTAAGGACGATCAGATTACAAGTAGCAATTGTACAATAGAAGTCCGAGTGTCGAGTAATGGTCTGGCAAGACTTCAGGCCTTAGATGATGATAAGGCCGAAACTTCGGGCCTTAAATGAAGGTCTGGCAAATGTGAGAATCTTCAATGATGACCTGGCAAAGATGAGAGCTTCAGGTGAAAGACTGGCAGAGCGTAGAGCGTTAGGTGGTGGTCCGGCGGAGTGACGACGTTAGGCGGTGGTCCGGTGGAGCACAGGGCGTCAGGTGGTGGTCCGGCGGAGTGACGACATTAGGCGGTGGTCCGGTGGAGCACAGGGCGTCAGGTGGTGGTTCGGCTGAGTGACGGCGTTAAGCGGTGGTCCGGTGGAGAACAGGGCGTTAGGTGGTGGTCCGGCGGAGTGCCGGAGTGACGACGCTAAGTAGTGGTCCGGTGGAGCACAGGGCGTCAGGTGGTTGTTCGGCTGAGTGACGGTGTTAACCGGTGGTCCTGGTGGAGCACAGGGCGTCAGGTGGTGGTCCGGCGGAGTGACGACGTTAAGTGGTGGTCCGGTGGAGCACAGAGCTTCAGGTGGTGGTCCGGTGGAGTGACGGCGTTAGGTGGTGGTCCGGTGGAGCACATGGCGTCAGGTGGTGGTTCGGTGGAGTGACGGCATTAGGTGGTGGTCCGGTGGAGCACAGGGCGTCAGGTGGTGGTCCGGTGGAGTGACGGCGTTAGGTGGTGGTCCAGTGGGGCACAGGGCGTCAGGTGGTGGCCGACGGAGTGACGGCGTTAGGCGGTGGTCCGACGAAACTCCGGCGGTGGTCGAGAAGGCTAAGAAGTAAGAGCGATCTTCGATCTCTCTCTTTTTTCCTTAAGCTCTGGGGGGTCCCTTTTCAAGAGAAGAGGGGGCTCTATTTATAGATTTTGGGAATGGCATAGCCCGTAAATAGGTGGAGGATCAAGGGTTAGTTGGAAGTGGTTGAATGGACGGTTGATCTTGAATCCTACGATTGTGCACCGTTCGTTGGACATTTGAAGGTCTTAGAGATGTCGGAATTCATCGATCTTGGGCTCGTTGGATTCGTCTCGTTGAGCCGTTTGATTCGAGTATAAGCTCGTGAAAATCGGAGACCGTTTGGTAACTCAAACAGTGTTATGAAGCTTCCAACAACGCTTCGGGTCATTGATTTGGACTCATTTAGACTCGGATTGAGTTGAATTTGGTGTTGTTGGGTTCGTATTTTTGAGACGCTCAGTTTGACTATAAGCTCGCTGAAATCAGAGTTCAGATGATCCCAGATTTAAATTTTGAAGTTGCTCAATCGAAAGTCCTTACACTTAGACTTGTTCAATCAACCATGAAGAGGATGCCGCCGTAACCGTTGAATGCGATTCATACTCAAAATCAGACATTCTTGCTCATATGGCTTATGATCGAAGTGCCAAGGAGACCGACTTGTCATGCCCCAGGATTTCTAGTAAAATAATTTATTTTATATTTTTTTTTGCTCTTTTTATATCATTATTATCTTTTCAATTCAATCTATTCATTTATCAACCAGAATAATTTTAACGTCTAGAACTGATTAATTGCATAAACAATAGAAAATATAATTCACATTTTTTATAGTCCAGAATTACATCATATCAATAGAGTCCATAATAATATATTTAATAGTCACACTAATTACAAAAGAACACTAAACTAGGAATTGTAATAAAGTACACAAACATTACTATATATATAGTCTCAAGCTGTAGGCTCCTTATATGAAATCATTTAAATCATGTAATGAACGAATATCCCAATAAGTAACTAAAATTAATGCAATATAAAATATAAACAATATATTTTAAATCATATAAATAAATCTATGCATTAATATTTATGTTGATTATCTGTACTAATTGCCTAGATTATAATACAACACATCACAGTCCATAGTATCAATAATAGTGATCAGTATTAGTAACAGAGAATAATCTCAATAATAATAACAATCTTAAGAATAATAATACTAGTACATTATTAGTATCAGTAGTCGTTAATCCATAACAGTGATCAATATCATCAGTATAGTAATATGTAATCAATAATAGTAATCAATATCAATAATCAATAATTATTATTCTATTAGATGTTCAAATAAGGATATCTCAAAAGTATATTTCTCTTGTACTTATGACACTCAGACTCAATCAATCTTCAGCTCTTTATGACTCCCTATCGTTGCTCTAAAATTATTATATCGTTATATCATTATAGGATTATCTTTTTATATATATGATATCAATAAGTACCTCCTTTTTTATCGGATCAATATCAGTAGAAATACATTATATCCTTTCCTTTATCTGTCAAACAAGTATTATATTCTAGTACATATCAATCATTTCAACATGTCTTACAATTCAGTACATTTCACCAATCATAATAAATATTTTTTCATTTCAATTTCAATACACATTTTCACAAATATTTCACTGAAAATTTCCCATACAAAAATTTAACCGATGAAAATGCAAAAAATATTATATCAAATAGCTTATAATGATCTATTTTATGACATATAAAAAGTTATATGGTAAAAGTTCATAAAATTAGAAGATAATATAGTTTTAGTAGATTTAGGAGAGATAAATTTATAGAAATAAAAATCATCGAAAATGCAAGTGAGATGATAGTTGCTTACAACGATTATAATACTTTTCATAAATGGAACGACAGAAAAAAAATGCCCTGATGAACATTCTCTCCTCTTCTCCCAGTTCTCCATTTCTTACTGGTCAAGCCACGTGAGTGAGGGTTGAGGAATTCATAACTGGAGTAGCAACCAATCATGCTAGGCTTTAGTACACGAGCATGATGATGGATATCATTGCTTCGGAGTTGCAATTGTATTAATTTTTAATTATAATGATTATTTGTTAAATTAAAAATAACTTTATATTAAACTCAATATTTGTATTAAATTTATTGTAATATAATGAGTTATTTTAGTTCAAATCATTTTAGTAAGCGTGTTTTCACAATGTATCAAATATGTAAAGAATAATTTTTTGATAATATCAATATAACTTGTATATTTGATGCCTTTTTACTGTTCTTTAACTATTTATTTACTACGTAATCAATCGTATCAACTCAGTATCATCTTCTTAAAATTTTAAAACTAGGTTACATAGTTTTCAAAATCCTAAGTTATTTTCATTCATTTTCGACTATTCTTTTATTACATATTCACTATACTTTTATTGCAATTTTGTTGCACTTTTATTGAGTATTCACTTGTTTGATGCACTTTTACTATGTTTTTTGTGTTATTCTATATTGCGTACCACTACACTTCTCATGTTATTCAACATGTCTGAAGTTAATGAACAATATAAATAAGAAAGGAATGTAGTATTAAAGGAAGAAATACTATTTTATTGAAAATTACATGATTTGTTATTTTACGGGTAAAATTAATAAGAAAAAATATAATCTAATATGAATAAATTATAATACAAAGTGTACACAAAAATGCGTGTAAGCTGCGTATTTACTGCGTATCGAATGTGTCTTAAGAATTGAACTTGTAAGGAACAATTTTTTTGATAAATTGTCAAGAAACTTTATTGCATATTAGTTCTGTATTTATTGCGTATCAAATGTGCATTCATAAATAAACTTGTAAGGAATTTTTTTTAATGAACTGACAAGATAGTTTTACTATGTATTTACTGCGTATTTACTACATATCAAATTTCATTTGGAATTAAACTTGTAAGAAAGAATTTTTTTGATAAACTATTAATTATAAGCATTTTTTTAATTTGATGCTTTATTAACTGTGTATTGACTATGACAAAATAAAAACCAAAAAAAAAAAATTAAATCACGATATGCAAAATATAACAAATATAAGAGATTTACATGACACAATTAGGGTACCAAAAAATAAGAGGGGGGAAGGGGGTGGGCATTGCCCCTTGACTCCCGCCAAAGGGCTCTGTCTCCTCGGACCCCAACATATTCTCTAAGTGTATGAAAAAAAAAATTGTTATTCCTTAAGCCTACAGTTCTTTCAACTTCAAAAATTCATCTTCCTGGATATTTGCATACCACCTTTCAGACTCTGCGTCTTATGGACATATCATATGCTCGAAGAACGAACGTCCTCATCAAATCAATCTTCATCTTCATTGAATTTTTTTTCTTTTTTTTTTCTATCAATATGTAGCAAAAATTTATTATGCTGAAATCCTAAATATTGAGGATTTTTCGTGGTTATTTTCATTTAATAAAAAAGTGTCAATCCTAAATATTAAATATGAACAAAAAATCTTAAAAATGGGGGATTTATATACATACCATTTTATTTCATGCTATTTATATATCTAACACCTACAACTTTAATATTACATGGTTACCACCCATAAAACAAATATGGGTGCATTGAATGAAATATTAAAATTTATAGGGCGGTGTGAGGGTTTAGGGTTTATATGTGAGCTATATTTGATATAAAAATTTTATACAAGTGATAAGAGTGTAATATTAAAATTTTAGGACTATATTTTACTTTTACTGTGCTTTTTATGTTATGTTTCATCGTCTCCTGTTCTTGTGTATGATCCTCTCTGTATTTAGGACAATACTATTAGTAACATTACTACTTTAGTTAATGAATGTGACAATTTGGAGGACCAAAGGCTAACTATTTCTTCACTTCAAAATAATGCTATCTCTAAATTGCTGATAATGGACTGTATGTTGAATACTAATAAATCATCTAATAATGATGCCCCTCAATGTATTGTTCATGATCAGGGAACTGTTTCTGAGTTGGCTTTGGTTGTGATAGAGAATGTGGAACTTGGTTTGAATAGTAATGTTAGTGTTGTTGGAGATTTGTTGGAGGAATGTGAACTTTCTAAAAAGGTAAAGGAAAAGGATTCAAAAATTGATTGTCAGTCACCCTCTACCTCTCTTTATCATAGTGATGCTTTTACTAACACTGATGAGTAAGAATTTTTGACCAAATATTTTAATAAAGATGACATTGATACTAGTTTAATTAAAGCTTAAAATAAGTGTGGTAGAAAGAGTAAGAACCTTGTTTTATAATTGGCTAGAAACACCCGTTCACAAACTAGTAGTTAGTTTTGTTTTTATGTTTGTTGTGTCCTGGAGTATTCACGGCGATAGAGAAATATATAGTTAACATCTTAATTTTGTACGAAGATAAGTGAGAGGGTGTAGCGTTCATAAGAGACACAAGAGTTTCTACGTTGAAACCCTTAAAAATGGAAAAAACCACAGACCTGGCCCAGTTTGAATGAATCAACTAGTATTTGCAGTTGATTACAAATGAGACCCTTCCTTAAGAGAAGGCTTTGACTTGATGTCACAAATGTACATCATATAGAGCACATTACATGGTGGGAGTTACATATACATGTTTGTTTGGTCGGCAGGACCATAGTAGATAGGTTGAAGGCTAGAAAGACCGTTCTCTGGCAATGTAGGTCGGAAGAACCATTATAGGTGATGGAGGTCAGAAGGACCATAGTCGATAGGAGACTGGGGTCAAAAAGACCATAGTTCTTTGATGGAGGTCAGAATGACCATAGTAGGCGACAAAGGTCAAAAGGATCGTAGTCAGCAGGAGACTGGGGTCTGAAAGACCATTGTAGTAAAGCGGTACTCGGGTAAACTTCGGGCATCAAGTAGTGGCCCAGCAGAAGTTCCGGCCTCAGGTGGTGTTCTGGTGGAACAGAGGGACTCAAGTGGCGGTTAGGCGTAAGTCTGAGCCTTAGGTGGTGGCCTTGTGAAGTACAGGTCCTCAAGCAGTGGTCCGGTGGAAGTCCGGGCATCAGGTGGTAGCATGGTGGAGCATAGGGCCATTAAGCAGTGGTTCGACGGAAGTCCAGGCCTCAAGTGGTGGTCTAGCAGAAGTCCAGGCATCAGGTGGAGGCCTGATGGAGCATATGGCCTCAAGTGGTGTTCCAGCAGAGCAACGGAGTCAGGCGGTGGTCCGGCGAAGGTGAGGGCCTCAAGTGGTGGTCCGACGAAGCAACGGCGTAAGGCGGTGGTCCGGCACATGTAAGGGTCTCAAGTGGTGGTTTCGTAGAGCAATGACATCAGGTGGTGGTCCGATGGAGGTGAGGGCCTCAAGTGGTGGTCCGGCGAAGCAACGCCATCAAGCGGTGGTTCGGCAGAGGTGAGGGCCTCAAGTGGTGGTCCGGTGGAGCAACGATGTCAGGCGGTGGTCCGACGGAGGTGAGGGCCTCAAGTGGTGGTCTGGCGGAGCAATGACGTCAGGCGGTGGTCCGGCGGAGGTGAGGGCCTCAAGTGGTGGTCCGACGGAGCAACGGCGTAAGGTGGTGGTCCGGTGGAGGTGAGGGTCTCAAGTGATGCTCCGGTGGAGCAACGACGTCAGGCAATGGTCCAGCGGAGGTGAGGGCCTCAAGTGGTGGTCCCACGGAGCAACGACATCAGTCGATGGTCCGGCGAAGGTGAGGGCCTCAAGTGGTGGTCCGGTAGAGAAACGACATTAGACGGTGGTCCGGCGGAGGTGAGGGTCTCAAGTGGTGGTCCGACAGAGCAATGACGTCAGACGGTGGTCTGGCGGAGGTGAGGGCCTCAAGTGGTGGTCCGGTAGAGCAACGACGTCAGACGGTGGTCCAGTAGAGGTGAGGGCCTCAAGTGGTGGTCCGGCGGAGCAACGACATCAGGCGGTGGTCCGGTAGAGGTGAGGGCCTCAAGTGGTGGTTCGGTGGAGCAATGACGTCAAGCGATGGTCTGATGGAGGTGAGGGCCTCAAGTGGTGGTCTGGTGGAGTAACATCATCAGGCGGTGGTCCGGCAAAAGTGAGGACCTCAAGTGGTGGTCCGTTGGAGCAACAACATCTGGTAGAGGTGAGGGCCTCAAGTGGTGGTCCGACGAAACAACGGCATCAGACGGTGGTCCGGCGGAGGTGAGGGCCTCAAGTGGTGGTCTGGCAAAGGCAAGGGCCTTAGGTGGTGGTCCAGCGAAGGTCCGGCGAAACTCCAGCAGTGGTCGAGGAGGAGCTCTTCCTTCTCTTCACTTCTTCTCTTCTTGCTTCCCCCCTCTTGCAAGAGGAATGAGGGGTATATTTATAGATTTATGGAGTGACATGAGTTGTAAATAGGTGAGAAATTAAGGGTAAATGCAGAGTGGTTGGATGGACGGCCGATAATGAATCCCTTGATCATGCACCGTTCATTAGAAGATAAAAGGACTTAATGATATTGGAATTCCATGATCTTGAGCTTGTTGAATTCGTCTCGTCGAGCCGCTTGATTCGAATATAAACACATCATGTTTGGAAACCGTTTGGTAAACCAAATTCTGGTTTGAACCTTCCAACAGTGCTTTGGGTCATTGATTTGTACTCATTTGGGCTTGAATTGAGTCGAATTTGGTGTCGTTGGGTTCGTATTTCTGAGACGCTCAGTTCGACTATAAGTTTGCTAAAATCAGAGTTTGGATGGTTCAAATTTTAATTTTGGAAGTTTCCAACTTGATTTTGCACTGAGATTTGTGCCCGATCAAGATAATTTTTTGGCGATGTATTAGTTGCCTCCCTATTATCAGATGTCGAAGCTCTAGGAGTCTGAAAATATATGTGTCAACATTTCACATCAGCCGAATCACAAAAATTTATGATCAAAAAATTAATATCTTGTTCGAACTTGATTATAGAGGCCCCGTTGAGCTCTGAAAGTGTCAAAATTGAGTTCGAAATATCAAAAAACGTGTCTCGAGACCCAAAAAAAGTCAAATTTGGACCGTCCAGGCCAAAATCAGGCCCGGACACAAGCCGCCGCCTCCTACGGTGGAAACCGAACCGCACGGCAACCGACGCGTACGCGCGGTTCTTCGTAGTTAGCCACGCGGTTAACCGTGCGGTTAACTTTTTTTTTTTTGGTGGGGCCCATATGGATTTTAAAATCCAAAAAATTCTGAAAAATCTCAAAAAATTCCAAAAACTCGGAGACCATCTCAACTCCGATTTCACCAAAATTGCTGCATCCTTGAGTATTCGCAGCGGTAGAGAAATAATTAGTTTAACATCTTAGCATTGTATGAAGATCCAGCACACAATCAGATTAGAGAGAGGGTGTTGCATTCATAAGAGACACTAGAGTTTTTATGTGGAAAACCCCTGAAAAGGGGGAAAAACCACGAGGGCCTGGCCCAATTTGAATGAATCCACCAGTATTTGCAGTCGAATAAAAATGAGGCCCCTCTTATGGAGAAGGCCTTGGCTTGATGTTACAAATGTACGTCATATAGAGTACATTACATGATGGGAGTTACAACAATCAACATAGACATGTTTGTTTGGTTGGAAGGGCCAATGCGGGTGATGGAGGTCGGAAGGACCATAGTCGGCAATAGACAGAGGTCGGAAAGGCCGTTGTCTGGCAATGGAGGTCAGAAGGAACATAATTGGCAAGAGACCAAGGTCAGAAAGATCGTTGTCTGTTGATGGAGGTCGGAAGGACCATAGTAGGCGACGAAGGTCAAAAGAACCGTAGTTAGCAGAAGACCGGGGTCAGAAAGACCGTTATCTAGAGATGGAGCTTGGAAGGACCATAATTGGCAGGAGATCAAAGTCAAAAAGACCATTGTTTGTTGATGGAGGTCAGAAGGACCATAGTATACGACGAAGGTCAGAAGAACCGTAGTTGGTAGGAGACCGAGGTAAAAAAAATTATTGTAGTAGAGCGGTACTCTGGTAGAACTCTGGCATCAAGTGGTCGCCCAGCAGAAGTCCAGGCCTCTAGTGGTGTCCTGCTGGAGTACAGAGCCTTAAGTGGCTGTTCAAAGGAGGTGAGGGCCTCAAGTGGTGGTCCGACGGAGCAACAACGTCAGGCGGTGGTCCGGAGGAGGTGAGGCCCTCAAGTTGTGGTCCGACGGAAGTGAGGGGACTCCGGTAGTGGTCCAGCGAAGGTGACGGCCTCTGGTGGTGGTCCGGAGAAGCTCTGGCAGAGGTCTGGCAAAACTCCAGCGGTGGACCGTCAGTGGTCTGACGGAAGTTCGACGGTGGTCGAGAAGGAGCTTCTTCCTTCTCTTCTTCTTCTCTTCTTTCCTCCCCCTTATTTTCGGATGTCGAAGCTCCATAAGTCTGAAAATATGTGTCTCAGCCTTTAGGAAAATTTTTGTGATATTTGAAAACTTAAAACTCCAAAACATTTGAAAGTGCATCAAGTGAGCACTTAGCTTGAAGAGATGGCCATCTTTTATTTCCATTGAAGTATAAGAAATGAATAATGAATATCTAACCCAATATAACATAAGTTGCGTTGGGTCCAAAATTTACTACTTGACTTTCAAAGAAGAATATTTAATCTCTACCCAACACTCCACTTTTCTCCTTAGCATTGCTGACTTTGTCATGGAATTTATTATGATTTGTGAAATCTTCACATCGTAATCCATGCTAACAGTAATTCTAACAGGCTAGGTGACCAAAACAAAACTTCAAGAAGAAACATGTTTCGAGTAAAACACTTGGTGGTAGAATAACCCGTTAACATCTTGTTGGGACAAAGTGTAAAATCCCATAAAAGATTCAACTTCCAGTCATCAGAAGCATTTGCGAGGTTGAAGGGAAATTCATGGTTCTCAAATTTCCCCGCTGGGTATTTCTACCTATGATGCTACTCAGTCTTCTTAGCAACCATATCTTCTTCATCAGTTCCCAAGTTTCCATTTGCTTCTAATGGAAATGTAGCAGTTATTCTATTAGACTGATTTGCTAGGAGAAGAATTCTCCATATCTTGAAGTATTGTAGGGGATAAGTTGGGAAGCATGGAGGCCATATCTACTGATGGCTTGATAGGCATTGATGTTTCAGGCGGTGATAATATGAGGCATTTCAGATGGCTTAGAGTCGCTCACGTCATATCCATGATGAGAGCAATGAGAAATATTATCAACGTACTTTTTTTCTCAATGGGACCCGTGGATACTTTTTTTTTAAAGAGCTGCCAGGCTCTACTGTCACTTTATTTCTTTTTTAAGAGCAAGGCGGTGCTCTAACTACCTTTAGTAGGTGGTTTAATTTATTTAACCGAATGTATGGGGCGATTAATTTAACTTCTCCTTTTTTTTTTTTACATTTTTTTTTCCTTCTCCCCCTTCTATAAATACCCCCATTGGGGTATGAGAAAATTTGCACCTCCCTCCTTTCATCTGAGGCCTTCCCCCGGGCCCTGCACAGGCGGCATCCCCTGTCCAGGCCCCGGGCTCCTCTTTGCAAGAAGGAGACTCCTTCCTCGCTTGTCTCCCTCATGCACCTCACTGAGTAGGAGTCTTCTCTTTTTTCTTCGAGAGATCCTTGGGGGGAAGCCGGATGAATGTCCGGTGACGGGTAGGACTCTTGCGTCGGGTACAAGTGTGTCAAATTTCTATTGACAGTTAATAGTCTGACGAAGGGTTAAAATTTAGCGTCAGGTAGAAGATCGATGAAAGTCCGTCGACGGGAAGAAGTCTGACGACGGTTAGTAGTCTGATGATAGACAGAAGTCCAACGTCGGGTAGAAGTACAATGACGGGAAGAAGCTCAGCGTCTGGTAGAAGATCGACGAAAGTCCATCGATGGGCAGAAGTTTGATGATGGGTAGTAGTCCGATGAAAAACAGAAGTCCGATGTCAGGTAGAAGTATAACCACGGGTAGAAGCTCTACGAATGTCCATCGATAGGCTGGAGTTCAAAATTAGTAAGAAGTACAGAGTTGAATAAAAGACCGATGAAAGTCCCATGACGGGCAGAAGTCCGACGACGAGTAGTAATCCGATGGCAGGTAGAAGTCCAATGTCGGGTAGAAGTACTAGTCGGGTAGAGGACTGACGAAAGTCCATCGACAAGTAGAAGTTTGATGACGAGTGAAAGTATGACAGCAAGAAGAAGTCCAATGTCGGGTAGAAGTACTGCGTCGGGTAGAAGATCGACGAAAGTACATCGACAGGCAGAAGTCATACGGTAGGCAGAAGTCCAACGTCAGGTAGAAGTACTTCGTCGAGTAGAAGACCGACAAAAGTCTATCGAATGACAGAAGTCCAATGACGGGTGGAAGT
Organism: Dendrobium huoshanense; assembly: GCA_016618105.1. NCBI lineage: Eukaryota > Viridiplantae > Streptophyta > Magnoliopsida > Asparagales > Orchidaceae > Dendrobium > Dendrobium huoshanense. The sequence continues at coordinate 31,960,963 of CM028344.1, forward strand.
CCGACGGTAGCCAAAAGTCCACCATCGGATAGAAGTACTACGTTGGGTAGAAGACCGACGAAAGTCCATCAATGGGCAGAAGTCCGATGGCAGGCAGAAGTCCGATGGCAGGTAGAAGTCCAATGGCAGGCAAAAGTCCGACGGTAGGTAGAAGTAAGGCATCGGGTAGAATACTGACGAAGTCCATCGACGGGCAGAAGTTCGATGATAGGTAGTAGTCTGACGGTAGGTAGAAGTCTGACGTTGGGTAAAAGTACAATGACAAAAAGAAGCTCAGTGTCGGGTAGAATTCCTATAAAAGTCACACGACGGGTAGAAGTCCAGCGATAAGAGGGAGCTAAGCGTCGGGTAGAAGCCCAATGGAAGTCTGGCGACGGGCAGAAGTCCAACATCGGATAGAAATTTAACTTTGTGGAGAACCCCGATGAAAGTCCATTGACGACATTCTGGCGACGTTAACCAAGGATGTAAGACATATCCGAGGTTATATGTCAGAGCTTTTGCTCGATGATGTTAACCTAAGTGGAAGAGGTTGAGAGAATCCACCAATGATGTAAGACCTATTCGAGGTTGTATGTCAGAGCAATGCTCAATGAAGTTAACCTGTATGAAAGAGGTCAAGAGAATCCACCAAGGATGTAAAACCTATCCGAGGTTGTATGTCAGAGCACTGCTCGATGATGTTAACCTGTGTGGAAGAGGTCGAGAGAATCCACAAAGGATGTAAGACCTACCCGAGGTTGTATATCAGAGCACTGCTCGATGACGTTAACCTGTGTGGAAGAGATCGAGAGAATCCACCAAGGATGTAAGACCTATCTGAGGTTATATATTAGAGCCTTTGCTCGATAACATTAACTTATATGGAAATGGTTGAGAGAATCCACCAAGTATAAAAGACCTATCCAAGATTATATGTTAGAGCCTTTGCTCGATGACGTTAACCTATGTGGAAGTGGTCGAGAGAATCCACCAATTATATAAGACCTATCTGAGATTGTATGCAGAGCCTTTGCCTGATGACGTTAACCTGTATGGAAGAGGTCTAGAGAATGCACCAAGAATATGAGACCTATCCGAGGTTATATGCCAGAGCCTTTGGTCGATGACATTAACCTATATGGAAGAGGTTAAGAGAATTCATCAAGGATGTAAGACCTATCCAAGATTGTATGGCAGAGCCTTTGCTCGACGATATTAACCTATATAGAAGAGATGGAGAGAATCCACCAATGATGTAAGACCTATCCGAGGTTGTATGTCAGAGTAATGCTCAATGACGTTAACCTGTGTAGAAGAGGTCGAGATAATCCACTAAGGATGTAAGACCTATCCGAGGTTATATGTCAGAGCACTGCTCGATGATGTTAACCTGTCTGGAAGAGGTCGAAAGAATCCATCAAGGATGTAGGACCTATCCAATGTTGTATGTCAGAGCCTTTGCTCGATGACTTTAACATGTATGGAAGAGGTCGAGAGAATCCACCAAGGATGTAAGACCGATCCGAGGTTGTATGTCAGAGCCTTTGCTCAATGTCGCTAACCTGTATAAAAAAGGTCAAGAGAATCCACCAATGATGTAAGACCTATCCGAGGTTGTATGTCAGAGCCTTTGCTCGATGACTTTAACTTGTATGAAAGAGGTCGAGAGAATCCACCAAGGATGTAAGACCTATCCGAGGTTATATGTCATAGCCTTTGCTCAATGATGTTAACTTGTATGGAAGAGGTTGAGAGAATCCACCAAGGATGTAAGACCTATACGAGGTTATTTATCAGAGCCTTTACTCAATGACACTAATATGTATGGAAAAGGTCAAGAAAATCTACCAATGATGTGGGACCTATCCGAGGATGTATGTCATAGGCTTTGCTCAATGATATTAACCCATATGAAAGAGGTCGAGAGAATCCACCAAGGATGTAAGACCTATCCGAGGTTGAAAGTCAGAGCCCTGCTCGATGACGTTAACTTGTGTGGAAGAGGTCAAGAGAATCTACCAAGGATGTAAGACCTATCCGAGGTTGTATGTCAGAGCCCTGCTCGATGACGTTAACCTGTGTGGAAGAGGTTGAGAGAATCCACCAATGATGTAAGATCTATCCGAGGTTGTATGTCAAAGCCTTTGCTCAATGACGTTAACATGTATAGAAGAGGTCAAATCGAATCCCCTTGGGATAAATATTGCTTTGATTAGGAGGGGGCGAATGCCACGTGTATCCCGAATTAAATGTAAATAAGGGTATATTTTTAGACCGTTACTGCCTTTATGAGGTTGAGATCAAGACCTTGCCCAAGGAGTAGAAGTCCAATAGGGGACTATATGAAGCTTATAATTTATTGAAAGTATCCTTGTATTTTCTAGAATTTTTCTAAAATATCATCTTGATATTGAAAGCATTGGAGGGATCTTCTTGATCATAGTTGGAGTCAAGGTTGCCCCCCAGTTTGGATCTAATTTTCATGAAATTGATGCAGTAATAGCTGAAGCCAAGAAGTTGACATTAACGACCTTTTGAAGCAAGAGCAAAAATTGCCCCCCCCCCCAGTCGGGAACCACGTTCCCACAGACGTCACCTAACTGTTGCGTCCTAGAGTATTCGCTTCGGTAGAGAAATATATAGTTTAATATCTTAGCATTGTATGAAGATCTAGCACACAATTAGATAAGTGAGAAGGTGTAGCGTTCATAAGAGACACGAGTTTTTACGTGAAAACCCATAAAAAGGGAAAAAATATGGGGCATGGCCTAGTTTGAATGAATCAACTAGTATTTGCAGTTGATTATAAATGAGACCCTTCCTTATGAACGTCTCCTGGCGACCATGGAAAAAGCGTGGAAGATAAAGGGCTCGCTTTATCTTCTTTCCCTTGCTGATGATTTCTTCCTCTTGAACTTCACTACTATTGAGGACTACGACATGGTCTAGTCGGGAGGTCCCTAGTTCTTACTCGGTAGGCCGTTCATTCTTCAAAGATGGAACCCGAAATTCCAGCCAAAGAGGGATGAATCTGCTTCTATACCATTGTGGATTAAAATTCTTAATCTCCCCCTCGCTCTCTGGACTCTAGCAGGTATATCTAAAATTGCTAGTTTTATTGGTATACCGCTGTATGTTGATGCTCTGACTGCTAAGAGGACTAGGCTCACATTTGCTAGAATCTATGTTAAAGTTAACAAAAACTCAATTTTACCAGAATAAATTCCTTTGGAAATTGACAGGGAAGACATGACCCTTACGGTTGTTTATGACTGCAAACCTTCGAGATGTGAGGGTTGTGAATCTCTTGTTCACCCCTTTGCTCTTTGCCCCACGAACCCAACTCCCAATCCTTCTCTACCTCCTAAACCTATTTTTCGTGGAAGGAGTAAAAGCAGGAACCCTGCTTCTATGATGGCCAGACCCACTTCTCGTGGAAATGAGTATATCCCTCAAGTTCCGCAAATCTCAATTGTTGCTTTCGCTCCTACTGAATCTTTAATTCCCGTAACTACCTCTATTTCCCCTGCTACTGTTATTTTGGTTCATCCCCCCGCTGTTACCTCTATACAATTGCCGTTGGATTCGAACCTGGATAAAGATCCTCTTCTTCCAAATCTTAATCTTCTGCATGCCGATTCTTCTTCTTCGGAATTCCCCATTCCTCAAATTCAGTTGCTTCCTTCTCAAGTTCTACTTGCTAACAACTTTGACTCGCTTCATGTGGACAATCCTATTATTCCTGAAGAAAATTCCTTTGAGGAGGAGGAGCTCTCTTCCTCCTCCAAAATTGATGAGGTTCTTCCTCCTAGACCCGCTAATCACAAAGACTCTCCCTCCTTCTCTTCCTCAAAGAAAAAATCTTCTATGGAGACTAAATCCCCCTCGAAGAAAGGTAAAGCCAAAGCCAAATCGGCCAAGAAGGCCAAACCCCACAAATAATCATGTCCCTTCCTCCTATTGCGGCTTGGAACGTCCGAGGATTTAATAACCCTGTCAAAGCCAAGTTTTGCAAAGACCTCATAGCCGCCAACAATCTTAAGCTTCTATGTATTTTATAAGCTAAAATCAACCAATCCTCTGTTATTGACCCATGGTTTTCCTTTTCTGACGCTTTGCTTGAGAATGAGAAAAGTTGCGATAACTTTAACCATTCTACCCCTGGTAGAATTGGGGTTAAGTGGGATGCTGCACATTTGTCCTTTACCCCTTCCTTCTCTTCTTCTCAAGTTATCCATGGCCTTGTTGATGCTGGCTCCATGCCCCCTTTCTACCTTTCAGTGGTGTATGCTGCAATAGTGTGGAGGAAAGGAAAGTTTTGTGGAGTGATCTCCTTGATCTTTCTTCCCGTATTTACGTCCCTTGGATTATCATGGGAGATTTTAATAGCTATAGATTTGATAGTGAAAAAGCTGGTGGGAACTCTATGACTCCTGATAGGGTGGGAGAGCTTAATAATTTTGTCTTTGAATCGAGAGTTCAGGACCTTGCTTCTATGGGGTTATTCTTTACTTGGTTTAATCAAAGGAGTGACTCCCCTATCCATATCAAGCTTGACAGAATGTTGGTTAATTCTGCCTTTTTGGATGCTTTCCCAGCTGCTTACTACAAAGTCGATGCTCACTCTAGGTATAATCATGCCCCCCTTGATTCTTCAAGTTTCTCCTATCAGACGAACCACCTCTAGGTTCATGTTCAAGGATTTTTGGACTAAGTTGGATGATTTTTGGGAGGTCACCCAAAGGGCTTTTGAGAGGCTTACTTGTGCTAGTTCTATCGCTTCTTTATATGATGTCTTGAGATCTCTCAAAGGTGTTATTCGTAATAAGAATTGATGTTCTTCTAACTACATCTCTAATTGCATCCTTGAGCTCAAAAACTTGCAACTCCAATGCTTATCTGATATTCAAAGAGACCCTTTGAATCATGCATTGAACTCTTCCCTTAAGATTACTAATGACAAGTTAGCTTACTTTCAAGTTGCTTAGTACTCTTAGATTTCTCAAAAAGCTAAAACCTATTAGCTTTCCCAATGGGAGGATGATATTGGTTTCCTTAATGCCAAGATTAAATCGAGGAAAAATAGGAATATTATTAAGGAGCTTTCTTCTCCTACTGGGTTACTTTCTTCTCATAATGATATGACCAAGGCTCTGATCAACCACTTTAAGGTTCTTTATAATGCTCCCACCCCAAATTTGGAGAGATCTTTTAATATTCCTGTTGGTAATACTATCCCTCCCCACTGTATTGTGTGTCTGATTGCTCCGGTCACTAATGATGAGATCAAGAAGGTGGTGTTTGCAGGGGTTCCTACCTCTGCTCTTGGTCTGGATGGTTTCTCTTTTGGCTTCTACCAATATACTTGGCATATCACTGGTTTTCAATTATGCAGAGCCGTTAAATATTTCTTCTCCACTAGGCAGATGCCCGGAGGTACTAAAGCCACGACCATCATCCTTATTCCTAAGGGTACTCATTCCAACTCTATTACAAATTTCCGTCCTATCTCTTTATGTAATATTTTTATAAAATTGTGGCCAAGATCATTGCCAATAGGATGAAACCCATCCTTCCCTCCATCATTCATGAGAGCCAATCTGGGTTTATTGCTAAGAGATGTTATACTGACAACATTATTCTAGCTTCTGAGTTGTTGAGAGAATTTAAAGGTCATAAAAATTATTTCTGTGCCAAGCTTGACATCAAGAAAGCCTTTGACTCTATTTCACACACTTTCCTGGTTAACAGACTTAAAAGGTTTTCCGGAGACTTTCATTTCTTGGATTAAGGGGTGTATCATTGATGTTTTTTTTTCTCAATTTGTCTTAATAGTGCTTTGGAAGGGTTTTTTAACTCCTCATCGAGGCTGAGGCAAGGTTGTCCCCTTTCTCCCCTACTTTTTTGCATACTCATGGATGCCCTTTCTTCCAGCTTGGATTTCATGGATCACAACTCCTTCATTGGGATGCATAATCATAAGTTCAGTAGCAGTCATCTTATGTATGCTGATGATCTTTTGATCTTTGGCTTAGCCACTGTTGAGAATGCTAATTCCCTGAAAGAGATTCTTCACAAGTTTTCTGATGCCTCTAGGCTGCACATTAATCCTACTAAAAACTCCATTCTTTTCTCTAAGAATTCTCAGAATGATCAACAGATTTCTGCTTGCCTTGGGATTTCTCGAGTTGATAGTATTCTCACCTATTTGGGCATCCCTATTTTCACCTACAGACTCAAATTTTCTCACTTCCAACCCCTTAAGAGTAGAATTTCTACTCTACTTGAGGGTTGGAAAGTAAAATTTCTCTCTTTTGCAGGTAGAGTGCAATATTTGAAATTCACTATAGCTAGCACTATTGCCTATTGGATCCGGGGAGCGATTTTACCTAAGGCTTGTTGCAAATTTATATCTAGAATCTGCTCCAAGTTCCTTTTCTTTGGGAACATTTTGGACAAGAAGATTCATCTCATATCCTGGAAATCTGTGACTCTACCCAAGTGCAAAGGGGGACTGGGCCTGCCATCTTTTGAATCTCTTTATCATAATATGGCTTGTTCTTTTATTTTTAGGATGTACAACTATGATACTTTAATTGGCTCTTGGTTTAGGGAGCGGTATGAATCTCCTTGGAAATTGCCCCCTATTACTGCTTCTAAATTCTGGAAATTATTTTGTCGTACGGCTGCTGCCATTAGTTCTGTCGTTTCACTCTCTGTTCACCGGCATTGCAAGCTCTCTTTCCTTTGGGATCCTTGGTGCAATAAGAGATCTGTTTCCGAAATGCTTGATTATCACATATTTTCTCATCTTTGGGTTAGGGATTTCATTGATCAGGATCATTGGGTGCTCCCTGAATTTCTACCAGCTAATGTTAAATCCATTATTATGAATACTATCATTGGTGGTGAGCAAATAGTGCTTACTTGGGACGGCTCACCTAGCCCCTCTAACAAGAACTCTATGGCCCTTTTTCACTCCCTTTTAAATGATGTGGGTTGGTATAAATACATTTGGCATAAAAGGTTATGCCTAATGGTATGTCTGTTATACTTGGATGGCTATTACATGAAAACTTAAAATGGCTGATAATCTTATTTTGAGAGGTATTCATGCTAATCTAGCATGTTCTTTATGTCTTGGAAATTTGGAATCTCAGTCACATGTTTTTTTTTTAATGTGATTTTTCATTTTCAATCCTTACGACTTTTCTCCCTTAGACGGTTAAATTTTATGTGAGGCCTAATCTTTTACAAGTCTTTGACTGTTTGGGGAGTTTTCGGAATTATAGCAGATCTGACACCAATTTCTATTTTTTTACTTTGGCTATCTTGGTGTATTATATTTGGAGAGAACGGAACAATAGGAGGTTTTCTAGTGATTGGAGAAGTCCTAATGAGCTAAATAATGTTATTATTTATGTTATTCGTGCTAAATCTAGCCAGTGGAAACATTATGAGCTCCTTAAAGAACACTTTATGACTATTCTAGGCTGATCTGCCTCTCTCGGTTGGCCGGAGGTTTTTTTGGTTGGTTGCTGTTTTCAATTTGGGCCACTATTGTTGCTTGTAGCTGGGGAAGTTTTTGGTCGAAGCTGTGTTGAATTTTGCTCCGTTGAGATTTTTTGGCATCTACGCTATGGTTATAGCATCTCTGGACCTTATGCAGTTTTTACTTCCTCAGTTTCTCCCAGTTCTTCTTCGGATGGATGCTTGTTTGTATTTTGGGACAGTGATGTGCAAGGTCTACATCTCTGATGCATCCATGGAGGGTCTTTGGGCAACCAGGATTGCGTCTTTGGGCACTATGATGGCCCGCCTAATTGGCTTCGGGCAACCTGTGTCTCACCGCTGGCTTTGTTGGTTACTTTTATGATCTAGGCATTGATGCCTTTGAGATGTTGACCTTTCCCTTTTAGCATTTTCTTTTCTCTGGTGCTTTTGGTAGTATAATTTTCTATACTTGTAATTTTGATTTCTTGTAACTCTTGGTGATTAATATAGGACTTTGCCCCCATTTTTTTCAAAAAAAAAAAAAAAAAAAAAAAATTCAACGAATCTGCACCTAATAATTTCTCGCACGCGTGGGTATTTTCCGTCCAAAACTTCATGTCGATTTGTCGCACCTTGACCCATCTTTCGGTTCCCAGCCGTGATAGGGTTTCTCGCCGGCGGAGATATTCCGAGCAGTTCCTTGATCGAAATTCCTTTTAGTTTTTCCATTATCTAGTGTTGTTCTCGGTTCGAATTGGACTTATAGCGGGAGCGTTCTGGTTATTCTGCCCCTTGACGATGGAGAGCAAGCAAGATCCGGTTGCGGCTGGAAAAGGTTCCTTTGACCTGTTCAATCTCTCGTCTAGATGGGCTTCGGCGTGGGCAGAGTCCTCTTCGGCAGCGAAGACGGACGAGGAGGAGCCGTCGTACCTCAATACCTTTAACAGTTCCGGCATGTTCCAAATGGTGTCCATGGACAAGATGTCGGTGCAGTATGTTGGAAGTCCTCAACACTTCTATGATGTCGGAGCCGTGCAGGCCAACTTCCCGGCACCAACCAGGAGGATCGCTTACTACTTCGAAATGACTGTCAAGAACGCCGGGCAAAAGGGCCAAATAGCCATCGGCTTCACCACTAAAGAGTTCAACCTCCGAAGGAAACCTGGGTAAGCCAAAAAGAATTAAATCGCATTTCTTGATTTCATTTGATATTACCTTTCAGGCGATCATCTGCAATTGTCTTTTTGAAAAAACATTGCTCCTAAGCTTTTGTTTTAGGTTTTTAAAATTCAATTTCTCGAATAATGTATCTCAGCCTTGCTATTCTTTTAGCTATTTAATTAAAACTGGCTTTTATCTTAGACTTTGAAAACTTGGTAGAATTTGTAGGTTTCAGCGAATCCTTTAATAAAATTTATTTTGAGGAAAATTATTGTATTGGTTGAAATTTGGAGAACTCTGCTACTAGCCATATTTAATTTAAAAGTGAAGTATTGTCAATAAAAAGTGTGCGTTCCAGCCACACTTTACACAATTCAGCTTCTTTCCATATTATACACTAAAAATTTACATCTTCTAAATCTTTTAAATTGAATTTAGTATGGCGGTTGAGATGAAACTGATGCAGGACTATATACGAAATAGGAAACTTGCACAAGATAGTTTAAGAGCAATTTTGGATTTTCGTTATTAGCAACTAAAACAACAAAATCAAACTAGTAAGTGGTCACTTCCGTTTAGGCTAAGCTACGCAAGAAACTAAACGAAATCAAAACATTTAAGGAAATTAAAGCATTGCATGCGGAGTAGTTTCCAACATAACCTTGACCTAACAATAAGATTCAAAAGCAAAGAAGTAACAATCCTATGATTACTAGTGGATGGCGATTAGTAGTTTCAATCTTTAGCTTGAACAATCTCTCTATGAGGTAAGTAGAATTTGAAAGTAAATGAGTGAAGGAAGAAGCTCACCTCCTCGGAGAAACATCTTGATTCACCACGTACCCTCCAATAGTTGATCCTTCAAAGGCTTGATCAAATCGCATATCACGCAATCACGGACTTTCTATGGATCCGTCGAGGCATGGACTCACGTTGATGAATGACAATTTGAAAAGATCCACGAATCCTTATCCGTCGTATGCAAAACCGGAATCAAACTCCGGATCGATTATACATCTCAGATAAATGAAGGAGAAAACACGTTGAGAGAGGGAGAGAGAGAGGTTGACGGTGGGGAGGGAGGCCGGCGGCTTGTAAGGGGGGGAAATGGCTAGGGTTAGGAAGGAACTAGGTTGAATGGAGGTGAAAATGTTTTAACTCCCAAATCTGAAATTATTCTCAGATTTGAGTAAGAATGGAGGGAGAATAAATTGAATTTGAATTTCAAATAGCATACAATCAAGTCCCTTAATAGAGCATTTAAGGAGTAGGGACCAATGAGGGGGCCGGCGGCAAGGTGAGAGAGAGGGGCTTGGTCTCCGATTAATTTATGATGAAAATTTCAAATCCGCTCCAATTCAAATTTGAAAATTGAAGCCTCATTGAAACTTTCCTAATTTGGCGGCGGGCAAATTTGGAAACTTCCACTTTGAATTTCAAAATTTGAAAATTCGTGGGGAAGAAAAAAAAAGGCCGGTGATTGACGGATGGAATGGTGTTGGATGAAGGGGAGGCCGGAGGCTAAGAGTAGGGCCGGCGGGATGATGGAGAAGGCTCGATTTTGGGGATATGGTGAGGTTGAGCTTGAATGGGTGACGTTATGAGGCGGTGGTTGGTGGTGGGGATGGCCGGCGGTGGACGTTGGGTAGAAGGGAAGGAAGGAAGGATGATAACCAAGAGCCACCGGTGGTGACTGTTGGGTATGACGGGTGGCCTCTCCTAGGCTACATCAAGCTCTCAAACTCTCTCTCAAGCTCTCACAAAAGCTTCAAGAAGACAAACGTAGGAAAATTTCTTCATATCATTCATTAACCTTGAAAATAACAAGATGAAGGCTATAAATAGCCTCATACAATGACCTAAAGCAAAAGGACTCAAATACCCTTAATGGGCTACATGACTCAATCCCTCAAGCAAGGGTAAAAATGGAAAATGCTGAAATAAAAAAGATTACATCAATAAGTAGACAATAATAAAATCAAAAGTACATCGGATAAATCATGGCCGTTGATTTACGGCCATGTCGACGGTAGACTTTCCAACCGATGTCCCCATCATTCTCCCGGGGTGGAAGAAAACTCGACTCTGTCGAGTAAGAGTCTCTCTCGTAAAGCTCCAAAGCATCCGGGTCTATCTGCTGTAGCTCCTCCCGGTCTATCCATGTGTCCTCCGTTTCAGGTTTTCCTCTCCACCTGATCAAGTACCTTCTTCTTCCACCTTCCTTTGTAGAGATAATGTCATCACTTAAGATTGTGTCCGCTTTGTCAGCCATGGGTAATTTGGGAATGGTCGGAAGGGGAGGCAAATTTGGGTTTTCCAATGGTGTGGTTATATCAAGCTATTGCAAGAGTGGGTTGGGTGGATTGAAATCCGGGCCTTCATAAGCAACTAGATCTTCAATGTTAAAAATCGGGTTGATGTTGAAATCCTCTGGGAGGTCTACTACATATGCATTGTCATTTATTTTCTTTAATATTTTGAATGACCCAGCACTCTTGACATGTAGCTTCTTAACAGTTCCTTGTGGGAATTGTTCCGGATGGATCCGCACCATCACAGAGTCACCCACCTTAAAAGTTTTAAATCATCGTTTTAGATCAGCATAGAGCTTGTAATCTTTGTTGCTCTTTTCAATATTTTGTGTAATTTTCTTATGCAGTTCATGCAAATGAGATGCAAATGCAGACGCTGACTCGGAAATCTTATACTTAGAACTCATAGGAATCAGATCTAAAGGCTGTCTAGGCTTAAACCCATACACAATCTCAGAAGGACTTAGACCCGTGGTTCGGTTGACAGAATTATTGTACGCAAACTTAGCAGTGGGTAGGATAGTGTCCCAATCTCTAATATGATCCCCAACCAAAGAATACAACAGGTTGCCCAAACTTCTGTTAACTACCTCTGTCTGACCATCAGTTTGTGGGTGAAAGGCCGTGGAAAATTGTAGCTTGGTACCCATCTTCATCCATAGGGTCTTCCAGAAGTAGCTAGTGAACTTCACATCTCGATTCGATATAATGGTTTTGGGTAAACCATACAAGCGGATGACCTCATTAAAATATAGTTTGGCGATGTGAGAGGCATCAGATGTTTTGGAACAGGGGAGGAAATGAGCCATCTTGGAAAATTGATCTACGACTACGCATATGGCATCATTCCTACGCAATGTCTTTGGTAGGCCTAAAATAAAATCCTTACTGACGTCCTGCCAAGGACAACTAGGCACAGGTAACAGAGTGTAATGGCCAGTGTTCTGTTTGCATTGCTTGGTTAACTGACATGTGTGTCACCTAGCAACCATTCTACCAACATCTCTCTTAAGGCTCGACCAATAGAAACGGTACTAAACGGCCTCAATCGTCTTATCTCTCCCAAAATGTCCAGCGAGGCCTCCAGCGTGAAGCTCCCACACAAGGAATTCCCTAAGGGAGGTGCTAGGGATACAAAGCTTTTGGGCTTTGAAAATGTAACCATCCTCCAATATGGAATCGTCCACGAGGCGCGTGCTTCCTGTGGACAGGGAAGAGTAAATCTCTCTAAAGTCTGGGCACTCAAGATAATCCATTCTCATCTGATCAAAACCCATGACTTCCGCTCTCAACTCAAGAGTAGTCATCATTCGTCTGCTAAGAGCGTTAGCAGCTTTATTCTCGACCCCTGCCTTGTGCCTAAAAGTGTAAGTGTAATCCTGAAGAAATTCTACCCAGCGGTCATGTCGGACATTTAGTTTCTTTTGAGAATTAATGTATCTCAAAGCCTCGTAATCCGAAAAGATGACGAACTCTTGCGGGAGCAAGTAGTGTCGCCAGTAGCGGAGGGACTGGATCACGGCGTAGAATTCCTTGTCAGAAGTGGAGTAACGCTGCCTAATATCATTAAGCTTCTCGCTGAAATATGCTACAGGGTGGTGACCCTCCTGGGAGAGGACTCCTCCAATTCCGACCCCCGAAGCTTCGCAGGTCACTTCGAAGACTTTAGAGAACTCAGGAAGTCTCATCACTGGGGCCTCCACCATTCATTTCTTAATCTCCTCGAATGCTCTGGTGGTAGCCGGGGTCCAGTGGAAATCACCCTTCTTCAGACAATTAGTGATAGGAGATACAATGGTGCTGAAGTTTCGGATAAATCTCCTATAGAAGGTAGCTAATCCGTGGAAGCTGCGAACTTCCCGGATGTTCTGAGGAATGGGCCAGTCAACTATGGCTCTAACCTTTTCAGGGTCGGCAGAAACCCCTTGTGCAGACACGATAAAACCTAGAAAGATAACATAGTCTACATGGAAAGTACATTTTTAGGATTGGCATAAAGCTGCTCCTTCCTCAAGACATCACAAACCTGCCTAAGGTGGTCCAGGTGCTGATCAACAGAATGCTGTAGATAAGTATATCATCAAAGTAGACGACAACAAACATACCCATAAAGGGGCGCAACACCTGAGTCATAACCCTCATAAAAGTGCAGGGGCATTACTCAATCCAAAGGGCATGACTAACCTCTCATAAAGGCTATCTTTCGTTTTGAATGTGGTTTTCCACTCATCTCTGGGTCGGATCCGGATCTGGTGGTACCCACTCTTCAGATCTATCTTAGAAAGTAATATGGCACCCGACATCATATCTAACATGTCATCTAACCTCGGGATCGAAAAACGGTACTTGACGGTGATCTTGTTAATAGCACGGCTATCAACACACATCCGTCAGGTTCCATCCTTCTTAGGGGTGAGAAGGGCTGGTACCGCACAGGGACTAAGACTCTCCTTGATGAAACCTCGCTGCAGTAACTCCTCTACCTACTTATTAAGCTCAGCGTGCTAAATAGGATTCATGCGATAATGGGGCAGGTTCGGGAGTGAGGCTCCAGGAACAAAGTCTATGGCATGCTGAATATCCCTAAGTGGAGGTAATCTATCTGGGAGATCATCAGCGAATATATTAGCAAACTGCTTTAAAATAGGTCGGACTTCATCAGGGATGGGCACGTCAGATTCAGTGGGAATCTCACGACCAACAAGTGCATAAAGAGGAGCGCCGTGGACGGCCTCAGAGTCCAAAACCTTAGCAGTAATCAAATTCAGTCCCTTCTTGGGATTATTCGGGGAGGGCTTGGTGTCATCCTTGCCACGGGGCTGCGATGGTAAAAGCTTGATCTTTTTACCAGCATGTTTGAACACGCAGGTGTTCGAGCGCCCATAGATGTGGACATCATTATCAAATATCAAAGGTGGACCTAACAGAATCTGTCCAACATCCATAATCAGAATATCGCACCATATGTTTTCCTTGTAAGAGGCAAAGGATATAGGCACGAGACTTGGTTCTTTCACCTCCAAGGCATTGGAGTTGATCCAAGCTACCTTATATGGACTGGGGTGAGGAACGGGAGCAAGTCCTAACTTGGATACCATGCTGGAGGACATAGCATTGATGCAACTACTGCTATCCACGATGACTTTGCAGTTCTTATCCCTGATTTTCGTATAGGTATGAAAAATGGTGGTCCTATGCCAGTCATCAGTGGGGGTGGGCTATGAAAGTGCACATGTCATCACTCAGATGGGAGAGGTATCCAGTCTCTGAAGGCAATGGAGGACGACAGTGTTATCGTTCTCCTCAAAGAATTCGCCTTCATGCTCAACCTGATGGATCTGATCACCCTCGGGCTCAAGATCGTCCTCAATAATCTCCTCGACTATAGAAATCTTATAAGGACTGGAGTATTGAGAAGCGATATGCCCATACCCCTTGCATCGAAAGCACATGGTCCCGGGATTGGATCGAGGGGTATCCGGGGTGGGAGGTTTGGGTCTAACATCAGATCGGGGAGCAGGAGGGCAGGTGGGTGGTCGGCTGGTGCTCCCAGGTGTGGGTCGTGTAGTAGGATTGTGAGGGGTGGAGCTACTAGAAGGCCTATACGAATGCCTAATGTCGTGGGACCGGCTAGGGTGTTGGGACTGACTCTCCTCAAGGTCTAGAACAACTATACGCATTCTCCAGGGTAGTAACGTTCCGGGCAAACAACTCATTGCGAAGATCCTCTCGCAATCCGATACGAAACATGGACAGAATCTACGCGGGGGTAGCAGCGGTCTCCCCCTTGCATCTAATCAAGTAGTCGTCAAAGGATGCGATGTAATCCTTGACTGGTTTGCTACCCTGGGTTAGCCTATTCCACTTGTCTAACAGTCTGGGGAAATAGGAAGGAAGCACATACTTGTGTTTCAATTCCCGCTTCATAGTGAGCCAATCAGTAATAGGGTACTCATTGCGGGCTTCCCTAAGGCTTTCTAGATTAGACCAAAATTGCCCAGCCCTACCCGTGAGTTTCATTTCAACAAAACTAACCTTCCTTGCGTCAGAAATATTGTACCACTTGAAGAAGCTGTCCATACCTTTGACCCAGTCTAAGAAGAGCTGGGGATCTAGCGTGCCATCAAAGGTAGGAGCATCCACTTTGATATTTTTCATGAGTGGTACATCAGGGTCGTGAGGATGGTTATGTCCATATTGGGGAGCACGATGATGGGCACGAGGGGGTCCCTCATCATGGTAGACGTCATCCCCATACATGGACGGAGGTCTAGAAGGGGTGTAGTGAATCGGGTTTTCTCTAGCTCGCTCCATCGCTTCAAACCTCTCAGTGGTGTGCCTACAAAGCTCTGCTAGGTCAGCCTGATTTTCCTTCAACTGCTGGCTTATGGTGTTCATCTGACCTACCAAGAGGTCTAAAGTCCTTCCTAGTTGTTCCGGGTCCATGACTAGCCACAAGGGGACACTTGGGGATGAAACTAGGTAGAGGACAGCCCCTAAATGCGATGATAAACTCTCTAGAATGACACTAAATGATGCAGAAAATGTTTGGACAGCAAACTACAACAAGACGTTAAGTATCCTAGGTGACTAGGGAAGTTGTTATAGTGAGGGCAGCACCTAGATACTTAAGAGACAACCTTAAAACTCACTAAATGAGTGCAGAAAATTTCTGGACAGCAAACACAACTAGGATTTAAATTGATTTACGAGATGGTATGCATGCCAAAATAGTTATGCAAGCTTAAACAATTGCCTAGGATGAATTCTAGCACATGTAACGCATGCTAGCCATGCTCTGATACCAGATGATGCAGGACTATATGCGAAATAGAAAACTTGCACAAGATAGTTTAAGAGCAATTTTGGATTTTCGTTATTAGCAACTAAAACAACAAAATGAAACTAGTAAGTGGTCACTTCCGTTTAGGCTAAGCTACGCAAGAGACTAAACGAAATCAAAACATTTAAGGAAATTAAAGCATTTCATGCGGAGTAGTTTCCAACATAACCTTGGCCTAACAATGAGATCCAAAAGAAAAGAAGTAACAATCCTACGATTACTAGTGGATGGCGATTAGTAGACACAATCTCTTGCTTGAACAATCTCTCTATGAGGTAAGTAGAATTTGAAAGTAAATGAGTCAAGGAAGAAGATCACCTACTCGGAGAAACATCTTGATTCACCACGTACCCTCCAATAGTTGATCCTTCAAAGGCTTGATCAAATCGCATATCACGCGATCATGTACTTTCTATGGATCCGACGAGGCATGGACTCACGTTGACGAACAACAATTTGAAAAGATCCACGAATCCTTAGCCGTCGTACGCAAAACCGGAATCAAACTTCGGATCGATTATACATCTCAGATAAATGAAGGAGAAAACACGTTGCGAGAGGGAGAGAGAGAGAGAGGTTGACGGTGGGGAGGGAGGCCGGCGACTTGTAAGGGGGGGAACAGGCTAGGGTTAGGAAGGAACTAGGTTGAATGGAGGTGAAAATGTTTTAACTCCCAAATCTGAAATTATTCTCAGATTTGAGTAAGAATGGAGGGAGAATAATTTGACTTTGAATTTCAAATAGCATGCAATCAAGTCCCTTAATAGAGCATTAAAGGAGTGGGGCCCAATGAGGGGGCTGGCGGCAAGGTGAGAGAGAGAGGCTTGGTGAAAGAGAGTTAAGTGTTTCCTAATTCGCTCCGATTAATTTATGATGAAAATTTCAAATCCGCTCCAATTCAAATTTTAAAATTGAAGCCTCATTGAAACTTTCCTAATTTGGCGGCGGGCAAATTTGGAAACTTCCATTTTGAATTTCAAAATTTGAAAATTCGTGGGGAAGAAAAAAAAAGGCCGGTGATTGACGAAGGGAATGGTGTTGGATGAAGGGGAGGCCGACGGCTAAGAGGAGGGCCGGCGGGATGATGGAGAAGGCTCGGTTTTGGGGATATGATGAGGTTGAGCTTGAATGGGTGATGTTATGAGGCGGTGGTTGGTGGTGGGGATGTCCGGCGGTGGACGCTGGGTAGAAGGGAAGGAAGGAAGGATGATAACCAAGAGCCACCGGTGGTGACTGTTGGGTATGACGGGTGGCCTCTCCTAGGCTACATCAAGCTCTCAAACTCTCTCTCAAGCTCTCACAAAAGCTTCAAGAAGACAAACGTAGGAAAATTTCTTCATATCATTCATTAACCTTGAAAATAACAAGATGAAGGCTATAAATAGCCTCATACAATGACCTAAAGCAAAAGGACTCAAATACCTTCAATGGGCTACATGACTCAATCCCTCAAGCAAGGTTAAAAATGGAAAATGCTGAAATAAAAAAGATTACATCAATAAGTAAACAATAATAAAATCAAAAGTACATCGGATAAATCGTGGCCGTTGATTTACGGCCACGTCGACGGTAGACTTTCCAACCGATGTCCCCATCATTCTCCCGGGGTGGAAGAAAACTCGACTCTGTCGAGTAAGAGTCTCTCTCGTAAAGCTCCAAAGCATCCGGGTCTATCTGCTGTATCTCCTCCCGGTCTATCCATGTGTCCTCCGTTTCAGGTTTTCCTCTCCACCTGATCAAGTACCTTCTTCTTCCACCTTCCTTTGTAGAGATAATGTCATCACTTAAGATTGTGTCCACTTTGTCAGCCATGGGTAATTTGGGAATGGTCGGAAGGGGAGGCAAATTTGAGTTTTCCAATGGTGTGGTTATATCAAGCTATTGCAAGAGTGGGTTGGGTGGATTGAAATCCGGGCCTTCATAAGCAACTAGATCTTCAATGTTAAAAATCGGGTTGATGTTGAAATCCTCTGGGAGGTCTACTACATATGCATTGTTATTTATTTTCTTTAATATTTTGAATGGCCAAGCACTCTTGACATGTAGCTTCTTAACAGTTCCTTGTGGGAATTGTTCCGGACGGATCCGCACCATCACAGAGTCACCCACCTTAAAAGTTTTAAATCATCGTTTTAGATCAGCATAGAGCTTGTAATCTTTGTTGCTCTTTTCAATATTTTGTGTTATTTTCTTATGCAGTTCATGCAAATGAGATGCAAATGCAGACGCTGACTCGGAAATCTTATACTTAGAACTCATAGGAATCAGATCTAAAGGCTGTCTAGGCTTAAACCCATACACAATCTCAGAAGGACTTAGACCCGTGGTTCGGTTGACAGAATTATTGTACGCAAACTTAGCAGTGGGTAGGATAGTGTCCCAATCTCTAATATGATCCCCAACCAAAGAATGCAACAGATTGCCCAAACTCCTGTTAACTACCTATGTCTGACCATCAGTCTGTGGGTGAAAGGCTGTGGAAAATTGTAGCTTGGTACCCATCTTCATCCACAGGGTCTTCCAGAAGTAGCTAGTGAGCTTCACATCTCGATTCGATACAATTGTTTTGGGTAAACCATGCAAGCGGATGACCTCATTAAAATATAGTTTGGCGATGTGAGAGGCATCAGAGATGTTTTGGAACAGGGGAGGAAATGAGCCATCTTGGAAAATTGATCTACGACTACGCATATGGCATCATTCCTACGCAGTGTCTTTGGCAGGCCTAAAATAAAATCCATACTGACGTCTTGCCAGGAACAATTGGGCACAGATAAAGGAGTGTAAAGGCCAGTGTTCTGTTTACATTGCTTGGTTAACTGTCACTTGTGACACCTAGCAACCATTCTACCAACATCTCTCTTAAGGCTCGGCCAATAGAAACGGTACTCAACGGCCTCAATCGTCTTATCTCTCCCAAAATGTCCAGCGTACGCAAAACCGGAATCAAACTCCGGATCGATTATACATCTCAGATAAATGAAGGAGAAAACACGTTGCGAGAGGGAGAGAGAGAGAGAGAGAGGTTGACGGTAGGGAGGGAGGCTGGTGGCTTGTAAGGGGGGGAATAGGCTAGGGTTAGGATGGAACTAGGTTGAATGGAGGTGAAAATGTTTTAACTCCCAAATCTGAAATTATTCTCAGATTTGAGTAAGAATGGAGGGAGAATAATTTGACTTTGAATTTCAAATAGCATGCAATCAAGTCCCTTAATAGAGCATTAAAGGAGTGGGGCCCAATGAGGGGGCCGACGGCAAGGTGAGAGAGAGGGGCTTGGGCAAAGAGAGTTAAGTGTTTCCTAATTCGCTCTGATTAATTTATGATGAAAATTTCAAATCCGCTCCAATTCAAATTTGAAATTTGAAGTCTCATTGAAACTTTCCTAATTTGGCGGCGGGCAAATTTGGAAACTTCCACTTTGAATTTCAAAATTTCAAAATTCATGGGGAAGACCAAAAAAAGGTCAGTGATTGACAGAGGGAATGGTGGTGGATGAAGGGGAGGCCGACGGCTAAGAGGAGGGCCGGCGGGATGATGGAGAAGGCTCGGTTTTGGGGATATGGTGAGGTTGAGCTTGAATGGTGAGGTTATGGGGCGGTGGTTGGTGGTGGGGATGGCCGGCGGTGGACGTTGGGTAGAATGGAAGGAAGGAAGGAGGATAACCAAGAGCCACCGGTGGTGACTGTTGGGTACGACGGGTGGCCTCTCCTAGGCTCCACCAAGCTCTCAAACTCTCTCTCAAGCTCTCACAAAAGCTTCAAGATGACAAATGTAGGAAAATTTCTTCATATCATTCATTAACCTTGAAAATAATAAGATGAAGGCTATAAATAGCCTCATACAATGACCTAAAGCAAAAGGACTCAAATACCCTCAATGGGCTACATGACTCAATCCCTCAAGCAAGGGTAAAAACGGAAAATGCTGAAATAAAAAAGATTACATCAATAAGTAGACAATAATAAAATCAAAGTACATTGGATAAATCGTGGCCGTTGATTTACGGCCACATCGACGGTAGACTTTCCAACCGATGTCCCCATCAAAAACTCTATTCATGTAATAATATTTGTTTGAGGTAGGATGAAGCATATCACTATTTTAGGTAAATTAGTAAATTGGCAATAATGTAGTTTTTGATGTTTAAGAATCAAGTGATTTTTATACTTCTCTTGGATTTAAGCCTCGTCATATGCCACAATGATTTTGATTCAATCAGAGAGACTATTTGTAGTAATAAGATGATAATGCCAAATTTTTACCAATTTTGTGTAATAGTTGTATATTGGTTTATTGTTCTCAATCTTTTGGGGTATATATATATATATATATATATATATATATATATATATATATATATATATATATATATATATATTAAATTTGGTCAATCTTATTCTTCTTGTATCTTACTTCATACACTATCCACTTCCAAACTCTCTGTGTTGCATTGCTGTATTTTTTTTCTTTGTTGGTGCTATTGCATTTTCCTCAAAAATTGCTTCCTTAAATTTTATTTTAATGCAGATGGGAAGCTAATAGTTGTGGGTATCATGGGGATGATGGATATCTTTACCATGGGCAAGAAAAAGGAGAACCATTTGGCCCAAAATATACATCTGATGATACTGTTGGTGCTGGAATTAATTACTTTACACAGGAATTTTTCTTCACGTAAGATGATTGCACTTTTTTGTTTGAATTTTTTTATCCCGTTAGGCTATGTTATTAGTAATTGTATGGTCACTTGTGTCCAGCTTCTGACAATCATATCAAGATGTATAACAAACACCTGGCAATCCTTTTTTATCTCTAAACAAAAAGGAATTTTTTTTAGCTGTCTTGTCAACCCAATTCATTTCTTTTGATTCCATGTGACAACTAGTACCTTGTTAAACCACGTCTTCATAGTTGGTGTTCAGTTGGTATCATTATGTTTTCATATCACTTCTTAAGGATATGTTGGAACAAGGACATAATTCTTTGGAGCAACAACATAGCTTATTTCAGTCAGACAAAACACTATTTTTTGTCCAATTAAGTTTCCTGTGTTCTGAAATTAAGTTTTCGAAATTAAAATCCTTCTGATAAATTATAATTGATTAATAATTTACTCCGATATAGTTTCCCAAGTTTTTTAATGTTCCATTGTACCTTGTAAAATTTATTATTTTGCCAATACATTTTTGAGAACTTCGGAACTTTTCTTACAGGAAAAATGGAGAACTTGTTGGAACCGTCTGTAAGGATATCAAAGGTCTTTTGTACCCAACAATTGCTGTTCACGGAACAAATGAAGAGTATGATTGTTTTCCATGACTGAGAAGTTTTAGCCTGCAATTGAAGTGACATCAGTTTATGTCATCATGACTGTGTGCTACAATGCTGCCAATGGCTTTGTTTCATGCATCAACTTTTCATCTTTGAGTTTTGGTAGATTTAGACAGTTGTAGTAAACAAACCTTATTTGTGCATATATATAAGTTTGCATGTGATTTAATGTGTCAGGACTGACATTGTGTAGTGAATCTAAATCATTTTGTCTGATGAGCTCTGTTAATTAAAACTGGCCAATAACTAGTCAAGTGAAAGAGAAGTGAAGAGTTTACCTCTGAAAATTTTAAGAGGGATTTGGTCCTTCAGTTGCCCTCATATTTAGTTCTCTGCTAAGCTTGTTGCCTTTAATATAAGCTAAACTAACTCATTATTCTTAAACCAGCTGGTCAATGATACCAGGTTGACTCACTAATAATGGTGATTCAATGTGGGCTGGGTGATGTAGCTTAACTTTGGTAGCACCTCGCATGACCTAGGTGACTTACCACAAAGTTTATTGACTCAACTAGTTTATATAAATCTCATTTCACCATGTTCCTATTTGACTTGAACATGGTTCTTAATTTGGACGTGATTGACTTAGAAGTTTTTGCTGTAAATCCAAATGTTCTTAATTGAGTGATAGGCCCTAATCGACCTATCATGGTTCTAGTTGACCTCACATTAATCCTAATTGGCCAAGTTGGTCTTGCTTGAACCTTGTTCAACCTCAATTGGATACCTAGTCAAGCCTAAATAACCTAATTTGAACAAATTGACTTTGGGTCATCAAGTCTCAATGGAACAATTAACTAAGGATTTGGTTGGATGCTTAAATAGTCTTGTTTTGCAAGGTTGTAAGAAAAGTTAATAGATGATTCTTTTCTTTTCATTCTATTTTGAATTTTGGAATTCTTCTTTCAATGTGTAAGTGTAACTACTGGCCAATAAACTTACTATTATCGATATAATATTGCAATTATATATTTTCAAAGTTAGATTTGATTGCTTATTGGCCTCCCTAGGACCCGAAGGTTCTCGACCTATACAAGAATTTAAAGGAGAGAGAGAGTAAGAATCTGTTTAATTGCTACCTCAGACTTGAGTTCGATGGATAGGGAAAGAAGGAAGATGGGGTGAGGAGTGAGCTTGGAAAATTTGAGATCTTCAATCTAAAATTCAGCTTTTCATCTAGTAAGTCCTATTTATAATACAAATAAGAATTTCAAATTTGAGCTAATTGTTAAAATCAAGGATAAGATATCTCCTTAAAATTCAAGATCTAAATACTCTTAATCTTAGATTGAAGCAATTATTTCCTAAAACTAGGAAATACCAATCTAAAAGCCTGAAATTTAGGAGTTATTAGAAAATTAATAATAAGAAAAACATTCTAAAGAAATCCAATGGACTCATTTCTTTGCCCAATCTATCACCTCCCACCTAGGGACTAATTGGCCCTTATCGGCTAGCTATACTAATCAACCATGATGTTGTCTATTGTTGGCCAAATGTTCCATTATGATTATGGCTTCTCCTTTCGCTTCTTTCACTCTTACTAATTAATGAGGGAAGTGTTAGGCTCCTTCCTTTGCTTGCCATTTGACTTGTCATGGAGTCGATTTCTTCTTTGGCTAACTTGAAGGTCTTCTTTAACGTACTTTACGCCAAGGTAGCTTTCATATCCACAATGCAATTCTCCTTCAGTGGGCCTTCAAGTCTAATTTTGGGATCTTCAACTTTAGGGCATCTACATGAGCCGTTAAATAGATATGATAAGGAGGTTGCGAGCTGATCATTCTCACTATTGTTTCCATCTAGCACTACATCTGATGAGGACATCAGTAGATCAACGACTGCGATCTAGAGTTTATTTTATTTTTGATGTATTATGTACTAGTTATTAATGTTTTTCCCATTTTACCCTTAGGAGTGCTCAAGTGGTGTTATAGCCCGAAGGGCATTTTAGTCTTTCTTTCTTTTCTTTTCATGAGGCCTATTTATAGGCTAGCTCTCTTGTAATTTGGGATGATGATTGATTAATGAAAATTCAAATTTCTCAGTCTCCCTCAATGTTGAGTGTTTGAGAGAAGAAGGAAGACCCAAGGTGTGGGCAATCGCAATACCCGTCAACCTTTGGAAGAGTCCAAGGTTCGCGGTTATACGATCTCTTTGTGAGTTCTTTGTTATTTATTTTAGTCTTCATCTTCCTCGTCCCTCTTCCCTTATACCGCCGGCAATCCCCTCTCTTTCTCCTTAAACCGACGGCTTCAACCCCTCCCCATGATTCCCCATTACCCGCCGCCCCTCCACCTCCTTGCCGCCGGCCACCTTGGCCCTATCACCATTCATGATGATTTCCGTCATCATTACCTTACCAAAACTCACCCAAGTGATTTAGGAAGATAACTCATCAATTTGAAATTAAAATTTGAATTTCAAATAACTTCATAAATCGGTATAGTTATATTTGGAAAATGTCTTTATTTGAAATCAATTCTATATCATGAATTTTGTAATTAAAAAAAATTTCAAATTTCACCATAATTACTTTCCTAATTAACTTTGCCATTAATATGGAAATGTTTACTTTGAATTCAAAGAAATATTTGAATTTCAAATACTTCCCAATTAATAAGCCCCAATCCCTAGTAAATGAAATCTGAAATCAAGATTCATATTTAATTTAAATCAGTAATTAAATCCCTGGGGCCCACATGCATTAAACCTAGACATCTAATCCTTCCATATGGCCGGCCCCTCTTCCCCTCTCTTGCTTAATTATTTCCTTCCAAATCAAACCCAATCTCCCCCCCCAAAAAAAATCAGCCACCTCTTTATTCTCCTTAATTACTTGGGGTTTGAAATTCAAATCCCTTCCTATTTACCAATTCGAAAATTCTGAAACATATTTCAGATTTTCCCTCTTTGGTCTCCTACCTATTGAATCCAAAATCTGGCCCAAAGTTGTGCCGCCTCTCCCTAGTCTAGCCGGTCATTCCATCCCCCTCCTTCCTTCACTGGTTACTCTTCCAAACCCTTCTCGTGACTGCTGAAAGTAGAGCCCCTGCTGGAATTATTTTGCTGTCCAGAGAATTCTAAAGGCTGTTACAGGGTTTTTCTTGCATTTCCACCTGCTGTCCACTGTTTGGAAAATTCCATGTTGCTGTCCTCTGTCCAAGAGTGCTCAAATCAACAACAAAGCTGTCCCGGGAGACCTCCTAGCTATTGTCCAGTTGATTGGAGAACCACCGGCTGCTGTCACCAGTCCAGGAACGTCAAAATCAGCAAGGAAGTGGTCAAGAAGGCCTCCCAACTGCTGTCCAGAAAGGTTGCTGTCCAAGATCTGTCCAAGACCAAACTGCTGCTGTCCAGAGAAATTCTGCATCTCTTCCTGCTGTCCAGCCAGTCGGGAGATCTTCGTGTGCTGTCCTAAAGTTTCCGATTGCTGCCCACCACATCAAGAAGGGTCTTGGTTGCCGTCTACTTCATCTCAAGCCCCCAAACAGCCACCAAAGCTTGATATCTTCTATTTCTTTGGGTAAACTCTTCCCTCGACCCCTTTATCTTTGTAGTTACTTCTCAATTGTGGTCTTAATAGATTCATGCGAATAGTATCAATACTCCTCCGCTAAAACTTAGTACTATTAGAGAGTTGAGTGAGGGATATCTCTCAGTGACTAATCATATTGTTAGCATAGGGATTTATTGTTGAAAACCAATCATGTATGCAACGTTAGATTAAATTGATTGTGTTATGATCTTAACTTCTATGCATGTGATTTAGCATAAGCTTGTCTTACCACCCTTGTGTTTTATTTTGTTGTTCAAAACCACTCTAAGGATATAATTATTGTGCTCTAAAATTAATCGTGCAAATTCATTAAGTAACTCATCTTCGCATGTACGTTTTACATCAACATCACTTTTTGGAATTGGAGGACTTCATTTTCAGGCGGTGATTTACATATGATGGATCAAATGGGGGCATCTATATCTCATTCGGCATGTCATCTCTAAGGTCATCCCAATTCTTTGTATCCTCCTCAATGACAAGCCACTATAAATATGCATCATCATTTGTTAGACTCAATTGCTTGATGGTTGAGGGATCAATAGGGACTTTGTCTACTGGGATAGGCTTGATATTGGTCGAAATCCTATCTACTTCATTTTACTCAGGCTCCCCTGGGTCATGAAGGGTTATTGAGACCTTCTGATTATGCTCAAAAGAGATAAATTGCGAACAAGGTTTATGTCCCTCAGAATGGTGACCTCGATGAGTGTGACAGTGTAGCTTAGGCACTACATGAACTTTACGTGAGGGGTATTCCGGAAGAGATACTCAAAATAATGCTACTTGGAAGAAGCTGAAAGATCTTTTGGCTCTATTTAGACTTGTGAGGGAAGCTCACTTGTTCGACATAGAGGGTGTTGCTATGCTGTTGTGGAAGTATTGATCATGATGACTTATTGGTATGACATCAAGGGTAGCATCATGGATGTTTGTCGAGGTGCTGTCAGGATTCATCGGGAAGGGTGTTGCTAAAATTCTTAGGTTTTAGCTATGTTGCTTTGTGTCCTACATACTTGAGCAATGGAGGCTGCAATCCCCCAAATGAGTCAATGCTTACTAACCTGACTGGATCCACACAGATAGAGCCCTAATCTTTTAGGCAAGGATCAAAGAGTTGTTGGTGGAAGCCACTTGTTGAAAACATGGAGCGATGAGACAAATTGTCACAATAATGCAATTAATGCCTTCCTCACCAATGTTCTCCGCCAATGGAGAGAACTGATCACTTTGGATTATAGTTTATCTTTTGCAAGGTTGTCTAATTGGATGAATTGATGTGGAATAGATGCAACTATGGATGGAATTACTAGGGTAGGGGCTAACTTCTGCTCAACCTAGTGCAACCTCAACCTACTGCAACCTCAGGTTATTATTCATCCTAGCTCTTTTACCTAGGCGGAAGTAGAGTTTGGTGATCTAGAATGACCCAAAGAGAACTTAGCTGAATGGGTAAAACCTTTCTTGTAGGAAGTGAGTGTTGTGAGTGCATCGAGATGTGAGGAGGCTACTTGATTCGTGCAATTCTCCTCCTTTGTGAATTATAAGAATAAGTTTAAACATGAGTCGGGGCTTATCAACCAGGGCTATCTTAGGTGTTGAAAGTGCTATGACACACCAAGAGGAGGGGGTGAATTGATATATATTTTTTAAAAACTTTTCTTGAAATCATAGTAATATGAGGAAGCTTAAGAATTTTTTTTTTGAATTTCAAGCAAGAGTTCACCCAAAAATTTATCAAGCACAAAGTTCACAAAGATAAGCAAAGTAAATTAAAGTGCATGAAAGTAAATGTAGAAAAGTAAATAAAATGCAAAACATATTTTTATAGTGTTTCAGTCAGAATCGATCTACTTTTACTCTCTAAAGGTCATCCTCTTTGGGTATTGCATTATGTCACGCTCCTTTAGCACTCTGTTAGCCGTAGAAGCCCTTCTCCCTTACCAGGTTAAGAATGACATTTACAAATTCTTCTATTCTTGAAGAATCTCTATCCTTTAGCCTTCGGACATGGTGGAGATGCCATTCCCTCTTTTTACTCCTCGCACGGTGGAGATGCTGCTCCCTCCTTTTGTTCCTCGTAATGGTGGAGATGTCCTCACTTAGCCTTCTCGGCTAGTAAGTCTTTCCCCAAAGACTTTTTCCTTGATCTCTTCTCCAAGAGCTCCACAACCACAACATGGAGGATCGTAGGTGCAGGCTGACATGAACAATTGGTTGACCTAGTCATGCAGAAATATGTAGCTATAGTGAGCAAATGAATGATGTTTATACGATCATTAGCTTTAGGGATTACATTATATCCAAAGACCTTATGGGTAACACACGCATGCAGTACGATAGTGTTGACTAGAGGCTTATGTTGGCGTAGGGGAGAGTTCCTAATGGTCCAATTGTAGTTTAAGGATCGGACAATATAGGAGGTGCTTCACCTGTGTTAGAGAGGTGAAGGTGCTTGTGAAGATCAGGATTAGTGATAATTATTTGTCAATGACAGACAAGTGATTACATAATAGTGTGTTCGGAGGTGATCCTCAAATTGGAAAAAATTCTAACAAGAGCTTAGTATGAAAAGGACAGGCTAGATAGATCAAGAATTGAAGAGATGTAGTAGCAAACAAATTTAGTACCTGATAAGATAAGTGCTCTTTGTCCACCACTTTTGGGTATGTAATGAAGGCCTCTATTGAATAAAGAGATTTGGAGAGATAAAAAAGCTTTAATTTAATTATACAAAACTATCCCTCTTTATAGATCTATATAAGATGTTTTAATAAAGAAACAAATAACTACATAATCATGCATAATTGCCTTAATATAATCCTTCCTAAATCAACAACCCAAATATAGAAGGAGATAAAAGTGATCCAGGTAAGCCTCCCACAGATCCCCATGTTGGCCGTGGGATCAAGGGCCAAGGGACGACTGAGATTTAACAGCATGATCCAAGTGAGCCTCCAACGGATCCCCATGCTGGCCATGGGATCAAGGGCCAAGGGAAGTTTGCGATTTAACAACCTCCCTATTGCGTTTGTATGCAACCTAGTCTTCCTCATATTGGAAGTGGTCATCAAGTCTAGGCTGCTAAGCAAGTCTGCCACGCTTATGAGCCATTGGATTAGGAAGATGAGAGTGGAAGTTAAGCTAGGAAGTGAAAGGGTGGTGAAAGTTGAAGAAGAAAGTGAAAATAACTCCTCCATTTATAGCCTTGGGTCATTTGTACAATCTGATCGAGGGATCGTACTGTCTGATCGGGGGTTCGTATTGTCCAATCAAATCCTTCCAAAATGTCTCATCGAGAAAGTACAGTCAAGGTCAAATCGTCAGTGCAATCGGGGATCATCCAATATGACATGAATTAATGGTGATTTTGTTGTTTGTTAGCACAAATTAATTCCTTGGTGTAGGCTGATGGAATCCTTGGTACATTTGTATATGATGTGATTTGTTTTTTAATTATGTGCAAATATTGGAGCACTTACTTTTTTTTTTCTTTTTAAATTTAGATATGTTGGAAGTAAAAGAAAAATGATTTCTTTTGTAACATTTTTCTATTTTCTTTTCAAAGAATTAGCATATCAGTATTTTGATTTGTTTGGGAAACATAAGAGGGAAACCTTTTTATTGCACTTGCATCTACTTCAGGGCTTCATAACCATCAGCAACACTTCTGGAACTTGGCCATCTTTGTTAGGGTGTCAAACTTAATTTAATAAAAGATTGCAGAACTAGTCATGACATCACAAAAGGAAGCATTGGAGGCATTATTCCAAGAAATTTAGTGGGTTCATTGAATACTGATCTTTCATTTTTCTTTTAATCTAATTGTGATGGGACGAAAGTTAAAACTTATGTTTCTTTTTGAATATAATTTTTTTGTGTTTTTCTGTCTGAGAAATATTTTTGATTTTGGTACAACTTATGCTCTTCGAATTCTCATTTTTCTTTTAATGTTATTGTGATGGGAGGAAACTTATGGTAGTTTTTAAATATGAAATTTTTGTATTTTTTTTTTGTCTTAGAATTTTTTTTTTGATTTATATTTGCTGAAAACAATTGAGGCATTTGAGCCATTTCGGATTTTATATTTGTCAGTTAGTTGTTGGCGTTGGTTATTTAGGGTTCCTTTAATTTAGCCTTTTGTGAATTGATGAACATGTTAGATCTGGAAACAAATGGTTTTATCAGTAAAGTTGGGCAAAGTAATGAAATATATCTAGTTAATGTTGACATTCATAGCTTGTAATCGAATATGTTTAGGTCATGGGATTAGAAATGTTCAATTGCAATTTATTTGTGGAATGCATAAACTTATCTCAATAGAAATAGATTTTTTATTTGATGGGTTGCTTGGTTTACTTAAGAGGAATGTAGTGTAAAATAAAAGACTACGGAATGCAATTTATTTAGAGTGTTTGAAATTATTTTGATGATGGCAAAATTAATACAAATGATTACTTTTCTTTTGTTTGATTCGTAGTAAAGTGAATGTAGTGTAAATTCCAATGTTGGTGGTGGCTAGTAGTTGATGGTGGTAGTGGCGGTGGCAACCTTCTGGTAGCAGTGCCGACGGTTACAACAACGTCAATTTGAAGTGTATTTAGAATTTGATTGAAAATGGCTGAGTTTAGAATGCATTAAAAATGAACTAAGGAGTGAATTTAGAATGCACCAAAACTTTACTTTGCATTCCTTCATCAAATCAAACACCAAAATATAAAAAAATCTTATCTTGGGAATACTCTATATTCCTTTTTCAACAAACCAAACAGTTTCCAAAACTATGCTGAACTCCTAATGCAAATTTGTTGATGTTGATGCTTCAGGGTGACAGTAAATTTTGGGAAGCAACCATATCATTTTGACATTGAGGTATATAACGTTGACTTTTATTGTTTGTAAATGTAAATGTTTCTTGGGTACATTATTTACATGTTTATTTTTCTATACCTACTTATCATCTATCTTTTTTTAGTGCACAATGAATTGGTAGATTTTTTTTTCTATTAACTTTCATTTCTTTTTTGTCTTGCTTCTTTTATTTGGCATATATTAGCTAGTTTTCATGATAAAAAAAGATTCTTATTTCTACTTGCCTTTGCTTTTGGTTTGTTTTCCAAATATTTGCTTTTTAGCCTTGCTTTATATTTTACTTTAAATATAAGCATTCTTGATGATGAGATAGCCTGATTTGAATTAGAATACTCATATTTTAGTAGGAACAACTAAGAGTAGAAAGTGCATCTATATGATGGGTAGATCATATTAGTGCCTAAATATTAGGAAGAAAAAGGTGTGGCAAAGGTAAAATGTATAGAAGCTGTTCAATAATATTTGCACTTAAATAGATTTGATGTTGTATGCAACACTTACAAAGAACTTAAGGAGATTCATGATACCTAGAGTTGTTCCAAAATAGTTGGTAATGTTAATGATGATATTATACTTCTCTTGTGATGTAATCTTTGATAACTAAAGTTTCTACTGATGTGATAATAAATGCGGATACAAAAATTGCAATATAAGAGATTAATAAAGGTTATGAACTTTGCGTATTACCCATAAAAACTAGTTTATTCAAGTAGTGGTATTAGAAAATAGCATGAAAGATAAAGCAATAGCAATAGATCACAATTGAGATTACGAGAACTTACAAAATTAATAACCAATAATTTAGATAATGCAAATAGCCAACTATAACAAAGCCTCACATTTAAAATCTAGATCCTTGATCTCGAGGTCCTTTAATCACTCTTGAAAGTGGGGGCTTGCGGAAGAGGATCGTAAGCATGCTTAGAGATACCACTAGTACACAAGTGATGCTGAGAGGACTAGTCGCCGGGGAAGAAACCGGAGTAGGGGAAGCGGGTGGCCGTCCAAGAAGAATCCAGAGTTCTTGGTTGTTGAAGGTTGATGATTCCAGCAAGGCAATAAACGATACGTTTGACGTATTGTTCTACGGTGATGTCGTACTCCCAATCCGGCTCGTAGAAGGAGGAGAGGAAGATATCGATCTCTCATTGTTCGTTGTACACGAAGCTGTGATCAACTTCGGGATCCGCCATGCATCCTCGCCGGGAGTTGAGGGAGCACCAAAAAGAAGGAAGAGGGAGAGAGGAGGTGGTGGCTTGGAGGGGAAAAGGGTTAGCTGGCTTGAGGTCTAGAAGGGGGATCGGCTAGGGTGGGAGGCTAAGAGGTAAGTGCAGGAAATCTGAAATATATTCAGATTTTAGTAATTTGGGGAGAAGGATTTAATTTGAAATTCAAATTAATCTATAGGGAGGGGAAGAGGGGCGGCAATGGGGAGGAGTTTGGGGCTGAATTTGTGGAGCAATCAATGTAATTTTGGAAGGGGGAGAGAGCCCATCAAGGGGCCGGCCACATGAAGGGGAGAGAGGGGCTTGGGTATTAATTAAATGGGGCCCACAAAATTAATTACAGATTTAATAAAAATCTGAATTGAAATTTCATATTTCTTATGTTGGGAAAGTTTCCTAATATAAGGGCAATCAATTGGATTAATTTGAATTTCAAATTTGAATTGAAATTCAATTAAGAAGATTGCTTAAAATCAAAGAGTTATTTTAGGAAAGTCATTTATGTCTCTTGGGAAAATTTGAAATTTGAAATTTCAAATCCCAAGGAGGGAGGCCGGTGGCTAGAGGGGGGGATGGGGCCAAGGGGGCGGGGAGGATGGCCGGCGGGTGGTGGCTGCCAGGAGGCCGGCGGGTGGTGGCTGCCAGGGAGCCGGCGGCTTGGGTGGTCCAATGGGGCGGCGGCAAGGCTTATGGGGAGGGGAATTCACTTCAAGGGAAAGGAAAGATTAGAATTGTGAAGAGCCAAAGATCCACTCACCTCAAGTGCTTCCACCCCAAATCTCACAAAGAAATCTTGGGAAAAAAACTAGGAACTCACAAAGAGATCTTTCTCCTCCAAGGTACTCACTAAGAGATCACCAAGTGGAAATAAAATTTCATTCAATAATTCATCAACTACCCATACATTGCATGAGGCCTCTTATAAATAGGCCAAGGTAAAATAAAAACTGAAATGACACAAATTCCCTCAGGGCTACATAAGTGACTCAAGGCCCACAGGGGCAAACTAGGAAAAATAGAAATACAACCATAAATAAAATACAACTAAATCAGAAATAGAGGCCTGAATCGTGGTTGTCGATCTGCGTCTCCGGCGATGGTACACGTGTCGAAATCTGATGTCCTCATCACCTACACTCCATGTTTATTTGAAGTATGTTGACCTTATTTTTTTAATAAGGTTGACAAACTTCCTCTTTGTGTTTAACCTTAGCTTATAGGACTTCCTTAGTATAGGGTCTTTCTTATATTACCCTTTTAAGTGGATTCCTAATGACTTAACATTGGCTAGCCATATAAAACCCAAAACCTAAGAGAACTTCATGCCTTATACTGGACACTTGAGACCCATGAACTAGGTCAACCATAGCGTGGCCCAGGTGGCATGCAGGGCCCTTACGAGTCTACCTTAGACCTTCCTAAGCAAATTAAAAATCTTTCCAACATTTTTAGATCTATTTGTAGCATGTTAAATTCAAACACAAAATTCTAAACGCAAATAAACATTAGGTGATCCCTAGGGATTTAATTGAAGCATTTATGATTCAGTTAACCCTAGACTTGCTTAGAAGCAACTTACTAATCCTAGGAATTCTTTATTTATCTTAGGTTAGATAGTGGACCCTATTAGGCCAGACTTATGTTAACCCCAAGTCAACTATAAGTAAGCTCAAAACCTTAGGAATGACCTATCCTTTTTAAGCCCTATGGCACCTACCCTTGGTTAAACATAGATAGCTCATTACCATAGGAATCACTCTAGATATCCTTGGGTTTCTCTTCGATCCACCCTAGGGTTAAAAAACTCATCAACCCATTTGTCCCTTGGTCAAATCATGGTTTGATCAAAACCTATCCTTAACCTGAAATCACCTGAATTCAATTTAATGAACCAAATCAAACCTAATGACTGTGGCATCAAATTTAAATGGTCTGAGCACATTTTAGGAGCATTTGGACTGACTCATGACCTATGGTCAAAACCTATCGATCATGATCAAACCCAATTTTATCAAACCCTAAATGACCTATTCTAAGTTCTATCAGACTAATTCTAATTAAACATAAATCAAATCCTTTCAAACTTTGCCTCAGCCTAGTTAGGACCCTAAGCTAGCTACCCTAGCTTACCCAACCCACATGGGCCTTTAACTAGAGCCCTAATTAGGTCTTTTAAGCCATTCAAGCTTATCAAACTCAAACCAATCTAAACCATGTTCCCCACAGGACTCTCCAGTCCTTCCTATGCCTTACCTATTCAATAAGACAACTAGAGCTGGCTCATACAGTCGTTTCAAGCATGGATGATAGCCCCATAAGAAATCCACTTGCCCATCGCTGATCCAACCTATCTTGATCTTGAGAATGACTTAGGATACTTTTTTTCATTCCCATTGGCTGATCCATAGTAGCTTGGCTAGTTGGCATCACTGGTGATGGCTAGATTTTTGCTATGGTTCATCTCATTTTCTTGATAAATAGGACATGCTCGAGTAGATTTGGCACGTCATAGTAGTTTATCTGTGACTTCTCGGTGAGTTTCTAAGTGTTCCTTAACTTCTCTCTCCCTCAACTCTCTTTTTGAGTGCAAGAAGACCTAATTTTGATGAACAGATGATTGTTGTTGACCTACAATATTATCAACCGGTTGACAATCCAACAGAACTTCAGAGACACCTTTACCATCTCATTGAAGCTCTCCAATCATTTGGAGCATTAGCTTTCTTCTTGGATTTAATTATGCTTCAACCCTGAACTTAGAACCATTCTACTTGTTATTTCATGTGATGGATTACTCTAGCCAAATTGAATACATGAGGCAATTCGTCTAGCCTCACGAATGGTGTGGATTTTATTTCACACCATGAGGCAGGCTAGATTGCCGGTGATTAGTGAGTAGATTCTTGACTCAGGTCTTATTGTTTGGTTCATCCATATGGATGCAAAATCTCCCTGTTGTATTGGATCATCCAGTCTACATTCGCTATGTGGAAATCATATTGGGTCCATTGCCAATGTAGATTATAAAATTAATTTTTAATTGACTTAAGTTTAAAAATTATGTTAAACTTTGAAAATTAATCTCTCTAAAATACTTAACCAAAATTGTTGATTAATCCCTCTTTGGATTCAGTGTTTGAGAGGATCTAATGAATTCTAAGTTTAGAGCATAAGTCACTTTGTTTGACAAAGTCATTTCTTTTCTAGTGTTTGAGGGTAATTACTTATGCGCTTTCATTGCATCCAAATATTTTGATATTTAAATGAGAAGTTCTCTGACGTTTTGTTAAGCATCTCCAAATTTTCTCGTTTGAGGTTGAATTTGATGTTTGGTTTAATTTAATTAGAATTTCGATGATCAACACACCTAAAAGAACCTAAAAATGGATTATTTATAACTAATGTTAAATGAATCATAAATCTTGAAACCAACTTTAAAGTACTTATTTGATCTTCAAGAACAAAGGATACAAAATTTAAAACCAAATAAAACCATTGAGCCGATGTAATAAATTCCTAAAAAATAAATCCTAAATATTTAAAAATATCTTTAAAATTCTTTTAAAGTCTAAATGATCTTAAATTTTAAGAGATTGAATAGAATGATGTTTAATCCTATGGTTCAATTTCATTAAATTTTAAGGTCATTTGTTTAGAAAGAAATAAACTTTAATTCTAGGTTAGGTTTTCTTCTTTAATGCACCCATGATTTTGCAAAAAGCTAAATTAAATCACAGAAAATCATAATAATATTAATTAAAATTTCACAAACTCTTACTAAACAAATGGAATCAGAGAAAAATAATTTGAAACATTTTGAAATTAGTAAATAGGATTTCTTAATTTGTAAAGATCAATTGCACTAATAAAAAACAATCATTAAAAATCATAAGCTACTCTTAAAGAGTTCAGATTTCGAGAGATGCTCTTTAGATCATCATTGGTTTGTGATTCAAATCTTTGAATTTTTAGTTCATTGAAGAGGCCAGTTATGAAACCCTAATTCTAAAGTAGGAATGATATTTTGATTGGCTAAGAATTTTATAAAATTCATAATAATTAAGTAAAGTTATAAATTTACCAAGTAAAATGGTACAGATTCTTAAAAAATCTTAGAAACAAATAAGATAAATTGAAAAGGTAAATATGCTTTCTGGATTTTCAATGTTTACTGAATTAATAAAAACGATGAATCACTAAAACTCATTAGTATCTCCAAATAGCGTCAAAATTTCAAAGGTAATTCTCTTGGTCATCCTTGACTTGATCAAATCTTATGAGAATTTGAATTCAATCCTTAGGTTAATTATCTACCTTTATTAGCTTAGATTTTAGGAAATTCACTAAAAATTAAAATAAACTGCTAAAACTTTGAAATAATTTTTCATGATACTTGGTGATCTCTGAAAATAGAATAGACCATGTTCCCAAGGTTTTGAGATAAGAAAACATACTTAAAAATACTGTCAATAAAATGCATCAGGAAATCAAATAAATCAAAACAAATTAGAAATACATACAATTAATTTCAAATTTTTATGAGATCATCATGGATTATACCCAGCTCTATAATAAATCTTATTGAATTAGATGTTGATTTAATAAAAAATAAAATCTTGGTCAATAATATAAAAAATATCAAAATATTGAAATCCCTAACCTCTGAAAAAGTTTTCATAGTCTTTGGAGTTCTCATCTTAATAACAAATTGAATTTTCATCATTAAATTATGAAAAAAAAAATCAAAGTAATTCTAAATTTCTATTGGAAATTTCTCTCGTTGCCCCCAACTTTAGAGGATTATTTCATAATTTTTTGAATGACATCTTGATTTCAAACAAAAATAAACAAACTCTAAGTTTAATTATAAAATAATTAAATAGCCTAAAAATTTAAGAATATATTAAGCATTTAATAAAAATCTAAATACTAATAGAATTTTTATGAATTCACAATATTATAGTGAACAATAAGCTGAATAATTTGAATTATCATCAAACTTAAATAAAAATTTCTTTTATAAACCTTAAAATAAAATTTTTAAATAATCCAAAGTCATAAAACGTACTTGTTTGCTTTTAAGGCAGTGTAATGTGTCACATTACTCTTTGGGTGAGGTGTACCTTTCATTATGTTTAAGATACTTTAAATGATTGGATTCATCTTATCATAGGATGAATGCTTTACATTTAAGGTATTCTTTAAAATCTTAAAATAAAAGTTAAATCTCAAATTCTAAAATTCATAAAAAATCTTTAAAAACATTAATATGTTGAATTTGAAACTACCATTGGACTAAATTGAAAAATTAAAATTGAAAGTAAATTAATAAACAAATACTAGAGTGATAACTTAGCATACATACACTAGGTGCTAGATAGAATTCTAGTTTTAGACTTTCTAGGGTATTTTGTTCATTTTTGCTTTTATTTTGTGCTTTTTTAATTTGTAATATTTTGATATGCATTATTTAGTACTCTTTTTGTGTGTGTGTGTATGTGTGTATATATATATATATATATATAAATGAATAAAATTTACTTGATTTCCTGTGTTGTTTTTTGAACGGTGTACCATAATCCTAGATTTGTTTTTGTTAATATAATTTATAAAAATAATATTTCTATAAATGAAAAGAATAAATTAATAAAATCAACTAAAATAAACTTAAGGCATTCAAAACCAATAGAAGATATTTAATGACCAAATGCAAAACCTTACATTAGTTAGAAGCATTGCATACTTGTCCTAGTTGGGTTTCCTGGCTTCACTAGCTTGTAAGTTCCAATTCTTAAAATAAATAGCAGACTAGTCTCTTGGTGAGGTTTAAACTTAGTCTCTTGCATTTCTTTAAACTTAGGTTCTAGTTATTATCATAGTGGTGGTTCTTATCTTAGTTCTAGGATTTGAGATTGATATATTTTTTTTGGCTTGTTATATTATAAGTTATTATCTCCTTAGCAATTTCTTAAACTAATGTTGATAAAATATAAAACAGAACTATCTAATTAAATAATGACTCAAATGCAAAAAAAATTAAATTGTAAAATTTTAAAGCCCAACATAAGATAGTTTGAAGCATTTGTGAGCTTTTCAGTATCTAAGGCTCCTAACTTTTTCTCATCTAGCTTCTAAAAAGATCTGTTCTAAAATTGATTGTAAGGGTAAATTTCCTATGCTTTTTTTTAATGGATGTTATCATAAAAATTATTATGCATGATTGTATTTAGAAGTATAATTTTAATAAAGTGATGTTTTTGTTAATTGTTTAACAAGATTGACTCTTGATATTTGAATATAAAATGAAAATTTCAATCGAATGTTTTATGTGCTACGAGTAATTGATGTCTTTTTGAATTTCAAGGGTGATTATATTACTTCCCCTTCCCATAAGATAAAAAAATTTCATATGAAATCTCCAATGAGTATTTGACATGCTTTGGTCGTTCAGTAGTTTAAAGATTAGCCTTTTACTTCTTGATGCAAGCAAAACTTAGAAAAACTCTATTTTTTTCAAGCAAAAGACGCATGCTTCCTAGGATAAAGAAAATACACCAAATTCTCAAAAAATACGACAAACGACAACTTATGCGACAAACAACAAACTTTAATATTATAAAATGACACTTACAACAAAGGATGCTTACAAGCGACACTTACGAACTTTTAAAATAAAGCTCCTAAAGTTGCATTTCTTGATTGAGAAGAAAGGTACTGATGGGGTGGGAACCATGAAGAGAAGAAGTAGATAAGAGGCCGAGACGAAAGAGGAGAAGCTCTCAAGCTTTCCTAGATGAAGAGGAAGAGGTGGAACAAGCTCGCAGGCCTTTCCAAGGAAACCCGCAGGTTTTCTATTCCAAAAAATCACTCACATATCATCCTTTTATTTGCCTAAAAGGGACAGCTAAACAGCCACCAAAACCTCCCTTTAAACCAATTTAAAAAAACTGCATTAAATCCAGAACAACAGCTGAAAAGGCAACACAAAAACCGAATAACAGCAACCCACAGGAAGGAGCAGGGAACAACCATGGGAGGAAACCGAAGGGGCTGCACAGGAACCGGACCAGCAGCCAAGCAGGGAATTGGAATAGCAGCTAGTGGACCGGAACATACAATAAAAGTGGGAGGAATCAGCCATGGGAAGGAGAACTAGGTGGGGGAACCAAAGGGGTAGTAAATGAGGGGAATGAATATCAATTTATGAGTTAAAAAGGCTCTCTACTTGACATTAATGAGCTAATTCTAGTAGATGACCTAGAACCTTTCCAAATTTATAATTCAAAATGTTTTGACCCTCCCCTTTGCCTACATCACTTCTATACCCTTCGACAATAAAAAAAATAGTATAGATTCCTTGAAGGAGTTTTGGCAATTTTTTTCAAGTTCTTAGAGCATTGTATGCTTTAAAAATTTCAAATCCTCTAAAACTTACTCAAATTTAAAAATTCCTCATTCACTTGTTAAGATTTTTATCATCTTCCTGTCTGAGAATTGGGTTTTGGTTTCAATATGCTACAGTTGATATCACAAACTGAAATTTGGGTTGATCCTATGTAGGAT
Organism: Dendrobium huoshanense; assembly: GCA_016618105.1. NCBI lineage: Eukaryota > Viridiplantae > Streptophyta > Magnoliopsida > Asparagales > Orchidaceae > Dendrobium > Dendrobium huoshanense. The sequence continues at coordinate 31,999,306 of CM028344.1, forward strand.
TGAGTATTTTTTTAGGTCTCTTCCTAGAGAAACTCTAGTAAACCTAGTTTAGGATTTCAATCTCCAAGACCTCTTTCTAATATGACCCAATAAAATCTAGTCTAGCCTCACACCCATAGATTAAAATCCTCTTAGGTTTAGTGATTCTAATGTGCCATAGTTGATTCAATAGATCAACACCTTGGCTAGTAAATATAGATTAGGATCAAGCCTCGTAGGCCCCTTTCTTGGTATAGTGATTGAAAATCCTTTCGATCTAGTTTAGCTTCTCTTAAACTCCCATAGGTTTAGTGCTTTTCTTTGGTTTTTTTGACTCTAGTTGTCCACGGTTGATTCAATAAATCAACATCATGCTTGTAAACCTTAGTTGGATGAATGATTTTAGGCCCCTTTATTGTTTAGTTATTGAAACTCTTAGATCTAGTCTACCTTGCTTAGACAACCATAGGACTACTCTTTGTCTTTAATGATATCAAGCTTTCTGGTACCTTCCTCTTAGACTAGACTATTTTGGTTAGGATCAATCATTCTAAGCCTCATTCAGCATCATGGCTTGTAAACCTAATTTGGATGAACTTTTCTAGACCCCTTTATAGTTTAGTTATTGAAAACTATTAGATCTAGTCTAGCCTTGCTTAAACAAACAGTCCTACTCTTAGTCTTTAAAGAAATCATGCTTTCTTGTACCTTCCTTTTAGACTTGACTATATAGGTTAGGATCAATCAATCTTAGCTTCTTTCCTAGCATAATTATTCTTTCAATCTAGCCTAACCCAATATAGGTATCCATAGATCAAATTTCTTTATTGGGTTGTTGATTCCATTATATCACATTTATTTTAGCAGGTAAACATGTTGGCTAAAAAACCTAGATTAGATCAATTCTTATAGGCTCCTTTTCTTGTTTAGTAATTGAAAATCATAGGAAAATAAAACCAGCATTTAGTTTAACCTTATTTAGACATATAAGTCTAAGAAACACTCTTAAGATTAATTACATACTACTAAACTATAGTTGATTTAGTAGAATGTATTTATCATTTACCTTTGGATTGAATTCCATTGACATTGTTGTTTCCATTATGCGGCCCATACTTGATTCAATGGACCAACACTAAACTAGTAGGCTTATGCAGGATTAATTCCTTAAGAACCTTCTTAGCTTAGTCCATAGATCAAGTTTTACTTCTGTAAGTAAATTTGTGTCCATCCTTTTTATTATAGACTTGGTAGGTTTGAGCCTTCATTGGTTTAACTAAGCTTATATTATATCTGAAATCAAATCAACATGGAAATATCTTTAATCTATATCAAAATGAAACTCTAAATTCTTCAATCAAATTGAACTTCTGAGAATATATATCTCATTATCTTTTTAAATCTTCTTCACTTGAATGGTATCCTATATTTTTTATCTTATTGATTGTTTATGGGCAACATTAATACGTGTGATATATTAGTGGTTCATTTATTGATCTTATTTTTGAAAAAGGTTGACCAACTTCCTCCTTATGCATAGCCTCTCATATGACTTCTTTTTTTTAGTGTAGAACCTTCAACCTGCCTTATAGGACTCTCATTAGTGGATTTCTAATAATGTAGCATTAACTAGTGATAAATAAATCAAAATCTTTTCGAGTTTCATACCAAATGCTAGACTCTTATGATTCGTAGACTAGATCAACCCTAGCTTGGCTCAGGTCTCACTTGGGACCCTTAAGAGTCTACCCTAGATGTTCTTAAGCCAATTAGAAATGTTTCCAACCTTCATTAATTCTTTTTTAATATGTTGAATTAAAACTCAAAAATTTAAATCCAAATAAACCACTAGGTGATTCCTAAGGTTTGAATTAATCCATCTATGATCCAATTAACACTTGAATTGCAATAAACCAATGATTTTAGGATATTTCTTATTTACCTTAGGCAGCTATTGGATGCCATTAGGTCAACCCTAGAGCAACTATAGAAAACCTAAAAAAATTAGGAATGACCTACACTATTCAAGCATTATGTCACCTACCCTTGGCTTGAATTTTCATCATTTAATAACTCAAAATAAATTTAGAATAATGTAGAATAATTCTAAATTTTTATGGGATGTTCCTCGCTATGTTCCTAACTAGGCGTGCAAACGAGTCGAGTTGAGCTTGAGCCTGAGGTTGTTCGAGCATGGCTCGGTAATTGTGTAAGCGGCTCGAGCTTGAGGTCGGTCTCGATTCGAGTCCAAAACTCGAGCTCGAGCTCAATTTGTGTGTCCGACTCCCAAGTTTGAATTCGGCTCGTTAGCTCGAGCTCGAATAGTGAGCTCAAGCTCGGCTTGAGCACAAGCTCAATTACAAGCTCGAATTGAATGTTTTTTTTTATGAAATTTTCACCATAAAAATGATGTTTTTTTATAAAATTTTCAACATAAAAAAGCACAATATTGATAAGTTATTTAAAAAATCATGATGACATATCGATAATATATAATATTAAGCCATTGAAAATAACCACATTGTTTAAAAAAAAAAAACTTTATTAATAAGCCAATCACAAATCATAATAATAAAAATAGTTCATAATAAGCAAATTTACAACTAAATCAGATATGACCATTGTTATATAAACTACAATCATTGATAAACTAACCAACTTTATCAATAGTTAAATAACCATTATTCATAAGAAAAGATAACCATTGTTAAACTACAACCAAACACCATAGAATTACAACTAGAAATAGTCCGCACAAAGTTCAAATATTAAGTTAAAAAAAAAAAAATCTCAATGCATTCTTCAACTTCGTCAACCTGCAATTGATAATAAGATCATTAGAAAGCTTATCAAAATTTGAAGATAACGAAAAATATATTAACGAAATAATCAATAGAGTATTACAGAAGTTCGCTTCTCTAAGCCTTTAACATCTTCTCAAAAATGTTAGTCCCAATCTACCAAATTAAAAAAAGAGGTAAATTATTAAATCAATTCACTTTAGTTGTGATTATAAAAAAATTTAAGTAAGAAGCAATTTATCATGAAAGTCATCATAAGTACACGGTATTGGTATCTTGATTTCTTCATTGTTCTCCTTTTCCTGCAAAATATGTTAGTGATAAAATAAGCATTCAACAAATTAGTAAAGCATTAGAAATGGTTCATATTATTGATTGAGATGTGACAATATGATTATAGTATTAGTTAAAACTTATAAATTAAAGGTTAGGATTTTCATTTTAAAACTAAAATTTTATTTAAAAATAACAAAAATTAAAGCAAAATAATTCTATGCGTATTTTCAAATATTGATTTACTTAACATAGCAGCAGGCATTTGTAGAGCAACAAGAATCATATATTCGAATAAAATAATATAGACTTTTGAACTATAAAAAGGAATTTTAGAACTAATGACCTGCTAAGTGCAGTTTGATTGACCAAACTCATTGCTAGCAGATAACGTTCATGTATTCAGATTCGTGGTCTCTAATAATTGCTAATATATGAAACAAAGTCAAGAAGAAAACATGAAGAAGATCAACACAGATTCAAGCAGTAGAAACAGGAAGAAAATTAAGCATACCACTACAAGTACCCTTCTCCTTGTCCACTCAACTTGAAAAACTCCTTTGATCTTCTCTTCCTCCCGAATCTCCTTAGCCACCTGCTGTGTCCACTTAACAGATGCAAGATTTAGCTCGGATCTAGACAAGATTTGAGCTAAATCCTGCCAAACGCAAAAAAATGCAAAGTTTAATCACGAGTTCATTTTTGTCCTAAATCATGCCAAACACATAAAATGAAAAATAAGTCTAAGCCGAAGAAGCGCTAAAGGGGAGAAATATCATTACCTTTTCTATGAGGTCTCATCACGACTCGTGGCTTTCGATCCGACAATAACAACGGGTCGTCATTGGGGGAGAAGCTATACACGAAGCAGGATAGTAACACTCTTCCCGATGGCATGCCCTAGCCCACGAACACACGCCGCACTGCTCTTCACGAAAGATGTAGATTGACTCTTCACTGATATGTTGTTTATTTACTCCCGTCCCAATTCTTTTTTTGCCCGGTTCAAATTTACCGCTTCACTTTGCTGCTCTGCACTGAAATTTGCATTATGCATCCTTCCACCTTTTAATCGAGCCGGCTTGATGAACACTTGAGCCAGACAAGGCTTGTATCGAAGTCGAGCTCGATAATACACCAAGCTTGAAATTCTGCTAGAACTCGAGTTCGATACTCGATAAGCTCGACTCGCGAGCTTGTTAACGAGTCGAGCTCGAGCCAGCTTGACTAAGTTGGACCACTATTCCCTACTACAGAGAATTATTTTATGGTTTTTGGTTGTCATTTGAATATTTAATAAAAATGAATAAACTTTTGGTTTAATAATAAAACAATTAAATAACCTAAATATTAAAAGTGATTAAAAATATAATAAAAAATAAGAATTCCATTAAAATTAAGAACAAACAAAACTGCAGTGTATGATAACATAAATAATTTGGAATTTTATCAACATTAAAGTAAAATTTATTTTACAAACCTTAAAAAATAAAAAAAAACATACTTATTTGATTTTCAGAAATTGTAAATTTCACCTCTCATTTTGGGTGAGTTGTACATCTTAATATTTATAAGATGACTCAAATGATGAGATTCATCTTATGATAATGTTGTATATCTAAATATTATTTAAAATACTAAAATTATAGTGAAACCATAAACCCTAAAATTCAAATGAAATCTTTTAAACATTAATAAATTGAATTTAGAACCACCTTAGATTAAATTGAACAAATTAAAATTGAGATAAAATAAATAATAAATAATAAAGTGACACCCTCACAGCATAACATACACTGGTTATTGGATAGTACACTAGTCTTTGACTTTGTGGAGTATGTTTGTTCTTTTGTTCATTTATTTTGTGATTTTTTGATATGCATTGCATTATAATATATTTTTTTTAAATAAATGTAATTTGAATCTAATAAAGACCTTTAAGGACCAAATATAAAATCTTGCATCAACTAAAAGCATTGCATGCCCTTTATGATTGGTTCCTTGACTTTAATAGAATAAAAAATAACCTAGCCTATTATTCTTTGCTTAAAGACTTTGACATCATTAGTTAAAGAAATTAAGTGGATTTAACTGGCAATTATTTCTAGGAAGGGTCATATGTCCGGTAGAGTCTGGCTTGCTTAAACCCTTGGTGGAGTTAGTTGTAAGTTATTTGCATTTTCTTAGACTTAGATTTGAGTTACTACTTTAGTAGTGATTCTCACCTTAGTTTTAGAATATGAGGCTGATATCTTCTTGTTTACTATATCACAAGTCCCACCTGTTGAGCAATTTTTTAATATTGTTTGGATAAATCGTATATCCAAACTTTCTAATAAAATGAACAATTCAAGTTTAAAAAAATTCAAATTTCAAAATTTTAAAGGCCATTATAGGATACAACTATTTATGGGCTTCTTAGTATCCAGTGTTCTTATTTTTCTTCCTTTGAGTCCTAAAAAAAATATCATAGAATTGAATAAATCCCATTTGAAATTCCAAAAGTACAACCTAATTCAAACTGTAAAATCATAAAATATTTGCCGTAATTTTGATTTAGAATATTTTCAAGAGATCACTTCTTTTGGATGTAATTAATTATTAGAGATTGCCTTTATGAGGAACTGGTATCACAGAATAATATAAATCCTATTTTACATGTATTAGGTGAGAAAAAAACTTTGGGAATGTATACATTTTTCTTAAAGAAATCATATTTTTGTCTTTGAATTCATTGTAAAATATAATGTCTTTTGATATTGTATGATATTCTCTATATAATATTCTCGTAAGACTAATTTAAATTTTCTTATTCTTAAATTAAACTTATTCTACATATATAACATTTAGGGGTGTCAATTCGATCAAGCAGTTATATTGTTTTGAGAAAACAGTTATTTTTAAGTCCAACCTAAACATAAGATTCGATATATCATTTGACTTTGAATCCTATTGTCAGAACTAGGGAGGACTGGTAACATTGGTGACTTATTGGATTGAGAGGGAGAGAGGGTTAGGGATCATTGATATATTAAATCTTCATGATAGATAGCTGTTGAGGGGAGTGAGTTGTCAAGCGGGATGATAGGGGTGGAAGTATATCAAATCATAGAAGGGTGTTGCAATGTTGGCAATGGTAGAGGGGTAATGATTCTAGTATGTGTTTGTAGGAATGCTTGTTGACAACATAGGAATGGGCTGAAGCATGTTGTGCGCAAATGGTTGGTTTGTGTTTGAGGGCTCGTTGGTCATATCAACAAGGACTGGCAAGTGCGTAGAAAAAGGAGCAAGGATCATATCAATATGAATGAGGTGTGAAAATCGTTGATATGTCGACTATAAGATCTTCACTGGTGGAGGCGAGGGGTGTAAGAGCTGGTGGGAAGGGCTGCAAGCCCTAAAATTTTATGTTGCTAACCTGCTGACTTGAACTAATCCTTGCACTCAAATAGCTCAAGCCAAACATATTTTTCAAGTTTTTGGTATGTGTGTATGTGTTTGTGTATGCTCTTGACAAACTATGATACTATACAGAATCCTTTGTCTAATGTTACTGTTCGTGGACTGAATTTTGTTTCAATTTAATATAATAATTAGAATATGCGTATAACTGATTCTAGTTTTATTACCTGCAAGTTTTTATCCTGTTTTTATTCTACATCTGATCGAGATGTTTGTCCTTATAATTTTTCTAATTTATTATTGGGCAGGTATTTATATTGAAGGAGAAACTAAAACAAGAAGAGTTAATTGACAAATTAACATTATCACCTAATGTTAGTCATTGGTATGTCCGGAGAATCTCTCCCATGGCTCTCCTATTTTTTAGCTTGAATTTGGTCATATTAGATTCCGTGCAATTTATTGATATCAATAACTTGTGTGTATAAACATGGCATGCTTTCTTCAGTTAGTGTAGATCCCTAGCTGATAGCTCCTGCAACAATATTTACTGTTTTGATTTTTGCAGATATGAAATTGATTCTGATAATCTAGTTTCAACTGAATAAATATGATGATTTTTGTGCTCATGATATGCTAAAAGCCACCGTTACTTGTTTTGAGAATGATTTAGCAAGCTACTAAACTTTTAGTTGAGTAAATCATAAACCTTCTAAATAATATCTGAAATCTGAATTGATGTACGCTCTAGCCACTCACTCCAGGAAATGTAAATTTAATTTATCATTTTTTAGTATAAATCACCTATCTTATTAAAATTTTCATCATTGTGAAGCATGTCATGGTTGCTTTTATTTATTTATTTTTACATTCATTTTGTCTTTGTTGGTAATACAACTAGAACATGAAGAAGTGCTATTGAGAGTTTTAGAAAAGACAGGGGTTAATAGTGCTTATATTCAGTCATTAAGGATATGTATGCAGGAGTTGTTACTTGTGTTCAAACAAAGGTGGTTTGACGAAGTATTTTTCTATTTCAGTTGGATTACATTAAGGATCAGCCTTAAGCTCATATCTTTTTACTGTAGACATGGATGTTCTCACTAGACATTGGCAAGAGGTTGTACCTAGTGTATGCTTTTTGCTGAAGATATTCTTATTGTTGATAAGACTAGAGAGGGAGTTGAAAGTAAACTTGAATTATGGAGGTCAACCTTAAAGTCTAAAGGTTTTCATTTGAGTAGATCTAAAACTAAATATATGGAGTGTAATTTTAGTAGTAATAAATCTAGTGGGGAGATTGTGACTTTGGGCGATCTAGTCATTAATAAGAGTACACATTTTAGATGTCTCGGTTTTATTGTTTAGAGTGATTATGAAATAGATGGGAAATATTATTAGTAGAATTGAAGTTGGATGGTTGAAGTGGAGGAATGCATTGAGCTTGTTGTATGTTAGAAAAGGCCTCCTCAAACTTAAGGGAAAATTCTATAAGATGGTAGTGAGACCTCAATGCTTTTATGGTGCAAAATGTTGGCCATTAAAAGAGAAGCATAATATTAAGTTAAGTGCCGCAGAGATGAGGATGCTCAGATGGATGAGTGACTTTACTTTTACAGATAGGATATGAAACGATTATATACGTGAAAAGATAGGATAGAAATAAGCATATATGTGAAAAGGTTGGAGTAGCTCCGTTGGAAGATAAAGATTAGAGATAGTCACCTTAGATGGTTTGGTCAAATAAAATGGCAGCCTTCCGATGACCCGGTTAGGAGAGTAGATGTATTAGATTTGGCTTATGTTAGGAAAGGTAGAGGTAGACCTAAAAAGACTTGGTTAGAAAATATTAGAAATGACCTTTCTTTATTAGATTTAAATGAGAATTTTACTCTTAACTGGACACAATAGAGAAAAAAGATTCATGTAGCCGATGCCACGCAGTGGGATAAAGTCTTGATCTTGTTGTTGTTAGTGATAACAACTAGAACCCATTTATCTATCACTAACGAATTTAAATTCTTCTCTTTTTTCAGGATTGTTCGTTCTTATTTGCTGCACTATGGTTACCAAGATACTGTAAATTCATTTGACGTTGAGAGTGGAATCATGTCTCCACACATTCCTACACCACAGGAGAATGGTTTCCATGAACAGGGAGATGCTTATGAATTAAGCAACAGAAAGATATTGCGGCAGGCAAGTGGGGACTCTTATATATAGGCTTTTCTGTATAATTATGTACTGCACTTGCAACTCTTGCTTATTTATGCAGTTTTGTTTAGTTGTTCTTCCCTTGCTGCCTTTGCTAGTTACATTTATTTATTGCGTGCGGTTTTTGCTAATTTTCTTATTTGTGTACATAGTGGTTTTGGTATTTATGAGGACATACGCTTCCTTTATCCTCTTCACTATTGCTTTTCTAAAATGAATAATCAGATATACTGACCATTTACTTTTACTTAAAATCACAGTTCATTATGAATGGGGATATTGATTCTGTATTTCGTAGCCTTCATGAGTGGTATCCTCAGATTATGCAGGTATGCTTTTTGACAAAGAGATGAATTGTATTGAAATTTATTCTTTTTATTGGTTGTCCACTGCTTTTATTTAACACTTTTGGACATGAAAACGCTTTTAATTGTATATATTTCTTTTTTTGTTGTTGCAGGCTGCTTCTCTTGCCTATTGCTTACTCGACTATTTGATTATATAGATTTTTTTTTTGCAAGATGCTTTCATTTATCAGTAAATTCAAGTTCTCATCTTTAACATTATCCTTACAGCAATTAATGACAGCTCTTTTTCTTTCTAGGAAGCATTCACGCTTGAAATCATTAAGGTTATTTTTCTATTCTTTTAAATAAGTTTATTTGGATTTACGAGCATATCGTGTACCTCTATACAAGTGATCAAGTGTACCTAAGATCTTATATTATTAATGGTTTTGGCTGTTTTCAATTGTATTAGTGATTTTAGTGTGAATTTATGAACATTTTTTTTTCAGAATACTTATTATATGCAAATGCATTTTGCCACTTTGTGAGCCATGTAAAAAAGAACGCTCTTCATCTTTTTTGTGAACTTTGTATGAAATTTTTGTCAAATTAAATCATGATTCTAACTGTGAGATTGATTTGGATCTTATTTGAGGAACTAATGAACTAAATTTGGCACTTAAAATAGTCTGGGATTAAAATGGCCGCTTATAAATGTCCATGAAAGATTTTGTCCGTTTTCTCTATAATATGTGGACCTTTGGGATTTTTTTTGGAGGATTGAAGCAACAGAAAACCCTCCATACCTGATTTCTTTGATGGATTGTCTTTGAAGGTTGAATCTTGCCCATTTCTACCTTTAAAAAAGTGTAAATAGTAAGGGCTACAGAATCTCATAATTGTCACCCAGGGCACTCTGCGATGAAATAGAAGCGTATTTGAATTGATATGCTTGAAATGTCTTATTGAATGTCTTAAAGAAACTGTTATTAGGGTAGAGTTACTAAGGTATCATTTATATAGTTAAACAATCTGTGACTTTAAGAATTGGCTATTCTCTTTGATTATTGTAACAAGAGTTTTCTGTTTTTTGGATATTGATTGTAGTGATCTGTTTTTTTGTAATAACTTCAAAGTACCTTGACCGGGAAATATTTTTGTTCATTATGGTCACAAGGCATGCTTTTATTGACAAATAGATTATATTACATCTTGGGCTGCAATTTCTGGTGAATCACCCATTGGTTCACAAATTCGTTTGTTTTGAATATTGGTGGCAGTAGGGCTGCAAGCGAACCAAACGTTCGACGAACTACTCGTTGTTTGGTTCGATTAAAGTTCGTTCGTGATCGTTTAATTAACTAACAAACAAACTTGAACAATATTTTAAATACTCGATTCTTAGATAAACAAGCTTGAACACTAATGCGTCCAGCTCGTTTATGTTCGTGAACAACATCAGTTGATGTTCATGAACAAGCTCGATAAAAAGCTCGATTCGGGTTCGATTAAAATCGCTCGATAAAAACTTAAATAATATGTTATTATAAAATTGATAAATATACATAATATAAAAACTTTAATTATAGCATAATAATATAATTATTTTTTATTAATAACAAGAAACATTTCATATTTGTCCATGTTTGTTAGATTGTTTGTTTAGGATGTTCATGAACAAATTTAAGGTTTGCTTGTTCAATAGATTGTTTGCGAAATATGTTCACGAACATAGCTTGTTTAAAGCTCGATAAGCACTAAACAAACAAACATGAACCAAACATGAACCAAACTTGAACACCCTTAAATTAAACGAACCAAACATGAACACAAATAATAAAGCTCGAATCAAACACGAACCAAACATGAACAAGCTAATGTTAAACAAACACAAACATGAACACTCACATACTCGGCTCGGCTCGGTTCGTTTGCAGCCCTAGGTGGCAGTCAAGAATATAGATGTATGTTAGATTCTGGTAAGTTTGGAGTTTGCACTATTTTAGCGTTATAGGATATCTAATTGCGAAGTGTTGGAAAATGAGATTCAGTAATATGAGTTTGTGTTTTGATATTGATCTTTCTCATTTTATAGGAAGATTCTCTGTTGGACCGGTCCGGACGGGACCGGCTTACGCAAAATAGGAGGAACTCTCCGCCCTCCTGTATGGGCTGAATGCATGCCGCAAGCTTTCGGGGGCTGTTTTGGAAGGATTTTTGAGGGTTTTGGGAGGGAAGTTTGAATGTAGGGAGTGTTTAGAGATTTCCTTTCGAATTGTATGCATTAAATAGTTTGGTTTTCTAGGGTTAGGGCATCTTGAATTTGACTGAAATTTGAGAACTCCTAGATTTATGTTTTCCTTTGGGCTCTAGCGGTGTCTAGAGATTGGGAGAGATTGATCATCCTCTTGAATAGAGGATCAATTGTATCTTGATATTTTTCGCTTCCTTTTCATCAAATAATACAAATTATCTGCTGTTTTTGTGGTTTTGTGTGGATTTTTGTGAAGGAATCTCATTGTTTTTCGAAGATTGATAGGAAATACTTGAGATCTACACGTGCTTCCCATCAAATTGGTATCAGAGCACATCGATCTAATGGGAACCAATGACCGGAAGGAAGTGGAAGTTTTGGAGGGAGAATTTGGGCAACTCAAAGCAGAGTTTGAGGAGAATGTTGATTTTCAAAATCAGATCACATTTGTCAATAAAAGAATGGAGGAAAAGTTCGCCGTGGTTAGGGCTGCAAATGAGCCGAGCCGAGCCGAGTATGTGAGTGTTCTTGTTTGAGTTCGTTTATCATTAGCTTGTTCAAGTTCGGTTTGTGTTTGATTCGAGCTTTATTGTTTGTGTTCATGTTTGGTTCATTTAATTTAAGGGTGTTCATGTTTGGTTCATGTTCGGTTCGTTTAATGCTTATCGAGCTTTAAACAAACAAGCCTTAATGAGCTATATTCGTGAACATATTTACCAAACAATGTATTGAACAAACATTAAATTTGTTCATGAATCTCTTAAACAAACAATCTAGCAAATATGGACTAATGTGAAATGTCTTTTGTTTAAAAAACTAAATTTATAATAAAGCAGCTGTCTATTTAAAATGAAAATATGATTAATCTATATGAATATATTCTTAAATAAAGCTTACCTGTTGCATTTCTCTTCATTCGAGTTTTTTATCGAGCTTAATGTCGAGCTTGTTCACGAACTTCAAATGATGTTGTTCGTAAACATAAATGAACCGAACACATTAGTGTTCAAACTTGTTTATTTAAGGATCGAGTATTTAAAATGTTGTTCAAGTTTGTTTGTTTAGTTAGTTAAACGATCACAATCGAGCTTTAATCGAACTGAGCATTGAGTAGTTCGTCGAACGCTTGATTCTCTTGCAGCCCTAGCCATGGTGGAAGACATGTTGAACAAATTGCTTGAAGCCAAAACCAAATTGCCCACATCGAAAGGAAAGGAAACTATCAGCGGCCATGGAAGAGGTGGGAACTCTAACACATTTAGGGGAAGGGAAAATCCAGAAGTGGAGATCCTGGAGGGAGAACGGATCACTTTCTAGGGAGGAGATGAGCATTGACTACACAAGAAGGGGTGCGGAATTTGTAAGGAGAGGGGATGATTTCGATTGCCGGGTTGCTAATTTTGAAAGAAGAAGAGGGGATTTTAAAGAAGGATTTGGGTATGAGCGCCGAAGGGAAGAGCGTGACGATTGAGGGGGCACCTCCTCTTCGAGGAATGGAAGCTATGGAGGATTCAGGGGAAATGGGGGTGACTCGAAAGTGAGAAAGCTGAAAATGCCCATCTTTAAGGGCGAGGATGCACATGGGTGGATCTATAAGGTTGAGCAATACTTTGCAGTAAACGGGTTGACAGAGGAGGAGAAATTGATAGCGGTAGGACTGTGATTAGAAGCAAAGGCATTGGCAGAACATTTTCGAACTGGCAGGGGAGGAGACTTCTACGAGCAGTTCTTCGCCTTGATGTAAAATGGTTCAGTATTGGAGTACCAGGAGAAATTCAAATACCTTGCTAACCAATTGGACCGCCTTCCTAAGACAGTGCTAGAGGGAAATTTCATGAAAGACTGACACCAGAGATCTGGGCAGCGATTAGAGTAACGAGGTCTTATGACTTGGGAGAGGCCATGGAGCTAGCTCAATTGGTGGAGGATCAGAGGCACTTGGAGAGCGAGATGGGAGGCAGTAGCTCAGGAGGTCTGAACAAGAGGACCAACACTTTTCTGGCACCCAAGTAGCCGACACCGGGTACTCTTAGGGAGAGTTCGAAGGAGAAGATAACCGGAGGAAGACATGGGGAAAACTTCAAGAAAGCTCACAGAAACAAAATTATAGGAGAAGAGGGCAAAGGGGATCTATTTTAGATGTGATGAGAGGTATACACCGGGGCACATGTCTAAGGACCGAACTCTTCAGGTTCTTACCGTTTGCGATGAAGAAGGAATGGAGGAGGGTGTCTTCTTTCCACATTGCAGACCAGGTGGATCTTTGGGAGGGAAGTATTGTTAGACCGGTCCAGCTAGTTAGCCGTAAAACAGGCGAAACTCTCCGCCCTTCTGTACGCATCAAACGCACGCCGCAAGCTTTCAGGGGCTGTTTTGGAAGGATTTTTTAGGGTTTTAGGAGGGAAGTTTGAATGTAGGGACTGTTTAGAGATTTCCTTTTGAATTGCATGAATTAAATAGTTTATTTTTCTAGGGTTAGGGCATCTTGAATTTGGTTGAAATTTGAGATATCTTAGATTTAGGTTTTCCTTTGAGCTCTAATGGTGTCTAGAGATTGAGAGATATCGATCATCCTCTCTAATAGAGAGGATCAATTGTATCTTGATATTTTTCGCTTCATTTTCATCAAATAATATAAATTATCTACTGTTTTCGTGGTTTTGTGTGGATTTTTGTGGAGAAATCTCGCTGTTTTTTGAAGATTGATAGGATATACTTGAGATCTACAAGTGTTTCCTATCATTATCTTCTTGAATACATTTTTATTTTTCATAATTGTTATACCTTAATAAAACATCTCACTATAAACTAGACGTTATTTTTCTATTTACTATTATGAATGACCTATTTATTTGCCTGCATGTGACATTGCTTGTTTGTATTTTCCATTATCGTTTCCTTTTCCAATCTTAAATAAAGCTTGAATAATTTATACTTAAATGATGTACCAACCACATGCTAATACTGACTACATTAAAGTGCTTTGGAAATAAAATTTTAAGTTTGGTTCCTTCACTTTTTTTTGAAGATGTAATAACTAAAAAACGTTACTCCTGGGCAAGATTATAAAATTTATTACTAGGGAAAAAATTCTTAAGATGTTTGTATTGAGTTGCACATGGATGGCCAACAGTGGAGAGTATGGATTTCGTCACTATTGAAGTTGGCGTGAGTTCTTAGGCTTCGCAATTCGGTGCAAGTAAGAGGAAAATGGACGTATTGAAGTACTTATGAATAGCATTATTAGGAAAAAAAGGTACCTGTTGTGATGTGTTTTCTCGAACGAGCTATTGTGGCATCTGTCAAGTGAGCGGGAGACAGTCTTTGGAATAGTGGGCACTTTTCCTATGTTATTTTTGCGTGATCGGCTCCTGGTTTTACCTTTAAGCTTTTAAGATATATCCTTTTACCAGTTTTCACTATTGATTACATGGGCGCCACTTGTCGGAGAAATCCTAGATGCCGAATGTGCAGGTGTTGATAAGCAAGCAACGAGTTTTGCGGCTGTGCAGGTTTGAGGTTGTGACCGGGTATGATGCGGTGGAGGATTGTACCGATGCAATATATAAGGTGAAGCCCATTAGCTTGCTATCATATGGTCGCTTTGCAGATTTCTTCCCTTTCTTAGGATCAGTCTTACTAAAGGAGATCACGTGGCAACTCACCATCTTGGAGATGATGCTGAACATCCAAGGTATTAATGAGGGTAGTAGCGTGCAAGGTGCAGCAACTTCCTCGGATGTTGCTGAGCTGAAGAGAGAGGTTAGTGAGTTGAAGAGGAAGTTCGTTGGGCTGAGGACCATGATGATCTCCCTGAAAATCAGAGATGGAGGCCTATCGTCATGGTGGGTGGCAAGTTTGTGCTGGGCTACTTAGCTGGGATAAGGGGTTTGATGCTGGCGGTGGCAACAACGAACCCTGCGTAAGGCTTTTCGTGGTAGCGAGTAGTCTCGCACAAATTTTCTTTTCATTGCATTGTGTGTGCTCGCTGAGCATTATTAAAGAACTAAGTTGTATTAAAAAAGTTTTATGTTTTTTGTGCCTTTGTTTATTTTTTGTATGGCACGTGATATGTTGGAGCCATAGTTTAAAATTGCGCAATTTAGCCCCAAAGAGCCTCATTTCCTAAGCAATTTTGGGTTCAAGTGAGGCTTACGCCTCACGGGCTAAGAGGCGCGCCTCTAAGGTGCTATTGCGCAATTATATGTGAGGCGCACGCCTCTTAAAATCGGGTCACACCTACTTAAAATTACTTATTTCTTCTATTCTTCCATTCGGCTCTAACTGAATCTGACGAAAATCTCCCGTAAGCCCTCTTCCGTTCGCAAAGGTTCCGCTTGGCTCCGCTTGGGTTCGCTTTTTTCCTCCTCTCCCGCCGGCGCCACCTCACGCCGGTGAGCAAGAAGGGTCTGGTCGCCCTCTACAAGCACGCCATTATTGGTTTTAAGTATTTTTTTAGTTCAAGGAAAGTTTTTTTAAGTTATAGAAAATCTAGGGTTTTCTATTTTTTGAGATTTTTTGTATGTTTTCACATTTGCGCATTAGGAAACATGGTTAGGGTCAAGGAAAAGACAAATACGTCATTGCGGCGTGACCCTTCTTGGAAATACAGTGTACAAGTTGATGTAGGAGGCGTCGAGAAGACGTATGTGTATTTAAAATATAATTTTTGTGGTAAGATGGTGAAAGGAGGAGTAACTCGCATGAAGGAACACTTATCCGGCTCACGTAAGAATGTAGCAGCTTGTGCGAATGTTCCAGATAAGGTAAAGGAGGAAATTATAACTTATATGAAAAAAAGTACGACAGCCAAACATTTACAATATGAGCAATTTGATGAAAGGGTCGAATATGATGCTTACTTTGAGAGCGAGAGTGGAAATGGCTCTTCGTCCACTATACATAATAGAGGTGCACGGGATCCTATGTACTAATATATGACTAATACAGGATATTATAGAGGACAAACATAGATGATGGCTACGGCTGGAACCAGAGAGGGTCGACAACAGATTTGCATGGATATTGACAGATTTTTTTGAGAATGTCATACCATTTAATGTTGCGACATCGCCGGCCTACTTCAATATGCTGCGGTCTGTAGGATTGTATGGGAGAGGGTTGAAGACACCTTCCATATACGAGTTGCGAACATGGATTTTGAAGGATGAGCTACAGAACACATAGCAGAGCATTGATAAGATTAAACAGACATGAATTGAGATTGGTGTTACTATTATGTCAGATGAATGGTCTGACATGGAGAGCATGAGCTTGATTAATATCATTGTCAACAATCCCTACGGCACAGTGTTTTTACGATATGTTGAAGCTTCATATGAGGTTAAAAATGTTGAATTCATTTTCAATTTACTAGATGGGGTTGTTGAGGAGATTAGGGAGCAATTGGTTGTTTAGGTGGTGATAGAAGGCCTTATATTGTGTGTTGAATTCATTTTCAATTTACTTATGTTTTAGTTCCATCGTATCCCTTTAACCTCATGCATGGCTTCATTCCTCTTTTAATTCCACCTAGCTTCCTTGAGGCCTTATATTGTGTGTCGTGTGCGATCATAAACGGATAGACCATACGTTCTCCTCCCTTGTCTGTCGTCCCAACCTCAACTCTCAAGCAAAATTACATTGTTTGTCTCGTTTCTATTACCTTTTTTTGATATTTTAGAAAATGAAGGCGTTGAGATTTTTATTTTTAATAATTACATGGTTATTTAAGATGCCATTTGTAGAAGCATTGATGCTGTTAGGTTGTTTTCGGCTAGGGTTTTAAAAATTTGTGTGGTTATTGATCATTTTGTGCGATTATTGTTGGGTAGGATGTTCAAAATGTGGTTATTGTCATCTTTACTTAGGCCGGTTTGCACTTTTGCAGATGCTAGAAGCATTGAAGCAATTAGGGCATCATGTTTTTTTCCCCATTTTTCATTTGTTTATTGACTGGTTTGTTGGTTATTGACGCATTGACTGGTTAGTTAGTTACTTGGTTATTGTTATTCATAATAGTTATTTGATTATTTCTTGCATTACAATTTACAAGTTTACAACTACAGTTATAAATGTTCGGCTGAAAACTTGGTATTGAAATATTGAATCAATGTGTCAATTATTTACATTTGGCCCTTTAAGATGTTCAAGTGTTAAATGAAAGTATGTTTTAGTTTACTTCATATCAGAAATTTCTGAATTTACTATCTTTTGGTTCCAATTTGACGTGCAATAAATATTTAAATTTTTGCATTGTGATGTCTTTTAATATTTTTGATAGATGGAGGGCTCTAATACTATTCCTGAGAATTTTTGTTCTGATGAAAATGAAAAAGTTGGTCGATCTAAAAATATGATAGAGTCATGTAACATTGAATGTAATGAGGGAGGGGAAGTTGCTAAGAAGCGGAGAAGAATGACTTCGATTGTTTGGGGTTACTTTGAGATGTTGCCTAATCCAAAAGATGGTAAACAAATGTGTAAATGCAAGAAATGTGGCGTGACATATTTCTGTGATAGCAAAAATGACACTGCTAATCTAAGACGACATTTGAAAAATTGTAAGAAAAGAAATATGCGTGATATTGGACAACTCATTTTACAAACAAACTCTAAATCATCCATTTTTATGACTGATAGTAAGTTTGATCAGTTAGAATTTCGTGACCTGTTTACTGCATGTATCATTATTCATTAGTTGTCCTTCCAATGTGTTGACTGGGTTGAAGTTCAAGCTTCTGTGATGTATCTTCGTCGGAATTTGTAATTTTTTTTCTAGAAACACTGCACGAAGTGATTGTAAGAAATTATTTAGTAAAGAGAAGTGTAATATATGTTTACAGTTAGCTAAATTGACAAGCAGGGTGTGCTTAACATCGGACCTTTGGACTTATATTAATACAGATGAGTTTATTCGTTTAATAATACATTTTATATATAATAATTGGCATTTGCAAAAAAAGTTAATCAGCTTTGGTTTCATGCCGCCCCCTCATGATGACATTGCATTGTTTGTAAAGTTAGTCTCTTGTTATGGAGTGGAAAATTGTTACTTAACTTTTTAGCATTACTTTGGATAATGCATCAGCAAGCAATGCCTCTGTTGAATATCTAAGAAATCATTTATGTTTACGTGATGCTTTGCTTTGTGATTGTGAGTTCTTTCATATTCGTTGTACAACCCATATTGTTAATCTCATATTTCAAGAAGGTTTGAAGGAGATCGATAGTTCTATAATTAAAATCAGGGAGAGTATTAAGTATGTAAAATGCTCTCAAGCGAGGAAGCAAAAGTTTCTTTATTGTATGAAATAGAGTTGTCTAGATGGAAAGAGAGGTTTGCGCCAGGATGTTCCAACAAGATGGAACTCCACTTTTATCATGCTAGATAGTGCTATCTACTATTGACGATATTTCAGCATTTAGAATTGGGTGATTCAAATTATAGGAATTGCCCAAGTAGTGTTGAGTGGGAGAAAGTTGAATTTATTTGCACTCCTTTCTATGAGATAACATGTGTTATATCTTGCTCAAAGTATCCAACAACAAATTTATACTTTCCTTACATTTCAACAGCTTATGCATCGTTGAAACATGACCTCTTAAGTGGACATGATTACATCAAAAGAATGGCGGTAGGAATGATAGTCAAATTGAGAAATATTGATATGAATTTTTTGTTGTACTTGCTATAGCTGTCATTTTGGGTCCACGATATAAATTTACTTTTATTGAGTGGTGCTATAGGAGACTATATGAAGGTGATTACCACCATGAACTATGAAAGGTTAGAAAAAAGTTATTCTCTTTATTTGCAGACTATAGTTCAGGAGGTAATATATTAACAGGGTAACATTCACGTGCATCCCGAATGGTTGAGTTGGTACATCAAGAAGTGCATCTGCAACTTTAATTAAGTTACAATTTCTTCAGGTATTACATTAAGAAGTAATTATATCTTCATTAATGTTACTTGCATTGTATTATAAATTTTAATGAGTTTCACACAGGATTTTGAGTCTTTTCAAGATGAAATTATTATGCCTAGGAAATCAGAGTTAGAAATTTATTTGGATGAGCCAAACCAAGACACAAAGATTGATTTAGATATCTTGCATTTCTGGAAAGGGAACAAATATAGATTTCCTTCTATATATGCTATGGCCTGTGAGGTTTTGTGCATCCCTATAAGTACAATGGCATCAGAAAGTGCTTTCAGTAATAGCGGTAGAATACTAGATCAATATCGAAGTACACTGAAGCATGACATTGTTGAGGCACTTGTCTGTTCAAAGGATTGGTTTTATGCAGAACATGGTGCTTTATTCTTAACCTTCCCCTTTTCATGTATTTCATTTATGTTTATAGCACATTTATAAGTTGAGCTCAATTTTTTTTTTTGGTTGCAGTACATGACACTGAACTTGATGCTGTTACAAATGATATCCTTGATTTACATGTCAATCAAATTGATGCAGAACCGACAGAAAGTTCAGTTATTAGATGATTCGAATTAAAGATTTTATTTATGTCAATCTAATTAGAAGTTCACTGTTGAGTAATATACTTTTAGACTAGCTTGTGTTCTAAGAGTCTTGGTGCAGGTTTTTTATTTGGACATTTGATTATCTATCTCGGTGGAGGTATTTTTTTTTGGTCTGGCACATGTAATGGAGATGTAATCTTTGACTTTTTTGCTTTTAGTACTGGTGTGTTGGACTGGTGGTAGTGTATGAGCCATGAACTTGCTGTTGCATTTTTGCTGTTTGATTTTGTTGAATCATTTAACATTTTCATTTGTTGAATCATGAACTTGTTGTTGGAGTTCTTCTTTGCTCTTTAAAACTTGATTTAAAATTTTAACTCCTTAACTATTATTGTAAAATACATTAGAAATACTACTATTAGTTTCTTAACTTTTCAAACCTCTGATTTGGAGGAGTTATCCAATTTTCTTCTAGGAAAATTTTCCTTTTGATAGTCTTAGAAGTTTTAGTAACAAATTTGTCTAAATTCAGAGTATTCTTTACCTCTTATACCTTATAAGGAAACCAATCAAGTTGTTTTCTTCACTATAAAAATTCTTTAAACCTTACATCACTTGCATGCATGACTTAATGCATGCACAAAGTACTTCATGCCTTTCTTCATGTTGAATAGATAATGTACATTTGGTGGTATAATTGATATGATTTGATTATTCTTACATGAATAACTTGATTCCACTCTTCTCGTAGCTGTAATTGAAGGCCATGGGAATTAAAAACCTTAAATACTAAACAATGGGCATACTAATTCAAGTTGGTGTATTCTTTCTGTTCCTCATTTATCTTGTTTGATTTATACATCATTAATTTGATGTGTATACTATGAAGTTCTTGGGCTTGTGTACTCTGAATTTAGTAGTTTGACCTGCCATTGAACCTCAAATTATGGTGTTATACTTATTGCTACAAATAGAATTCATAATCTATTTGAATGTAAAATATGCTTTAGCCTAGTATTTCAAAATGATCACATCCTTTTTGACAAATTTATTTAGCTGGGTATCTGGGTTAAGAGTATGGAGTTCTATCAGTACACCTTATATATTATTTTGATTATTTAGGCTATTGGTACAATCCTCCGAACTTGGGACTGAATTAGATGATATTGTATTGCCTTTTACATATCTCAAGGATTTTTGAGTCCATTTTGCTTGCTCTAATTTATGGGCGAGAATGATAATGAATGCTGATTTTGAAGGCTAAAAGAAAATTTTTATTTTGGATTATATTTTCCCTAGGGAATTTGTCTTGATGCTAGCAGCTCATTTTTATTTTATGCGGCAAAAGAAATAGTTGCATATAAAATAAAAGTACTAAAGAAATGCCATTTTTTATTATTTTGCTTGTGTACTATCATTCCTTTCTTCAATATCAACCTCATTGCCTATGATGCATATGTACCAAAACTATGTCTTTTTTGTGATCTAAAAAAATCATTATCAAAGTTGAACTTAAAAAGTGATGATCCTTTTTTTTGCAGATTGATACATCAGTGATTTGTTTCTTACTTCATTCCCAAAGGTTCATTGAATACATTCGGGTGAGTTAATCATTAGTCATTAATCACCTGCATATTTTCATTTCGATTCAGCATTTAAAACTGTTGTGTAGTAATTCTGCTAAGTTAACTTTGATTTTCAGATTTTGCTAAGAGCGTGCATAGGAATGGAGCCTTTCTAAGCTTCAAAATTTCAGTTTTTGAATGTTTAACATTTTGATAGAGCACCATTATGAATACTAGAATCATCCATTTAAAAAAGATGGGAAATATCTAATTTTACCACGATAACGTCATTTCTTTTTTCAATGAACAACCTAGTTCATATCCTATGCAATATTAGAAGGCCTTTCAACCACAGTGAAGCATCAAATTTGCATGGGAAACTCAGCAGTCATGGCTTGACTAGATTAATTTAAATGTTGTGGCCAAAGTGTTTCCAATCAGAATAATTTGACATTAAGAGTTCACATTTTTCGTATCTTTTTATATTGATTATGAAGATGCTTAGCTCCTTTGTCTTACTCTTGATGTGCTATGGATAGTTATAACGCTAGGGGATTGACTTGAGCGTAATTAGAAGTATAGGATCCTGCTCAGTGCTACTGGTTGCTTGCCACACTGGAGTTATCAAATATATATGGCTCCACTCGTTCCACCACTTCTTTGGTGTTGAAGTTCATTAGTTCTTCGGTCTTCAAGTCCATCTTTTCTTCACTCTCAAGTCCATTTTGAGGGACTAAAGTTCAGGTTGACCCAACCCTACTTCTATTACCTCTCTTCAAATCTCGTACATAACTATACATAATTGAGGAGTGAACCCTCCTGCCAATTCTTGCTTCAACCCGACAATTACTCGAGAAAAATGAGGTAGTCAAAGAGAAATCCGGAAAGAGTGAAAGAGCAACCAACATGACTTCCTCCAAAGCAAACTAGGCGGGCAAATGTTTTATCAAAGGTAAGCAAGCTAGTCATTAATAGATACTTGATGCCAGACGATTTCTTCCTCTAAAGAAGCAGAATGATCCCCGGGCTTCTATTAACAAGTCATTTTTTCAATTTATATTCCCATATTCTCTCTAGTCTACTGCGCTCTTTTATAGATGGCCAAATGAAAGAGAAATTCAATGATTAAGCTTGGTAAGAATCTCTATACCATTTTTCTCAAAAGATCTTGAAACATGGTTCATAGTGGTGGGGCATTTCCATACATTTTAAGAAAACAACTTTGTTGAGCATCTATAGGTAAAACAATTGGCTGGTAATTGTCTTTTGTAGGTGCCACATTGAAATGAGATCATTGAGGAATTTAAGAGGGAAATTGAGAGCTTCGAAAACGTGTTTTTAGCTTACTATTTTATGATACCTAAATGTGCTTAGAGGTAGGATTATATTTAGAATGGAAATAGTTAAAAAAAAAAATAGAATGGAAATAGTTGATGTCTATTTAGAATTTCAAAATATGGTGCCTTGGTTGAGAATAATTTGGAAATAATATAATATTGATATGTGAGACTTGTACTAAAGTAAGTGAAAAACTAAAATAATTAAGACAAATTTTAGAAGGTAAGATTTTTAGGATTAGTAGAACAATCATATTTAATTTTCATGGGTGCAAAATTTATTTTTTAGCAAATATTGCGAGAAGATCAACTGGTACCTTAATGATAAGTTTTAATATCTGTGTTTTGTTTGCAACAGAATGCATACATAAACATGGATATTAATTGTTAAGTGATTTAAAGATTGGATTTCAATGGAAAAATGATCCTGGATTGCATTGAGGACTTTTGGACATTCTTTCATTTTGGGATATGCACGTTTGTTTCTCTTAAACCAAGACTTTTTTGGCCTAATCTTAGATTATTATTGGAGTAAGTTTTTCTTTGAGTAGTTTTGTTGGAGTTAATGATAAATAGATGTGATTCCTTGTTTTGGTAGGCGTGCCCTGACAAAGTAGGAGATGTTGGAGGGATTAATCTCAACCTATGAGATATCCCTCTAAAGTTGAGGTTAATTGCATCTATTCTGTAATTAAGAGAAAGAAGTGTCATATATATGTTATTGAAAGAAGACACATATAAGCATAAGAATAGAGAGACAATGAATATTGTATTGCATCACTGGAGTCTATAGCATTTGTTCAACAATCAAATAACAACAAAAACTAATAAAAAGCAATGGTTGAACAACTTGATGAGTAAGAATTATTCAAAATTCAATAGAAGTCTAATTAAAAACTAATATTGAATAAAAATAATTATCATTGATTCACTGCAGTAATTTTTGGGATTCTGCTAGATCCTTGATTTATGACTGACTTTGCAGTTTTCATCAAAAGGGGCATATCTTTTTAACATGGTTGTAAGAACTACAAATATTGATTTCATGATGCGATTGTCTCATCTTATTTTTTCATTAGGAAACCCTAGAATTTAAGGCGCCCTGCCAATTGCTTGCCATCATGTATGCTTTAATTTTAATTCCTTCCTAAGCCTCTTTCTTGGACTTTGTCTCCTCCATTTACTTGAATTCACTTTTGCAAATGAGTTTATTTCTATTGTTAGGCTGTCATTTTTGTTGGCTTTGCTTGCTTGAGCTTTATGAGTACTTCATTTTTCCATTCTTAAATTGAGAAGGTGTCTCCTTTAGGCAGCACTTCTTGGCATCCCACTTTTCATTTTTTTGCTTTTAAACTGTTGTAATGACAATTATTAATGTATTTTGTTGCAAGAAAGGGCCACGTAGTTTTGGTTAGATGATATCCACTCATTTGACTTTATTTCCTGTAGTTCCTTCAGTATAATATATCTGCACACTTTAAATTTCCTGCTCTTTACAAATACATATTTAAATTCTCTCCTTGCATAATATCCCTATCCCATAAATATGGGTCGCCTAGAATTACGTGACATGCATACATGGATACTTTATTTTGTGTGACTACATTGATTTTCTTAGTGATGACAATACTTACATGGTATTGCATGATTACTCGTTGATATCATTCCTTGTTCAACTAAAAGGATAAGTACTTGTAGAGTGGTGTCTACCCTAGCTTTTTAAATAGAGCTTCATCTAAGTTTTCTTTTTTTGGTTTTTTTTTTAAATTAATTTCGTAGTCCATAATTGTATATGTCTTTGAAGATTTTAACTTGAACATGGATTAATAAGGTACTTCCTTTCTTCTCTATTTTCATGAGCCATAAATCTCATAAGCTCAGCTTGCTCCAGTTCTAATGTATACTTGGCTTAGCATTTGTCGAAGAGTCATCTTGGGTTTGACTGATTCTCTACTAAGCCTCTTCTTAGGGCGTAGCCTTCGATAAACTTGATTTGGGCAGCTTATGAGCTTTTAGTTTGTGTATTATGGCCTTAGCCTACCATCTCCTCCTTAATCTTGTTTCCATCTACATTGCTGTTTTGAGGGTGATTTCATTCTTTGTTATTATTATTATTATTTTGACTTTTTTTTTTCTTTATAGCAACGACCATTGAGACTTTGAGCTTACTTCGAAGGGACTACCAATTAGAAATTAGAAAGAAGCTTCAGCTATCATTTTTGTACTTCAGTTAAGCCTACTAGATTTTTCAAGAAGACATTTTTCTAATTTATTTAGCCTACGTGGAAGTCATCTCTCTTTTGTTGTAGGGTTTTTCTTTTGGAGTTGTTGGCTTAGTGACTTCAATGGGGACTTACGATGTTGATTTTTTTTTTTAAATATTTGGTAATTACTTGTACCCTATTGATATGTTGTATGTGATGATACCATAATGGTCCGAGAGTGATAGATGTAAAGTTTTTAGTGAATCTTCCCTTTACTTGGGATGTGAGTTGTGCATAGCGCACAGCGCTTCACGTGTCATGTTAAGCATAGCATATAATATTAAATAATTATAAATAAAAATATAAATTAATGTGAAATTCTATTAATCTTATTGAAGAAAAGAAGTTTTTGGTCACCATTAACTCAAAATTATATTTCATCACTAACAAGTTCCGACCCCACATAGTGGGATAAATGTTGATGTTGTTGTTGTTGTTCACTAAAATTTTTAAAAATAAATGTGAGGCATTCATTCAGTAAAATTAGATGGAATAGAAGATGAAAGAAAAAAATATATATTCAAACTATTACTCGATGGCCACATCTAAATATCGCTTTAAGATAACCATAAAAAATAATATTTTCTAAAACAGACAAACTTGCACTTTTTTCCTCGAGTGCTGATGTTCGCAAATTAATAGTTGGTTGGGAGCCGAAAGGGAGAGGGAGCCTACTCTTCAGTCTTCACAGTTTGATGTTGCTGCTATCAAGAGGGAGAGAGACGTGTAATTGGCCTACTCTTAATGCATTGAAGCCGCAATGTTAAGAGAGAGGGAGACATCTTTGCAATCGATGAAATCAGGAATACCATAGAGAACAAAATTGCATGTGCGTGCAGGTAAGTGAGAAATGTTCGAAATGATTCGAGGATTACGTTATGCGGTCGACGACCTGCATAAAATTTGTCAAACTATCATGACATAAAATCAATATATATATATAAACACATAAGTTTTAGTTTTAAATTTAAATACTTAAAAAATAAAATAACACGCACTCTGTGTGATTTATGCTGTGCATTATAGCCCCTATATGGCACATATACCTATCTCCATTTTTAATATGTGCATAGTGTCAAGCAAATGATGCCGAGGTGTTGCACCATTGCTGCATGGTGAGGGATTTGATTTTTTTTTAACACTATCAATTTGGATTCATGCCGGAATATATTCAAATCATTAAAGATATGTATGCAGGAGCTATTACTTGTGTTCAAACACAATGTGGATTGATCACAAAGTATTTCCCTATTTCGGTTGGGTTACATCAAGGATTAGCCTTAAGCCCATATCTTTTTGCTTTAGTCATGGATGTTCTCACTAGACATTTGCAAGAGGATGTACCTTGGTGTATGCTTTTTGCTGATGATATTCTTCTTGTTGATAAGACTAGAGAGGGAGTTGAAGGTAAACTTGAATTATGGACGTCAACCTCAGAGTCTAAAGGTTTTCGCTTGAGTAGATCTAAAACGGAATATATGGAGTGTAATTTTAGTAGTAATAGACTTAGTGAGGGGATTGTGACTTTGGGCGATCAAGTCATTAATAAGAGTACACATTTTAGATATCTTGAATCTATTGTTCAGAGTGATGGTGAATAGATGGTGATATTATCAGCAGAATTCAAGTTGGATGGTTGAAGTGGAGGAATGCATCGGGCTTGTTATGTGATAGAAATGTACCCCTCAAACTTAAGGGAAAATTCTATAAGATGGTAGTGAGGCCTGCTATGCTTTATGATGCCGAATGTTGGCCATTAAAAGAGAAGCATAATACTAAGTTAAGTGTGACAGAGATGAGGATGCTTAGGTGGATGAGTGGCTTGACCCTTAGAGATAGGAAACGAAATGAGCATATACGTGAAAAGATTGGAGTAGATCTAGTAGAAGATAAGATTAGAGAAAGTCGCCTCAGATGGTTTGGTCACATAAAACGACGGCCTTCCGATGACCCGGTTAGGAGAGTAGAGGATATTAGATTTGACTTATGTTAAGAAAGGTAAGGGTAGATCTAAAAAGACTTGGTTAGAAAATATTAGGAATGACCTTTCTTTATTAGATTTAAACGAGAATTTGACTTTTAATAGAACACAATGAAGAAAAATGATTCATGTAGCCGACCCCACGTAGTGGGATAAAGGCTTGATGTTGTTGTTGTTGTTGTTGTTGTACTATAATATCTTATAGATTTAGTATTAAATAATGAACAACCGAAATTTCATGGTGGCTTCTTTTGTGGAGTTTATGATAGAGATAGACAATTGTAGTGATGGTGAGGAAAGGATGATGACGTGTGGAGGAATTTGAGAAGCACTTAAAAATAAAGATGGTTGAAAGTAGCAACTATAATTAGCACAGACTTATCAACCATTGGTTTTTCCTCTTCTTGAAGATGGATCCATGATCTTCCTTGTATTTTTTAGATAGCTAAGGGTTTGGAGATCACTAGTGTACCTATGATCAGATTAAAACACACCAAAAACTTACAATCTACGTGTTATCAAATCTCAACTTTAGTAAAAATTAATAGCTTTAATGCAAAAAAATACATTCATTTTATTCCAAGCAATAATGTATACAATATATGATACATGCAAGGCATGAAATATGTCCAATATGTGTCAGACTTGTCATTTGCATGTCTAATTAAAAACACAATAAATAAATTAAGGACACATAATAAGCATGTGTTGTGAGGCGAGAAAATAGCAATGATGTGAATGATGGAATTGCAGAAGAATCTAAGACTAATATGTGACTTCTCATGTTGGAAGAGGCAACTGAATTAGTCTTTTAGTTTGCTTAGATTTCCTTGATTTTATAATTTTTAATATTTTCATCAAGTGGAATGTGGATATAGGGTGGAACCACTTATCATCAGAGAAATCTTCAATTGGAAAGTAAACCATCCACACCAAGATTCTATCTGCCATTGGCAAGATCGTAATCCTGGAAGTTACCATAGGCCGCTAGCTGCAGGCAGTTGAGCCGGGAGAAATGGTCATACACTTGTGCTGCTCTTTTCAGAGGATGTTACTTGGACTTTGACTGGACAGAAATGTAATATTGTTGCCTTACACGGAGTTTCTGCTTAATCAAACTGAAGTGCACATGCTGCATTGCACTTCATTGCATGTTGCAAATGTAAAGCACCGTTCAGGGAATCAGGTAAATTTTTCTTGATTTTGAGAAGGATTGCTAATAACACCGCTGCCAGTTAGATAATAGGAAGAATGTTGAAATTGAAGGAGTGCTTGTTCTCGTTTCATCTGGCTGTCTAATTGATGCCATTTGCTTTTGATAAGCCTGCTAATCAATCAGGGAAATTTGATGGAGCTGAGGCTGCTCAAACCTGAAGCTTTTACCACATAACAGAATAAATGCGTGGTCTTAATTTCATTTGTCTCGGTTTTTTTACTGTCTTTTAACTCTATCTAGGGTTTTCTGGCATTGAGGCATTTTTTGTTCGTGAGGCGAGGCGTAAGCCTCAAGTCGTTTTGAGGCATGATCCTCAAAATAAAAAATTGCATTAAGTGCAAATAAATGTTAAAAATAAATTTTTATATAATACCCAAATAATATATTAAAAGACGACGTATTATCTTTCTATTGAACTATGAAGTAACACAATGACATGGAACAAAAAATTGCATAAGACGTAAAGTGGACAGTGATAAATTGCATGAAATATAATTGAAATACAAATATTTCATGAGCAAAAAATTATTAAATATAGAAAATGCATAAAAACATCATATAACATTAAGTTCAACTTCAAATTCTTTCTTTCTTAATTCTCTACTCATCTACATTTAATTTCAAAAAAAAAAAATGTTGAAAAGTTGGTAACAACTAGAAAATCATCTATATTGTCATCACTTAGGGGATCTTTATTTGAGTCGTCATTATAACAAATTAATCTCTCCCCTGTCTCATCCAGTGGAATCCAATGCCTCCAATATGCTTCTTCTTCATTTATTTTAGGCATCTTCCTCTTTCATAAATGTTTTTCATCAACATAAAGATGAGATTAATATTCCAAAATTTTTAGAGGTGATGGTGGTGTGCAGCTTTCAAGTGATCCTTGAAGATGGCTATGACGATGGTGGCTGTTGCGAAGGCGACGAGCTAGAGGTTGAGGCATTTGAGAGGAAGATGCTATGACTTGGGGGTGCACAAAGTGTGATTTGTTATGTGCTTTACTTTAGGATTTATGTAAGTTTTAATATATATAGGATGATGCGTAAACCTCATGCCCGTGAGGCGAGGCGCGCCTCAAGGCAGGCCTCAACCAAGTGAGGCAAAAGCCTCATAAAAAAAACTCGATGCGTAAGACTCAATGTATTTTTCACTAGAATTGCGCAAAGACGGGCCTCATATTGTGCAATTTTAAACAATGATTGTGCCAAGGCAGGTATGTCTGCTTATCCTACTCGGAGTTGGTATGGATCATGTTGTGGATTAGCGTGGCTGTCAAAGAAAGCTGTCTATAACATTTACTTACGCTCAATATGGGTAGGCTCAAATTGTCAGGAAGACCTCCTAGGCGGTTCATTTTCTAAACAGGCTTAGTTTAGGATTTCTTATACTCTATAGATGCAGGGACCAAAACTAGAGCTTGTACCTTGTGTGAAGTGTTAAATATGTGAAATTTGTGTTTTTTATACTAAATATTATGACGCCATAAAAATTTGACATCATACAAAGTGGGAGAAGGTTTTTGCATTCTTTCAAAAATGGTTTTACTTTTTTATTGTGATTACCTTTGCTCTGCAATTAAATAGGCTTCACCTTGAAGCAAAATTATGAAATACTAATCCATCTGAACCATTTCTATTACGTGTCATGTCAATTTCATTTGAGAGGCTCTTCGTGTATTCTGTGAAATAACTATCATGAATCTCTTGTTTGTAGGCAGGGCAGCTTATGGAGGCTGTAAAGTATGCTCGTGCAGAGTTGAGCAAGTTTTTTACAATCAAGCCTTTAGATGACCTGCTTGAGGTAATAATCAAAATTTGACTGCTCTTAAAATGATTCATAATGAATATGGTACGACCATGGTGTATTGTAAAGCTAATTTACAGCAGTTTAACAATAGGAAATTTGACATGTAACATGAGGTCTTTTGGATAACATTGCCAATGTTATCACTGGACAGTATTCCTAGCGGTGGCCCTTCTTAGCCTCAATTATGATATTAGTATTTATTTGAAGATATATCTTCTCACATCCATGCATGGTGGCCAATTTGGGCCCCATGATCCACCTGGTGCCTAAGTTATTGTTCACCAGCATGGTATTATATTAAAACCTAGTTATTACAATTTCTTAGGGATCAGCTCAACCGCTAGTTGTTTAAGGGTTGGCAGTTTTTCACTGTTTTTCTTTTTAAATTGTTATCACGTCTTATCCTTGGATGATACTCAACTCTACTAGCAGGTTGTTAGTTGGTTAAAGCTAGAAAATTATGTGATAAGATTCGTAAGTATGGAGAGTTTGTAGAAAGCTATATGATCTTAGAGAATAATCTAACAGCATGAAAATCCAAAATATGCTTTTTCATCCCTTGTTTAAAGGGGTTAAGAGGGTTACTGAAAAGACTACACCTAGATGAAATTATAAAAAAGTACTACATGATGTTACTATTACATATTTGCACTAATATATTGACTAGTTGAATGATATACACATGAATCCCTGTCTTTGATTTGCCCCCTCTTAGGCTAGTGCTTTGGTTAAGCCTTTGAAGGTGAGTGGCTTGAACGAGTCATTAGTATCTAGGTTGCAAGGCAAGTTTATTATGGTAAGTCCCTAAGAACATGGGATGAGTTACTCAGAATGAACTTCGTGTCTTGAGAGCAAGAGGCAAGTCTCTTGAATGATGATTTTTGCAAGCTAGAGATGGGTTTAATCAGCAAAGTTGTATTCATAGGCTTCAGAGGTGGGCACTTCCTGTAGCTTTAGCTGGGATATTTATCATAAACGAATGCCTTTGGTCACAAACAACAACTACTACTATAAGTGGGTTCGATTGTGGTGAGGTCCTTAGGGCTTCGACAGGTCTGAAGGAGTCATTTGGAGGTGCTTGCTAAGAATGATTGCATTCTTGATCAATTTTCTAGGTTGAGTTTACACGATACGATCCCTATTTGGGAGAGGGGTTTGTTTGATCATGGGCTAGTGTCAGCCATTGCTTTGTGAGGTTGCTTTCCCTTCGGGTGAGTTTCGCTTTAGCCACGTGACCCCCTTGATTGATCTCCTTGATGAGAACCTGCTAGATACATGTGAGTTACCTACTAGTCATATATGAGTATAAATTTAGTTTCACGATTCACTCACTCTTTTGAAAAGATAAGTTGCAAAAAATAATAAGTGAATGTAAGATCGTGCATTTATTGTCTTTACTGAACAATTTAAAGGGATAGTGAATAAGAGCTACTATCCTGTCACTATTTTTCCTCGAGCATTAAGCCCACGTGGGAGATTCTTCATTATAACTTTGATTTGATGTGCCACACTATCTCCAGCTATAAGTAGCGATCGTGAGAGGAAAAGGGGCCCGCCGGGGGTGGTGGTTGGCGACTACACTCATTCTCTTTAGCTTTTGAGCATGTGCTAATAATGCACTTGTGATGTCTGATCTATGACTTTCAAAACTTGCTGATGCTGGCGATGAGAAATTAAAGAAGGTATTTCTCTACAAGAGCAACTTTGTGGGGGCGAGAAGAAGAAGTCCACTTGTTAGTGAGCAAGAAGAAGGCTATGGCTATTGAGGCAAGCTTGCTTATTAGCCCAAAGTTGAACAAGATGGTAGCATTTGTGCCGAGGGAGACTGAAAAAGTTGAATCGAGCAAGGTAATGGTGCAGGAGGAGAGCTTTGAATTGGTGATCCTTTCATCGAGGTCTGATGACTTGCCCTCATTTTAAGGCATGGGAGTCTCAACATTGCAGACATGCAATGCACCTATGATGGTAGGTGCGGATCCTGATGAGGTGACTTATGCCATGGATGCATTATGCTAATTCACCTTTTGGTTGAGCACACATGCAGCCATGACTTGGTTTAGGTAGAGGTCAAGAAACTGCTAGCAACTAATGAAGGTAAGAGAAGTTATATTCTGAATTTTGAGCTCAGTCATGTTTAGAAGTTTAGTGTCACCAACCTTGAGCAAGCCAAGAGTCCATCTAACCTCAAGCAAGTTCTTAGGACACCTTTCAAATGAGTTTGAGGTGTTGGCGTTGATTCGATCGGCGCTAGCTTGTAGACCATGACCATAGACTTGCATGATAAGCTACTAGAGGTTCCTTGTGTATTTTTGACAAAAAAAAATTCTCTTCCTGATCCTTCCCTCTATATCGTAGGAGTGACTCCACTAGGTGCAAGCACTGCGCGCCACTCTTTGCAAAATCCCAACTTGAGACTAAAATTGCCTAAGTCTGAAATGAAGATCATGCTAAGGACCTGATGCTCTCATCCTCGGCTAAAGAATTTCCCACAGCCTTGCCTACAACATCCATGATGACTCTGAACATCTCTTTCTTAATTGGTAACCTAGTTGCAAAATTCCCACCCAAGGGTTGCTTAAATTAGGTGTCCTCACAAAGCCAGCCAACTTGGTGGAGAAGATGCTTGGCAACGCTCACATTTAGCCTGAGGGAAGACCCAACAAAGTTTCTCTATTATGCAGGGAGGTGTCAAAGGTAAGGGCATATGTGTTTGAGGCCCATCGTGTCCTTGAGTTTATGTGGTTGAGGTACTTCAAAGCTGTGTTAGTTGGGTGAGGGGGACTTTATCCTGCAACAATTAGCATAGGGAGGTGTTGTGCCTCCCAAGCTATTGTTCGATCCATTATATAGGATATTTCTTGTGGATAAGTAGATTTGCCTGGTTATGAAAAAAAATGCAATGTATTAATTGTTCGAACTAATAAAAAAGTTTTTATGTGATTTTATACCCTTTTGGTGGTATGTTTGTTTTCATTGTCTACTTTGTTTTCAAGTTTATTTGCTTGTTATGATTATGCAGTTCTTTGTGTATGATGAATTATTTACTTCTTTTTTTATCATTTTTGTTGAAGGCGAGTTAGTGCCTTGACTTTATGAGTGACTCTTGATCAAGCGAGTCAATGATTACTCTATTTAGAGTGAGGTTGATAAGTACTCTCATCTTTAGAGAACGAGTTTAAGTCGAGCGACAATGAGGAGTTAGAGAACTCATAGTCCAAAACCACATGTCTCGATGGTAGAGAGGGAGTTGTTTGACCCCTTTAGGATCGTGTTTGACATGTGGAAGGTAGTATTCTTGGCTTCCAGGGAGAAGAATTTGAGGTAGTTTCCCAAAGGCTAGCTCACCTTTGCCTCGGTGAACTCATTGGCCGCCAAAATTAAGTACTACATTTGCTATGGCTTAAGAGTCATTGGCAGGTGATGAGGAAACTTGCCAATATGCGAGCGCAGTGTAGGAAAGTAAAATTCATTCTTTCTGACAAGTTTGCCAAGAGGTAGGTGGCTAAGAAGGATAGTCCCTAAATGTAACTGCCATTGCCTTACTATTGTTTAAAATTGCGTATTCGGGTATTGAGGCATTTTTCGTTCGTGAGGCGAGACGTAAGCCTTAAGGCGTTTTGAGGCGTAAGCCTCAAAATCAAAAAATTGCGTAAACATAAAATAATAAATTTTGTATATACTAATGAGTAAATAATATATAAAACATAAAAATGCTACTTACCACATCTTTGAGAATAAATAAGGGAGACATATCACATAAGAACTCACTAGTCAGTAGTCATCAGCACTATCATCACTCATCAGTCATCACTCATCACTAAGGGGGTCTTCATTTGAATTATCATTATGATGAACTGCTCTCTCCTCTTCCCCCTCTCCTATAGAGTCCAATATCTCCCAATCAGCTTCTTCCTCATTATCAGTCATCTTCTTCTTCCCTAAATATTTTTGAACAATATCATAATGAATAATAGTGTAATACATTAATAAAAGTTTAAGAAAAAAAAATTATATTATTTATATACCTTTTTTGATTTGTTCTTGAGTTATGGTCGATGTGGATGCTTTAAGACTATCAAAGAAATCAAAATTTAAATCTTCATCTTGTAATTCAGGCGGCATCACTTCAACTTCACCATCTACAAATCACTCATCATCAGATGCCACATCATCGCAAAGCAAAGGATCTTCATCATTCATTAATCTTTTTTTCTTTAAATTTTTATCTCTGAGTCTCCTATTGTACATAATGTACACCAGTGAGTTCATCCTCAATATCGACAAGCGATTTCTCCTCTTTGTATGTACTTAGTTGTAGGTACTCCAATTTCTTTTACAGCTAGATGAAGAGCATGTCAAGCCCAAAAATTTTACAATAAAACGCTGTAATTCTGGAGTCTCATCACCAAATTGAATCCACCACTCAACTGGAGATCATTTGGCAATTGTATTTTTTGCTTGTTGTAATCCAAAAAAAAACCTTCTTTGTTCCTAAAAGGTACCAATTACAAGTCAGCATTTGATCTTTCAGTTGCATCACTTATTAGACGATCCATGCAATGATATAATTCCAACTTTATTTCAGGGTTTGTAGACTTGTTCTCTGCATATTGATACTGATGGTTTAGGTAGTAGCCAGCGGCATGCAAGTGTTGGTGTAGCTGTAGTTCCCACCTATCATCAATAATATTCCAAATTTTCCTAAAGCTTCCCTCACTGCCTCCTAAGTTGGAGGCAATCATCTCTTTGGCTTCATCCATGGCATTGTAGATGAAACTCATTGCAGGCTTCTTCTCAGCATCCACCATCCTTAAAACATGAACTAAAGGTCTAATGGTTGTAATGGCATATAAGACACTTTGCCAAAATCTATCATTTAAAATAATCTTTCTAATCTCTTTTCCCTCAGCCTTCTTCGCCCAAGCACAACTCAACCACTGTGTAGATGTGAACATAGCCTTTAAAGGTTGCCTAGCATCAAGCATGCTCTCTAAGGTCAAGTAAGCGGTGGCAAATCTTGTTGCGGCTGGCCTTAAAATTTTTTTCTTCAAAAATTTTCTCATAAGAGCTAGCACCCAAGAGTGGTTGTAAATAAACTTGGTTATTTTGTTGGCTTTACTGAGTGCATTTTTATGTTGAGGTAGCTCCCCAAACTTCTCAAGATCAGATCTATGCAATGTGCAGCACATGGAGTCCAATACAAATGTTTTCTCTTCTCCATAAGTTTATTACCTGCAGCCTTATAAGAACTTGTATTATCTGTCACAATTTGTACAACCAAATATTCTCCAATCTCATCAATAATGCCATCTAATAATTCAAATATTAACTCAGCATCTTTGACCTGGTCAGATGCTTCAATTGATCTTAAAAACACAATACCATAAGGATTATTAATGAGGATGTTGATCAGACTTCTATGTTTGATATCAGACCACCCATCTGACATAATTGTTACTCCTGTTTGGGCCCAAGCCTTCTTAATTTCTTCGATGATTTTATTAGTGCTTTCCAACTCCTTCAAAATCCATGTTCTTAAATCATACATGGTTGGAGGTTTGAACCCTCTCCCAAATGCTCCAACTGAACGAATCATGTTGTAATAAGCAGGTGATGTTGCAACATTAAATAGAATTGCATTT
This sequence comes from Dendrobium huoshanense, assembly GCA_016618105.1. Lineage (NCBI taxonomy): Eukaryota > Viridiplantae > Streptophyta > Magnoliopsida > Asparagales > Orchidaceae > Dendrobium > Dendrobium huoshanense. The sequence goes on from CM028344.1 coordinate 32,034,818, forward strand.
TCATAGAAGAATCTGCCTATATCCTTACACACTCTTTTCCGCGCCTCTCTTGCTTTTTCTAGGGCCATCTTCTGTGTAGTAGAAGGTCTATCCTCTGATGTGTCAACCATATAATAATCCATAGCCCCTCTAGCACCCCTAGTTGAAATGGGCTTCATAGAAGAAGATGAATCCCTAACGCTACGCTCACTTCCGTAGTAAGATCCAACATCAGCTCTATCATCAAATTGCTTCTGTGCAAGATGTTTTGATGTGGTAGACTTATTCATGTATGACTTAATCTCATCCCTTACATCAGAAATTTTGGAGCATGGAGCAACATTCTTGTGAGAACCTGAAAGGTGTTCCTTCATCCTAGTCACACCACCTTTCACAACTTTATCATAGTAATTGTATTTCAAATAGACATATGTTTTATCAATTTTCTCGTACATCCAGTTGAGTGTTATGTTTCCATGCTGGATCTTTTCTATGAGCTGATGCAGCTTTATCCTTTTTCTGACCATTCTGATTGAGTAAAAATAGGAAGTGAATGTGTTCTTACTAATCTTTTCTATGACCTGATGCAGGTCGGAGGAGACAGCAGCCTCAGACAGAAGTGGCCGCTGGTCGGACGGAGAAGATAGCAACCCAACTCGCAGTAGAAGAAACCTCCAAGCGAAGAGAGCAGCTCTCGTTTAGGGTTTAGTATGCGTACTGGATGTGTTCAGTTTTATGTTGTGCATATTTTATGCGTATATACTGCGTATGTAATGCGTATTTAAGGCGTATATACTGTTTATGTACGACATATTATATGTGTATTCCATGCGTATTTTGTAAAACTTCTTCTAAAGTATTTGTAAATTAGCAGTTGGAGCAGCTGTAACTTAATGTATGATTTTGTATTAATATTTAATAAAACATATAATTTTCTGGTTATAGTATGAGTACTGGATGTGTCCAATATTATATTGTGCGTAATCTATGCGTACGCTGTGCGTAATATATGGACATACAATGCGCACACCATGCGTACTCAGTGCGTAATATATGCGTATTTTGTGTAGGGTTTAATATGCGTGCTGGATGTGTTTGGTATTATATAATGTCAAGCCATCGATAAAGCAGAACACTTCGTATCCTTCAATTCATTACTACGATACTTATCCTCCTCCAATGTTCTTGATGCCAATAACTTGTAAACATAAACATCTCTCTCCTGATCAGGTTTATGTACATGGGAGGAGGATAAGTATCGCAGTAATGAATGGAAGGCTTGGTTGTCAAAGATGATTTATATTGAATAATACATCATTCATAATTCCTGTAGCAGTTGTAACCTATGTACATTTTATTAAAAATTTTAAACTAAAATAATTACAAGAGAAGCTTGCTTTGATGTTTACACATGATTGTCAATCAGAAGTAATGCAGGCTTAACAGAAGATAAGATTTTTTACTTAAGAGTTAAAAGCGAAGTCTAAGGCTACTGTTAGATTGTGATTCATTTGAGGCTAAGGATTACCTCAAAAGAATAAAAATCTAACAACAATCTTAGACTAAGTTCTGAAGTAAAAAATCGAACCTTCTATTAAGCCTGCATTACTTCTGTTTGAAAAAATCACGCGTTACCATAAGACAAACGTTCCCGCATTATATAGTGGAAATTTTAATGTTGAACAATAGTAAGCAATAAATTGTAAATAATGGCTCATAAAAATTCAACCAACCCTCCCAACCATATCTACCACCCGTCAGTCCACAGCTAACGAAAATTATTATTCATGTCACGGCCCCTCAGTCCATACTAAATGTAAACCTAAAACATTTAATAGAATGTGTGCGTGTTTTATGTGTACTCTATGTGTCTTATGTGCGTAATATGTGCGTGTATTCTGCGTACTTAATGCATCTTTTATGCGTTCGTTATGCGCAATATTTAAAAATGTTTAAAAAATATTTTCAAAATTATTTTTTTATTTAAAACAAATAAAAAATTCAAACACGAATCTTTAAACGCAAATGTCAAACACAAAATTTTTCAAACATCATATTCCTTATTTCTCTTTCTTAAATACAATCCACCAAGAGCCATAAATCCTTTGTACTTGTTCAAATATCATATTCAAGACTAGAAAATGAAATCATAAAAATCACATTGCGTTTAATTTATAATAACAAGTTTATATTCAACGTGTTAAACACATTCCTCATCATTTTAATGTAACTTAAAAACAAAGATAGATATTAATTAAAACATTTAATATAATTTGATAAATAAAATTTATCGCGTAATGTGTGCGTGTATTATACGTATTATGTGCATCTTTTGTGCGTATTATGTGCGTTCGATATGCGGATTTTGTGCGTTCGTCATGCGTATTCTTAAAAGCATTTAATATAATTTGATAAATAAAATTTACTGCGTAATGTATGCGTGTATGATGCGTACTATGTGCGTCTTTTGTATGTGCGTTATGCGTATTATTTAAAAATGTTTCAAAACCATTTATAAAATTATTTTTTTCGTTAAAATAAATAAGAAATTCAAACATTAATCTTTAAACGCAAATGCCAATCATAAAATCTTTCAAACATCATATTATGCGTATTCTATGCCTATTATCTGCTTACGATATGCGTATTATATGTGTACAGTATGCTTACACAATACGTACGATATGCGTAATTTATACGTATTATCATTTAATAAGTTATTTTTAATCAAATCAATGTAAATAACATTTATACACAGAATTAAAAAATATATTTTTCAAAAATAAACATTTATACACAGAATGATAATAAATATTTATACACAGAAACTGTTTAAACATTTATACATAGAAACATTTATACATAGAAATATTTATACACAAAATGATAAATATTTATACATAATAAAAAACTGTCATTTTTCCAATGTTTTATAAAATATTTCATATGCAAATTCTGCCCCTATATACTTTGACATGTCTTCTTGCCAATTTGTACTATCAGTCCAATTAATGTTGCCTTCAAGACTTATTCTTTTCATATATTTACATACATACATTCCGCAATCTATAGAGTTTTGCTTTGGTGCATTTTTAATGGTAGAAAGCTTTCATTTTCTGATATCACTATTAAAAGCTTCTTTCGTGTCAGAGCATAGGGCTTTAATCTGAAAAATACGTGGAGCAAGGATTAGTTCTGTATATTTTTTAAAAATTGAAGAGTTCATGTTCAATCTAACACTTACAATTTTTGGAACAACAAGCCTATTCTCTTTGATGCAGTGGGGCTACGAGTCACAAAATTTCCACTTTTTCTTTCAGCAAACCAACTAGCAGGGTAATGTGCGAGGATTTAATGATTGATTGTAATAAAATGTTGTTTGAAGAAACAGAAAGTTAGGTTATATCGTCGATTTGCAATTTGGACAATTTATCCCTTCCTTTGTTATTCTGCAAGTACAAGTAGTAAATGTAAGTATGTAACTATGTAAGAACTAAAAAATGGATACTAAGTTACTAATTAAATAGTTAAACTGATTAATTGAATAATAAGTTACTAACCCAATAGACTAGAGAGATGTTTAGAAATTTATGGTACTTGTCAGATATAAGGTTGCACTTCTCATCTAACAAAAGGGCAAAAAGATCTACATGTTCATTGCCTAAATAATTGTCGCTTAATAACTCGTCAATTTCAGCTCTGGAAATAAGAAGGTTTCTAACAAACAAGATACTATTGTCCCTGCAAAAAAAATAAAAAATAAATACGCATTTTATAAGCATATAATACGCGTATCATGAGCATACCATATGCATATAATACGCATATAATAAGCATACCATAAGCATACAATACCTGTATTATAAATACGCGTATAATAAGCATACTATAAGCATATAATACAATAAGCATAAAATATGCGTATCATAAGCATACCATACGCATAAGTAATGCATATCATACGCATAACTCATACATGTCAGACGCATAAAAATATTCAAATATAAAATAAGTTTCAATTTTTTACTTTCGATTGTACTGCTTCAAACATTCATAAATAAAATTTCTCTTCTCTGAACTCAAACTCAAAAGATCTTTGTAATTTTTCATTTCAGTTGCATAAAAAGGAATTACAGGTTTTATATGAATGTCATCTTCTGGGATTGGTTCATTTGGATTTGTATATGGAATAAGTTGTATTTCTGCTGAAATTGGCTCATTTTGTGGGATTCGCTCATTTCTGGATGGGATTGGCTCATTTTGGGGGATTGGTTCATTGGAGCTGTGGGGAGGGTTATCTGATTTGTGTTTCTTATTGGAAGATGAAGAGTAGCTAACATATATTTTCTGAGAAAGTATTTTACTCTGATCAATGTAATTATTGAGCTTGATCTCAATAACTTCAACTCTTTCAATTAGGTCTTCAAACTTTCTGCTAAGCCTATCTTCAAATTCAAGAAAAAGTTTTGTGCATGTTTCTTGGCAGAATTTGATTATTCTTTCGTGTAGAGATTCAAGTGATTCAGTAGAAAAACTTAAGTGTGGTTGCTGAGGAGATTGGTGAGGGTCTTGCTAAGGAGGTGGGGTATGATGGGGAGATTGGGGGGGAGGTTATTTTGATGGGTGGATATTTTATAAGGGAAATCAGGGGATTGATGAATATTTCTTGACATTAATCATATCCATTTCAGTCTGGGAAACTACTTGGAGGACATTATAAATCTGGTTTTTTCTTATATTAGCAAATAAGTTATTGACCACCTCTGTAGTATATATAATATCATCGGCCTGTCGTAGAAAACGGGGCCTTTTGTCAGCATACATAGGAGCATAAAAAAGAAGTATGCTTCAGGAACTAAATCTGCATAAGATGAAAGAAAATTTTAGCACTCACATTGAGCCAATAAAATTTTGAATGAATTTAGCAGTTAGCACTTAGCACTCACAATTAACAGAGGTACAAAATCGTTGATGTAACCTGTTTGCTTCTTATTTGAAATCTTGGAGGAGGCGTTATTAAACTCTCAAACTAAAAATTCCCTAATTGAACTAGCCTAGTTTATTGACAAAAAATCATCTAGATTATTTGATATTCTTTGAAGCAACCGAGGGGTTTTGAAGTTAAGTTGAAAAAGTAAATTTGAACATAAATATATGATAAATGTTCTTAGCATAATCTCGGGAGGGGGGGTTTGCTTGTTCAACTCCAACATGCCTGCCTTTATTTTCGATGATGTAACTGAAGTATGTGCTAAGGAAAGTCAGGATATTTCTTCTCATTTATTTGACAGACCAGTAAGTAGGGCTACTTCATCAGCAGTGAATGGAATGAAGTCACCTTTTAAAACAAAGCATTATTCTTAAATGTTCCACATTGATATCAGCTCATAAATAAGAGGGACATTTTGCTCAAATTCAGAAAATTACAAAAACTATATGATCTTCAATCGTTTCATTGTGTCCACGACTTCAGGAGAAATTTGTTGATCAAAGTTATCACAGATTGTGTGGGCTCCGAAAATTCGGCCCCGGCCTCCGCTCGCTTTTATTATTCGGCGAGGGAGTTTTAACGAACTAAGTTCCGGGGTAAATTTTGGAAGGCAGATGGGTTTGTAGATAAGACACTACCCAGAGATTTCGCCCTCATTTTGTGAGGACTTTATGATCTGAGTTCTGGTTTCCTATAGGCGCAAGCCCCTATAGTTAATTACCCCTCCCGATCACGAGAGAGAACTTTCGATTAAGGCTAGTCATCAATCAGATATGTATAGAAATACGTGTATCTGGCATATAGTAGCAGCAATAAGATTAGAATTTGGAATGTTTGAAGGTTTGGAATTTGAAAGGGTTTGATATTTAAAATAGAAATTTCACCATCGTGCACTTAAAGCGGATGATGGGGGAATGGATGATGGACCCGATCAAGATCCCATGGTTCCGTCGTCCCGGGCCATCGTGGTCCCTGGTCTACTTAGTCAGAGGAGGTAGTCGACCCAACCTGACAGAAGGATCCTTGTCGGCAGCCATGGGTTGCTTCGTCCAAGGGGACCTTGTAGACCGGGGTTAGATGTTTGTCTAAGGGGACAAATTTGAATCCACCTTAGCTAACAGAGGGCTTTGTGTCCTATCGATCATATTCTATTGATTCATATCTCAAGGATTTGATGCCAATAAGGAACATATTGGCTCTGGCCATAACCGCTATCTGTGGTGCCATTTGGCTGCAAAACCACTCGGTTCAGAGGGCCCCGGGTCATAACCGTTTACCTGCAGTGCCATTTGGCGGCGAAACTGCCGGTTAGAGGACACGTACCACGTCCTTACTGGCAAGAAATTGTTTGAGAATGGATCCTAGTGATATTTTCGACTAGGCATTTCGCTCTTTGTGAGCTGAAGTTGAATTTAATTTGTCCACCTCGACAAACTGTTGCGGAGGGTGGATGAATTTTGCTTTAAGTGATTAATGGTTGGATTTCATATTTTTAAATATCTTGTAATTTGGAATTTGTGTGACATTTTTGGAGTTTGGAAGATATTTGAATATTTATGAGTCATTTGGAAATGTTTGTGAACCCCTCCGGTTGAGATTAGCGTTCAACACGGCCATCATCGGGGTGTTTAGGGGTCATTTCCATTTGATTGAACCTTGTCGACCCTATCAACTTATCGATAGGGGATCGGGTTTCTCGTAGGCTTTGTACCTTTTGTTTAGTGAATTCTCTTGATTTTAGGCTTTGAAGGCCTAAAAAGAATGTATTTAGATAAATACACCGGTCGCTACAACCGTGTATTTTGTTAGGTAGTTCGAATCTTGTCGACTTCTATTGATCCGTATAGAAGGATCGGATTCGAACTTGAATTCATTTGTCAACCCGCGCAGCATCCCTAAGCGTCACGTGTGTACCAATAACACGCTCGTCGGGGCCCATGCGGGTTTTATAATTTCTTTTACCCCTTTTAGTGTACCTATGTGTATACAATTTATGGTGCACATGGGGGTATTTGGAATAGGCGCCTTCTGTCTGCTTATATCAGTGTTGCAGATCCGGTGGCGTTGAGTTGTGGGTCGTAGACGCCTTCTGTCTGCTAGTATAAGTGTTGCAGATCCGGTGGCGTTGAGTTGTGGGTCGTAGACGCCTTCTGTCTGCTAGTATAAGTGTTGCAGATCCGGTGGCGTTGCATTTGTTTGTAGGAAGGCGGATCATTCATCATTGGTCTCCCGTATCGCCATCTCAATCAACAGGCATTGGGGATTGTCGTAGGAGTTCGTTACATTCATCTTTTGTGTGCATCGAGATTTCATCTCCTACTTGCAACTTGTTGTTAGCTTGGACGACTGTGCACTTAGATCTTGATTTGTTCATTCATCCAAAGCCCAGTTCTATGTATTCCATTGAATCCAAGTCCAAGGTTCAACTCATGCTTGAGTCTTGTGTGTTGTTCTTGAAATTTCAAGTTTTTTTTTTATTGCTCATGTCAAATTTGGATCCAACTTGAGTTCAATTTGAGTTCCCTACTCTCCACATCTTGTTCCAGTTTAAGTTCAAGTAGTGAGCTTGAGTGATCTTTCTCAATTCATGCTAGAGTTCATTTGAGTTTGAGTTCTATGTTCGGGTCCCCTGCAGTCCTTTGAATTCAATTGCATGCTCACATTTTGTTCAAAGTTTTATGGAGTCCTTTTGAGTTTAATTTTGTGCTCAAATGATTTGAATTTGAGTTCCAATTTGATTTCATTTAGATTTGATATTTAGAAATCATTTGAAGTTCTGATTCACGTCCACAGTTCATTGTTCATTTGAATGCAGGCTCTTGTTCTTTTCTGTTCATACAAGTCCTCTGCTCATTTAGTTCAAGTTCCGTACATTTCTGTTCAAGTACATGTCTTCTACATTGTTGCTCAAGAAGGTCTTTATGTTGTTCAAGTCTTTGTACATTTCAGTGAAAATTTCGGCAGCACCCCGGCATATCCCCCATTTGGGGGAAAATTGGGGAGCTGGGCCTTCCCACCACGCTACTAGAGCGTGTATGGTAGGTGTCTGTAGACACCGCGGCCGTACAAATTTTCATCCCACCACGCTACAAGAGCGTGTATGGGGCCTTCAGCAGTATCCGTACCAGAACAGCAGTGACGTACCAGAACAGCAGTAACTCCCCACCACGCTACAAGAGCGTGTATAGGGCTCTCCCACCTCGTCGTATGCTTCGCACCGGGCTCCCTCCTACCGTGCTACAAGAGCGCGTATAGGTGGTTCACCGGTCCGCTGCAAACGTCGAGAATGAGATTGGAGTTAGAAATTTTATACCTTGAAGACCCGGCGGTGGAGGTAGTGTCGGCGGTGTCGGTGTCGAGGTCGAGGACCGTCCCCACCACGCTACAAGAGCGTGTATAGGGCTTACCCGCCTCGTCGTATGCTTCACACCGGGCTCCCTCCTACCGTGCTACAAGAGCGCGTATAGGTGGTTCTCCGGTCCGCTGCAAACGTCGAGGACGGGGTTTAAGTTAGAAATGTATACCTTGAAGTCCCGGCGGGCTGGCATTGTAGGCTCGTTGATCGAGGCGGGAGGAGGCAAGAGAAGCATTTTTTTTAATAGCTAATTATAATTAATAATAGCTAAAATAATTAATTATAATTAAATTTAATTAATTATAATTAATTATGATTAACATTTATTAATTATAATTATATTAAAAAAAAACATAATTAACTTAATTAATTATAATCAATTATAATTAATAATAATTAATTTAATTAGAATAACTAATTATAATTAAAATTGATTAATTATAATTAATTATTTCATTAATTAATTATCATTTAAAAATAATAATAAATTCTAATTAAATTAAGTAATTATAATTAATTATAATGAATATAATTAATTATAATTAAACAAAGTTAATTATAACTAATTACATTTATAATTAATAATAATTATAATAATTATAATTATAATTATAATTAAATTACAAAAATCCCTCTCCCTCTCACTATCTCTCTGTTCAGCGGGTTCACAGGATTTGGCCGTGGAAGCATGCGCAAGGGAGGAGGTCACGGCCAGCAAGCTCACGTTCTTGCTTCTGATTAAAATGTCCAACTTCCGATCCAACAGAAAGGGAAAGTCGTACATGGAGCGAAGTCGAACAGCCAAGGAGGAGTCGGAGGAGCGACAGAATTTGGTCGGAGAAGTGCGTGAGTAGGGAGAAAGTTACCTTCACTTCCAGCGAGCTCCTCTGCTTGCTTCCGATCAAAATGTCGTAACTTCCGGACCTGCAGGAGGGAGAGCCGTCGGGGGAAAAGAGGCGCACGAAGGGTAGAAAGTTAACTTCACGGCCGAGCGAGCTCTTGTTCTTACTCCCGATCAAAATGTCGTACCTTCCGGTCCGACTGGAAGGGAAATCCGTCGAAGGAGCAAAGCCGAACTGCCACGAAGGAGCCGAAGGACTGACGAGCTCCCGTTGTTGATCCCGATCGGAATGTCGTGACTTCCGATCCTGCTGGAAGGAAGAATCGTCGAAGGTGCGAAGTCGAAGCAGCACACGAAGGAGCCGAAGGGAATGAGAGCCAGCGAGAGCGAGAGTGATCGTGGGAGAGAAAGCAGACCGAATGCCTTGCTTCCCTCTCCCTTTTAACGACACTAAATCGTGCGGAGATATGGGGACGCGACATCAGTCGTGAGCGACGTGCGGAGTTCGGCGCCGAACAAGTACGAGAAACTTTTTTTTTTCTTTTTTTGTTTTATACGGCGGCAGGTCAACAAATGCCCCCCAACAAATGTGGTAGGCGTCTGGAGCGGGCCACATTTGTTGCATGCTGATTGACCCTGTGGATTTCTAAATATTTATTCTAAATGTCATACGAGGGTTTTCATTTAGTGGATCTCCAAAATCTGTTTGGATGTCAGACTGGAATTTTCGTTTAGTGGATCTCCAAAAGTTGTTTTGGATGTCACACTACTCTCTTTTAGTGGATCTCCAAGATTTTATTTGGATGTCACACTAATCTTCTTTCTCCATAACGCTTCTAGATGTATCCATAGACGATTGATATCTTGTCGAAATTTTAAATATTTATTTGGGGATCTCGGCATATAGCACGATGTCAACCCAAATAAATATTTAAAATGCCCCCAGTCTTTAGGGACATTTGTAGATGTCATTTAGGGTGCTCATTCTGCAGCTTTTGCTAGCGTCCCGAGATTTAGATTCCCTCTGTCCTGTGCTTTATGCTGCAAACTTGGTGAAGAATTGTCTGATTTGTCTTTGTTGACTTGTCAGAAATTTTGTATTCCTTCTGCCCTTTGCTTCTAGCTTTGGCGGGCTTGATGAAGGAGTAGATGTCAATGACCTAAACCCTTAGGCTTGTATTAGGTCGATGGCGAAAAGTCATCGGTCCAGAGCTTTGTGCATAGCGGACTTGTTGATGACATAATTCCCTTAGTTCAGCTTATGGCTTTTCTTGAACTTTGGGATAGTTTTCTTCGGTCCTTTGCTTTGTGCTTTGGTGGACTTGTTGAAGAAAAGTTCCTTCGATCCTCGCTTTGTGCTTGACGAATTTGTTGAACGATTTGCAGGTTTTAGATTTAGTTGATAGTACCGAATGTAGGTAGTATCTTGATCCTTAACCACTTGAGAAGACTTCAATCTGAGTTACTTGAGTTCATCAGATCGGGGGAGCTGGAATTTGACAGCTCTTCGTCCTCTGGTTGCTGAGATGGGGGGTCCTCTACTGCGGCCTTTTCTTATGGCTTGTTGAGTAGATGGAGCTGCCAGCGATCCGGCCATATTTGGGCTTGTTGGATCCGACTTTTTACACCCATTCAGTCTTCAGACTTGAGCTATGGGAATTGCGCTTCCCAATGCTGATTTTGCTGAAGTTGACAGATTTGGAGTCATCCTTCATGGTTTTTAGATTTTGGAGACTACGAACATTCAGTAGTTGCTCGAGACTCATTCTTCCACTGGAATTTTGATTCTCCAGTCATTTTGGAGAATTTTGCAGACTTTGACACTTGAACTGGTCGAGTCAAATTTTCCTTCGTTCTTTCTTCAGTCCCTACTGACGGGTTGACGAAGTGGGGGTTCCGCTACTACGGCCGTTCTTATGGCTTGTTGAGTAGACGGAGCTGCCAGCGATCCGGCCATATTTGGGCTTGTTGGATCCAACCTTTTACACCCATTCGAACCTTAAGCTTCAGGCTGTTGAAAGACTTCAAGTTTTTTTTCGGCTCAATTTGTAGTAGTGTGTAGTGGCAAAAGTCTCTTTATTGACTTTTTGAGTCTTGGTTTGTTGGAGAAGATGTTATCTCGTTCTTTAAGAGATCATCTGCATGTACTTTGAAAAAGAAACATCTGTATTCTTTAACACAAAGCAATGTTTGAATTGATAATTTTAAATATTTATTCGGGGATCTCGGCGTGCAACGCGATGTTGACCCGAATAAATATTTAAAATGCCCCCTGTCTTGCAGGGTCATTTTAGAGCAGAATAAGATTGGAATCTTGAAATTTTAAAAATTTATTCGGGGATCTCGGCACGCAGCACGATGTCGACCCGAATAAATATTTAAAATGCCCCCAATCTAACAGGAGAATTTTGAAATGTGTTCTCATGACATAAGAGAGTTTCAAAATATGAAATGTATATGCTAACAATAATGCATAAAAATATAACACATTAAGCACATCATTTCATGCGTAGTATTTCTTCAGGTAACGACCATTGATCGGCGGCATGGGCCTTTGACCATTCAGATCACTGAGTTGATAAGCTCCACCCTGATACACCTTCTCGATGACGAAAGGTCCTTCCCAGTTGGAAACAAATTTGCCACCAATTTTTCTGTGCGGGATGATTGGTCTTCTCTGCACCAGGACCAATTCTCCTTCTTGAAATGATCGAGGACGAACCATTCGATCAAAGGACTTTGTCATTCTTGCTCGGTAGATCTCCAGGTTCTGCTGAGCTTGTAACCTGATTTCATCGAGTGCATCAAGCTCCTCCATTCTTAGACGAGCATTTTGTTCTTGAGTCAGCTCATTCTGGACAGCAACTCGAAGAGATGGAAGTTCAACTTCTAGTGGCAGTACGGCCTCAACTCCAAATACTAGAGAGTAAGGAGTGGCTTTGGTTGGCGTTTTGTAAGTTGTACGATACGCCCATAGCGCTTCTGCCATCTTCGTATGCCACTCTCTTTTGTTCTTGAAGAGAATCTTTTTTAGCAATTTCACCAACGTTTTGTTGAAAGCTTCAGCTAAGCCATTTGCTCTTGGATAATATATAGAGGAATACCGCCAATCGATTTTATGCCGATCAACGAACTTGTAGATTTTTGTACTTTTAAATGCAGTTCCATTGTCTGAGATTATGCGACGTGGCACACCAAATCTGTAGACGACATTATGGGTGAAGAAGTTGATCACATGCTCGGACGTAACTTCTTTAAATGGGACTGCTTCTGCCCACTTTGAGAAGTAGTCGGTTGCTGCCAAGATGAAGCGGTGTCCTGCTGATGACGGCGGATCTATCGGCCCGATAATATCAGTACCCCAACATTCAAATGGCCAGGATGCTATTGTAGGGTGCAGCGGATTTGGCGGTTGATGTATAACATCACCGTGGATCTGACACTCATGGCACCTCTTAGCATGATTGATACAATCTCTGACCATGGTTGGCCAATAGTAGCCCATTCTTTTAATTTTGATTGCCATCTTGGGACCTGATTGGTGTGCTCCACAAAGTCCTTCGTGAACTTCTGCCACAACTTTATCAGCTTCTTTGGTCCCTAGGCACCTTAGCCACATTTGATCGAAAGCACGTCGATACAATGTGTTGTTGACAAATGCATATCGTAGCGCTCTCTTCTTGATTTGAGCAGCTAGTGATTTGTCTGTTGGCAATTTACTTTCTTTAAAGTAATCAATGAAAGGCAGTCTCCAGTCATCTTCTTCCTCGACATCTAGACAATGCCACCATGATTCTGAAGTTTGACTGGTCTTGCGCCTTTTCTTAGGAACTTGTTGTTCTTCAGACTGATCTTCAACATCAATTGGTTGGGGAGGTTGAGGATCAACCGGAGTTGCATCCTGCTGGCTTGAATTTGGTATTCCCTCTGCCTGCGGGAATTGTAGTAATGCTGGCTCTAAGATCCGTCGATTGTGCACCATAATTATTATAGGCCATTCGTCGTCCATATTCGCCATTTCTTTAGCCAATTTGGCAAGAGAATCGGCTTTGGCATTTTGACCTCGGGGAACTTGAGTTAGTTTGACAACTGGAATTTGTTTCATAAGCTCAAGAACTCGCCGATGATAACAGGCCAACTCAAACTTGGTGATTTTATAAACTCCCAACATTTGATTTACAACAAGTTGAGAATCACCAAAAATTTGGAGATTTTGAATTCGGACATCGATTGCAATCTCCAATCCAGCTATTAGGGCTTCATATTCAGCCTCATTATTGGTCCGAGGTTCAGTCAAACTGAACGAAAATCTCATTATGCCTCCCTCGGGTGCTACGAAAATGATTCCAATTCTGGCTTGAGCTTTCTCGAGATTTGGAGGCCGAGCACGTTTGATTGACGATGCTCCATCAAAATACATTTTCCATACTCGTAGCATCTCCTCTTTTTCAACATTCATGATCTGCTCGTCAGGTAGATCGTCGTTGAGCGGAGAATCTCCAGGGATAGGATGAGCAGCAAGAAAATCTGCCAACACCTGCCCTTTCACTGCCTTTTGAGGGACATATGTGATATCAAACTGCAGGAGTATCACTGCCCACCTTGCCAAACGACCTGTCAATGCTGGTCTTGTCATCAAGAACTTCAACGGATCGATCTTTGATATCAAGGTGATTTTGTGAGACAACATATAATGGCGGAGCTTCTGAACTGCGAAGATCAGGGCCAAGCAATGCTTCTCGATTGGAGAGTAGCGGATTTCTGCTCCTATCAACCTCCGACTGATGTAGTAGAGTGCATTCTCCTTACCTTCTTCATTATGCTGGGCCAATAGTGCTCCGAGGGACTCTTCTAGTGCTGCCGTATACAGTATAAGAGGCTTCCCCGGGATTGGCGCCGCGAGAATAGGAGGATTCAACAAATATCTTTTGATGCTGTCAAATGCCTCCTGACATTCTGCATCCCATTTGAAACGAACATCCTTCTTCATTAGTTTTGAAAATGGCTGGCACCTACCCGATAGATTTGATATAAATCTCCGAATGAAAGCCAGTTGCCCTTGTAAGGAGCGGAGTTGCCGAAGGTTCTTTGGAGGTGGCATCTCCACGATCGCCTTGATCTTGTTGGGGTCGACTTCGATGCCTCGATGTCGAACAACATATCCCAGAAATTTTCCTGAGGATACCCCAAATGCACACTTGAGAGGGTTCATCTTCAGATCGTACTTTCTGATCCTTTCGAACACAATTCTCAAATCATCAATGTGGTCTTTTCGGCCTATGCTTTTAATGACCAAGTCATCTACATAGCATTCGACCTTCTGATGAATCAAATCATCGAATATACGAGTCATCGCCCGCTGGTAGGTGGCACCAGCGTTCTTCAGGCCGAAGGGCATGACTGTGTAGCAGAATATACCTATAGGCGTTCTAAATGATGTATGTCTTTCATCTTCATGCGCCATTTTAATCTGATTGTAGCCTGACGATCCGTCCATAAAGGAGAACATATCGTAATTGGATGTATTGTCAACTAGAAGCTCTGATACTGGGAGCGTAAAGTCATCTTTCGGGCATGCCTTATTGAGGTCCCTGAAGTCGATGCAGATACGAATCTGGCCATTCTTTTTCTTTACAGGGACGATATTGGCAATCTAGTCGGCATATTTTTCTTCTCGAATGAAGCCTGCTTCTATGAGCTTCTTCGTTTCTGCAATCACCTGCTCTTCAATCTCCAATCTCATTCTCCTTGGAGCTTGCTTGACAGGTACTGCATCAGGCTTGATGGCTAATCTGTGAACTGCCACATCAGGGGATAAGCCAGGCATCTCAGCATATGTCCAGGCAAAGCAGTCCCTGAATTCACATAGTAGCTCTTTTATTTCTTCTACTTGATCTTCTGGTAGAAGAGAGCTAATGAAGGTTGGGCGAGGGTCCTCCTCAGTTCCCAAGTTGACTTCTTTTAGTTCATCCATAGTGGTTGCCTGTCCACCATCTTCAAGCTCTTCTGGTGCAGGCTCAGCTTCTACGGGTTGATCATCATAATCATCAGCTTCGCATATTTCATCATAATCATCATCAGATTTGATTTCTCCGCATGTGATTGCTTGACAAGTCTCTTTCTGGAGGAATTTTCGTTTGATGAACCCGATGCCTTTATATGCATCTATATCCTTTCGTCGTAATGGACGCGGACTTCTCCCATACCAGAGGCCTAAGCTTGTACGGAGCTGTCGTTTGGTAGTAGGAATATTGATTTGCTTTCGTAGCATTCTTTGAATATTTTTAGTATTGAATTTGGGTAGCCTCGTAGGAAATAATTCCTCGGAGTCGATGAGCATGCAATCCCAGTCATGATTCTCCTCTTCATGAACTCCCGTGGAATATAGCACATTCTTTGGCACAGTCCCATTTTTACGGGGAGGCAGATAAAGAGTGGAGAGTTCTTCAATTTTATGAACCTCGCGCGAAATGATTTCCTTGAAATGTTGCAAGGGAACACGTGTGACTACGAGTACGCTGTCTGAAATCAACAGACGGTCTATTCTTCTGGAGAACACACTCTGCACTGAGTTCATGTAGATTGAGTCGTAGTCATAATCATCATTTGAAAATTCAATCTGCCTACTCCATTCATCCGTGGACTGGCATATTTTTCGAGATTTGGTAGGAGTAACATCATCTTCATCCGTGTCACTCCCAAGGTGAGGTACATGTTTCTTTTCTTTAGGAATGATTGATGCTTTAGGAAGAGTTGGCGTCGCTTTCTTTCTTCCTACACGCTTCTTCTCGTCTTCTTGCTTGGGTTTCTTTGCAGCCTTAGAATTTGATGCCCTAGCCTCAAGAGAACTTGACGACTTTTGCTTCTTTGGCATGAAGTACTTAGCATCTTCATAAACTGTTACTTCATGTACTGCAAAGGGCTGAATATCGCCAGAGATCCTGAATTCTTCTCCTTCTCTGAGATACTTCATGCACTGGTGTAATGTTGAAGGGACAACGCCGTATTCATGCAGCCAGGGGCGACCTAGTAGCGCCTTAAATGAAGTGTCCGCATCAATTACATGAAATTTGGCTTCCGTATGGAGTTCCCCAAATACAAGAGGAAGCATAAACGAACCAAGAGTTTTCTGCCCTTTCTCGTTGAAGCCGTGCACCATTAGTTTATCTTGGCCAAGATGTTCCACATCGAGGCAGAGGGATCTTAGTGCCTTAAGGCTCATAAGATTTACAGAAGATCCGGGATCAATCAAAATTCGACTGATCATCATATCGCCGCTCTCTGCCGTAACATACAATGGGCGATTGTGATCTGCCGTTCCAAGCATCATATCATCCTCAGCAAAGGTGATGAGGGGATCATTTCGAGCTTGCAAGACTTCCGTCAAATTGCGTTCAGCAAAATATGCCTCATATCTTTCGGGATCTCTGAGAGCTTGGATCAAAATTTCTCGAAGGTCTTTAGACATCAAGAGGGCATCATATATGCTGAGTTGTGCTGGGATCTTCCTCAAGTGGGATAAGATATTGTAATCTATCCCCTTAGATGAAGTCTCTTTCTTCTTAGAGTCATTTAGGATAATATCTTCATTGACAATTATCTCTTTTCCTTTATCTTTGTTAGGAATCCCCTTCTTTGGTGGAAGCGGCAGTACCTTGCCACTCCTCAACTGCACCTGGGCCACCTCATCTGATTCAGACTTGTTTGATGAAGCATTCTCTTCAGAGTCAGCCATTGTTGGGTCTGCGGATTCATCTGTAGACTCGGAATCATCTCCCAACTTCACTTGTTTCATTTGCGATTCTATGCTTGGGTCTGAATCTTCATCATCTGGAAAACATAGATCTTCTGAACTGAATTCCATTGATGATACCATTAGACAGAATTCAGGGGCCGCTTCTTCAGCGTATTTCTCCCTTTCTGTTATTTTTAATGTTGCTGAGATGACTCGGCATATCTCCTTAGGAAGAGATTCATCTTCAGCTTCTTCTTCCTTTTCATCTATTTTAAGCTCTTTCATAAAATCACCGAGCTTAATAGGCCTCCTGACAGTTTGGTAATATTCACCCAAATTATCAATAGCCTTTTGAGTTGCAGTCTTCTTCGCCACAGGCTTCTTCAACTTGGCTTTCTTCTTAGAAGACTTTGGCTTTGCTTTACCGGATTCGGATGAGCTAGCTTGGCCAAATTGCTGTTTAGAAGTGGATGCTTGTGACATAGGCAACCATTTTAAATGCAGTATTGGCTCAGTAGGAGACTTCCATTTGATACCAGGAACTCCTTCTAGCTGTTTCAACATTTTTGTTGTCTTCTTGGAGACCACAGTCTCCCATTGTTCACCTTGAATAGGTTCTTTCATTTTTTCTTTAAGCGGGAGTACGGAAGAGGACGTGACTACCCGGGTGGATTCTTTTCTGGGACGAACCAACACATTATCTGATAATGTCAGTTCTCCCCTCTTGTACATCTTTTCTAACCAATCTTTGAAGACATAACAATCTTCAATTGGATGGCTAACTACCTGATGATATGGGCAGTAGTTTGGGTCGCCACTGTGTTTGGACTCTTCAGGTCTTTTGCATTCTGGCAACTCCAGACCATTCTTGAGTGCTTGTCGGAACAATTTGGCAACACTTTCCCTCTTGAACGAATATTCTTTATTCATTTTCTCCTTGAGGGAGGGGAACGTTCTATCACCAGTTCCTGTGATTTGCCTCTGGCGCTCTCCTCCACCAGGAAAGGCTCGAGGCTTGTCATTTCCTCCAAGAACCAATTTTGGCTGAGGATTTGAATTGTAAGACTGCTTTGATTTTTCTTCATATTGCATCGGCTGTTTTCCTTTATCCACATTATACACTGCCCGTTTACCTTTATCAGATCTGGAAGGGAATGCAGAGTAGACATCGTTTCTCCTAGCATCAGGAGCTTTAGCCTTTTTGGGTCTGTCAGCGAGATTTTCTGACTTCGACATGTTCAACTTTTCAAACTTAGCCACCCTATCCAACAGATCTTGGAAGGTGGTGATTGAAGCCATGCATAAGAAGGGTTGCATTTTATCATCAATGTTCCCCATCAACAGTTGAACTGCATGTTCTTCTTCTAATTGCTGCTCGCACTTCATGCTGAGATTGCGCCAGCGTGTTATGTATTTTGTTACTGACTCTTCCTTCCTCCTTTTATCAAGGGCAAGATCAGCAATGGTAGTCTTCTCTGTTGCACTGACGAATCTTTTCACAAACAAGGCCTCCAGCTCCGCAAAGGTCTTCAGTGAATCATTTGGTAGTTCGGCATACCATTCGAAAGCAGTTCCACTCAAGCTACTCACGAATTGCCTGAATAACAGAGCATCATTGCCTCCTGTATTTCCACATGTTGCTTTGAACTGCGCCAGGTGTTGTCTGGGATTTTTATTGCCATCGAAGATATTGAACTTCGGCACAGAATATCCCTTTGGATATGGCACCTGATCGTACTCTGCTGGGTACGGGCGACCTTTTCCTACCAACTTCTCTGCCTGTTCAGCAGCTATAATGGCCTTAATCTTTTCGCTGATTAAGCCTTCCAACTGCGATGCAGTTACAGGTTCAGAGGCACTCGTTAAATTTTGTGGAGTACGCTGGCGGGTTGGATCATTAGTTTCTTTGCCACCTTCAGGTATACCTTTCACTCCTGAAGCTTGGTGTGCTTGAGAATTTTGAGGATTAGCGGATTGGTTGATGGGTTGAGCCGGTGCAGGGCCCACAGAAGTGGTTTTCTGCATCATCTCCATCATGGCCGTCATCTGAGTCATCATCTCAGTCATTTTATCATTTAACTGAGAGATTTCTCTGTCTTTCCTACGCATCTGTCGCCTCATCTGATTTCTCATTTCAGCGAGTGTGATGTCTTCACCTCCGAAGGGATTTTCTCCGACCTCTTCTTCTTCCTCATCTCCTTCTTCTGAGGAGCGAGCACTTCGGCTGGCAATAGATCTAGCCCTGTGGCGACGTCGATAAACACGTACACGCGGCTGTGATTGTTGGTCTTCTTCATCACCATCATCATCTTCAACATCAATGTGGCTGACCATACGAACCATTTCGATCTCTATAGTATCATCATCGTCATATTCTTCTTCATCTTTTTGCACCTGAATTTCTGAGCGGCGTCGCCACTGAATTTCAGGCTCTTGACTTGGAATGATTACTTCTTCGATCTGCGGACTACGATCGAAATAAACTTCCTCTTTGGTTGAAGTAGGAGAATGACGGGATCTCCTGGAAGACTCTCCAGGATGTCGACCGTCAATATAATTGTCGTCACTATGGGCCTTCTTTCGGACCCATTTCTGACGAGTTCTGTTAGTAGGGGCGGATCTCCGGTAGACAGCTCCGGATGTCACGCTTGACTTATCTCTTTCTTCAAAGACCTTTTCATTTCGAGGCTTCGGCCTCCAAACTTGTTTGCCTTTCCGCTGGGCCCTTTCGGCGGCGGATTCTTGGACATGTGGTCCAAGTGTCACGCCCCGATGTGCTTCCCGCGGAACTTGGCATTGGTAATTTCTTTGTTTGGCTATCACAACAGACGATAGCCTCTCTCTTGGAGGAGTTCTTCGGGCCTCAACAATCAGTGGCCTCTGGAACTTCTTTTTCATTAAGCCTTTCTCCTTGACTGTCTTCAGTACACGGTGTACCCGGGCAGACAGACGTTCAGGCTCTCTTATCTTCTGAGGGGCTGGAACTTCAGGTCGACGCTCCCAGAAGGATTGCTTAAGCTCACCAGATGAGCTATTTCTTTTAATCCATTTTAGGTTAGAAAACCTGTTCTGAGTGGGAATATTGACTTCTGATTCTTGTGCTGGCAGATTGGAGGGATGGACTGGTACAGATAACTGCTGAGCTCGCAGCTCTGCATTTCTCTTCCTCCTTTGCCTTCTAGTAAGCCTTCCTCCAGATGAAGAAGCTTCAGCATCATATCTCCCAGATGCAACAGTCTCTCTGGGCAGGGTAGTGGTGTTTGCAGCCACCACAGAGATCTTTCTTCCAGTGACAACCCTCTTTGCAGTAAGGGCCTCAGGCTGGGATAGTCTTTCAAATACAGAGGTTCTTCCTTGGGCAGCATCTCTGACAGTAGTCCTTTCAGAGTGGGATCTTCCAGAAGGTTCTTCAGAGTTTACACCGTACACAGGGACGGCTGCAGCCCTTGCAGTAGCTGCTGAGAATTCGAGCCCACCAAAGTGGATGGTGGCTCCAGCATTTCCAGTTTCAATCACAGCGTTCGCCAGTTGAATTCTGGCTCCACGTCCCAGTTGGACGGTCATCGGGGTGTCCTGCATTTCCATTCTACAAAAATGAAAGACATGAGTTAGTGATCAGAATTGATACATCACCCCACGCTTTCATAACAAAGAAATAACGCAGAACCAACAGTAGAAGCATGAAAGTTAGCATGGAATTGAAAACCCTGCTAAACAAATTTCCATTGATCTTATTTAAAAGATTCATTTTCGGGACCTTTCAATGATGGATCTTTGGACATAAGAACCAAATGTCACATCCTGATGTTCACCATATAGAGCATAGCATTTTGGCTGCTACTATAACATATAAGTGACTAGCCAGAGATGGAAAGAGAAACCAATCCCCAGCGGAGTCGCCAGAAATCTGTGGGCTCCGAAAATTCGGCCCCGGCCTCCGCTCGCTTTTCTTATTCGGCGAGGGAGTTTTAACGAACTAAGTTCCGGGGTAAATTTTGGAAGGCAGATGGGTTTGTAGATAAGACACTACCCAGAGATTTCGCCCTCATTTTGTGAGGACTTTATGATCTGAGTTCTGGTTTCCTATAGGCGCAAGCCCCTATAGTTAATTACCCCTCCCGATCACGAGAGAGAACTTTCGATTAAGGCTAGTCATCAATCAGATATGTATAGAAATACGTGTATCTGGCATATAGTAGCAGCAATAAGATTAGAATTTGGAATGTTTGAAGGTTTGGAATTTGAAAGGGTTTGATATTTAAAATAGAAATTTCACCATCGTGCACTTAAAGCGGATGATGGGGGAATGGATGATGGACCCGATCAAGATCCCATGGTTCCGTCGTCCCGGGCCATCGTGGTCCCTAGTACTTAGTCAGAGGAGGTAGTCGACCCAACCTGACAGAAGGATCCTTGTCGGCAGCCATGGGTTGCTTCGTCCAAGGGGACCTTGTAGACCGGGGTTGGATGTTTGTCTAAGGGGACAAATTTGAATCCACCTTAGCTAACAGAGGGCTTTGTGCCCTATCGATCATATTCTATTGATTCATATCTCAAGGATTTGATGCCAATAAGGAACATATTGGCTCTGGCCATAACCGCTATCTGTGGTGCCATTTGGCTGCAAAACCACTCGGTTCAGAGGGCCCCGGGTCATAACCGTTTACCTGCAGTGCCATTTGGCGGCGAAACTGCCGGTTAGAGGACACGTACCACGTCCTTACTGGCAAGAGATTGTTTGAGAATGGATCCTAGTGATATTTTCGACTAGGCATTTCGCTCTTTGTGAGCTGAAGTTGAATTTAATTTGTCCACCTCGACAAACTGTTGCGGAGGGTGGATGAATTTTGCTTTAAGTGATTAATGGTTGGATTTCATATTTTTAAATATCTTGTAATTTGGAATTTGAGTGACATTTTTGGAGTTTGGAAGATATTTGAATATTTATGAGTCATTTGGAAATGTTTGTGAACCCCTCCGGTTGAGATTAGCGTTCAACACGGCCATCATCGGGGTGTTTAGGGGTCATTTCCATTTGATTGAACCTTGTCGACCCTATCAACTTATCGATAGGGGATCGGGTTTCTCGTAGGCTTTGTACCTTTTGTTTAGTGAATTCTCTTGATTTTAGGCTTTGAAGGCCTAAAAAGAATGTATTTAGATAAATACACCGGTCGCTACAACCGTGTATTTTGTTAGGTAGTTCGAATCTTGTCGACTTCTATTGATCCGTATAGAAGGATCGGATTCGAACTTGAATTCATTTGTCAACCCGCGCAGCATCCCTAAGCGTCACGTGTGTACCAATAACACGCTCGTCGGGGCCCATGCGGGTTTTATAATTTCTTTTACCCCTTTTAGTGTACCTATGTGTATACAATTTATGGTGCACATGGGGGTATTTGGAATAGGCGCCTTCTGTCTGCTTATATCAGTGTTGCAGATCCGGTGGCGTTGAGTTGTGGGTCGTAGACGCCTTCTGTCTGCTAGTATAAGTGTTGCAGATCCGGTGGCGTTGAGTTGTGGGTCGTAGACGCCTTCTGTCTGCTAGTATAAGTGTTGCAGATCCGGTGGCGCGTTGCATTTGTTTGTAGGAAGGCGGATCATTCATCATTGGTCTCCCGTATCGCCATCTCAATCAACAGGCATTGGGGATTGTCGTAGGAGTTCGTTACATTCATCTTTTGTGTGCATCGAGATTTCATCTCCTACTTGCAACTTGTTGTTAGCTTGGACGACTGTGCACTTAGATCTTGATTTGTTCATTCATCCAAAGCCCAGTTCTATGTATTCCATTGAATCCAAGTCCAAGGTTCAACTCATGCTTGAGTCTTGTGTGTTGTTCTTGAAATTTCAAGTTTTTTTTTTTTTTATTGCTCATGTCAAATTTGGATCCAACTTGAGTTCAATTTGAGTTCCCTACTCTCCACATCTTGTTCCAGTTTAAGTTCAAGTAGTGAGCTTGAGTGATCTTTCTCAATTCATGCTAGAGTTCATTTGAGTTTGAGTTCTATGTTCGGGTCCCCTGCAGTCCTTTGAATTCAATTGCATGCTCACATTTTGTTCAAAGTTTTATGGAGTCCTTTTGAGTTTAATTTTGTGCTCAAATGATTTGAATTTGAGTTCCAATTTGATTTCATTTAGATTTGATATTTAGAAATCATTTGAAGTTCTGATTCACGTCCACAGTTCATTGTTCATTTGAATGCAGGCTCTTGTTCTTTTCTGTTCATACAAGTCCTCTGCTCATTTAGTTCAAGTTCCGTACATTTCTGTTCAAGTACATGTCTTCTACATTGTTGCTTAAGAAGGTCTTTATGTTGTTCAAGTCTTTGTACATTTCAGTGAAAATTTCGGCAGCACCCCGGCATATCCCCCATTTGGGGGAAAATTGGGGAGCTGGGCCTTCCCACCACGCTACTAGAGCGTGTATGGTAGGTGTCCGTAGACACCGCGGCCGTACAAATTTTCATCCCACCACGCTACAAGAGCGTGTATGGGGCCTTCAGCAGTATCCGTACCAGAACAGCAGTGACGTACCAGAACAGCAGTAACTCCCCACCACGCTACAAGAGCGTGTATAGGGCTCTCCCACCTCGTCGTATGCTTCGCACCGGGCTCCCTCCTACCGTGCTACAAGAGCGCGTATAGGTGGTTCACCGGTCCGCTGCAAACGTCGAGAATGAGATTGGAGTTAGAAATTTTATACCTTGAAGACCCGGCGGTGGAGGTAGTGTCGGCGGTGTCGGTGTCGAGGTCGAGGACCGTCCCCACCACGCTACAAGAGCGTGTATAGGGCTTACCCGCCTCGTCGTATGCTTCACACCGGGCTCCCTCGTACCGTGCTACAAGAGCGCGTATAGGTGGTTCTCCGGTCCGCTGCAAACGTCGAGGACGGGGTTTAAGTTAGAAATGTATACCTTGAAGTCCCGGCGGGCTGGCATTGTAGGCTCGTTGATCGAGGCGGGAGGAGGCAAGAGAAGCATTTTTTTTTAATAGCTAATTATAATTAATAATAGCTAAAATAATTAATTATAATTAAATTTAATTAATTATAATTAATTATGATTAACATTTATTAATTATAATTATATTAAAAAAAAAACATAATTAACTTAATTAATTATAATCAATTATAATTAATAATAATTAATTTAATTAGAATAACTAATTATAATTAAAATTGATTAATTATAATTAATTATTTCATTAATTAATTATCATTTAAAAATAATAATAAATTCTAATTAAATTAAGTAATTATAATTAATTATAATGAATATAATTAATTATAATTAAACAAAGTTAATTATAACTAATTACATTTATAATTAATAAT
This sequence comes from Dendrobium huoshanense, assembly GCA_016618105.1. Classification (NCBI taxonomy): domain Eukaryota; kingdom Viridiplantae; phylum Streptophyta; class Magnoliopsida; order Asparagales; family Orchidaceae; genus Dendrobium; species Dendrobium huoshanense. Next base: position 32,059,057 of record CM028344.1, read on the forward strand.
AATTATAATAATTATAATTATAATTATAATTAAATTACAAAAATCCCTCTCCCTCTCACTATCTCTCTGTTCAGCGGGTTCACAGGATTTGGCCGTGGAAGCATGCGCAAGGGAGGAGGTCACGGCCAGCAAGCTCACGTTCTTGCTTCTGATTAAAATGTCCAACTTCCGATCCAGCAGAAAGGGAAAGTCGTACATGGAGCGAAGTCGAACAGCCAAGGAGGAGTCGGAGGAGCGACAGAATTTGGTCGGAGAAGTGCGTGAGTAGGGAGAAAGTTACCTTCACTTCCAGCGAGCTCCTCTGCTTGCTTCCGATCAAAATGTCGTAACTTCCGGACCTGCGGGAGGGAGAGCCGTCGGGGGAGAAGAGGCGCACGAAGGGTAGAAAGTTAACTTCACGGCCGAGCGAGCTCTTGTTCTTACTCCCGATCAAAATGTCGTACCTTCCGGTCCGACTGGAAGGGAAATCCGTCGAAGGAGCAAAGCCGAACTGCCACGAAGGAGCCGAAGGACTGACGAGCTCCCGTTGTTGATCCCGATCGGAATGTCGTGACTTCCGATCCTGCTGGAAGGAAGAATCGTCGAAGGTGCGAAGTCGAAGCAGCACACGAAGGAGCCGAAGGGAATGAGAGCCAGCGAGAGCGAGAGTGATCGTGGGAGAGAAAGCAGACCGAATGCCTTGCTTCCCTCTCCCTTTTAACGACACTAAATCGTGCGGAGATATGGGGACGCGACATCAGTCGTGAGCGACGTGCGGAGTTCGGCGCCGAACAAGTACGAGAAACTTTTTTTTTTCTTTTTTTGTTTTATACGGCGGCAGGTCAACAGATTGATCGAAAAATAGAAACATAGCATCGATAGGTAATTGGACGAACATATATCTGAAAAAATTTTTAAAAATAAAAAACATATAGAATAAGTAAATAAGATACGCACAAAAAATGTACAACATAAGCATAAAATACGCACAACACAAGCAACGATCACGCACAATATATGCATAGAGTACTCACAACATACGCACAAGAACGCACATTTTAGAAAATATGACAGCAAATTATACGCACGCATAAAGTACGCACGCAGTATGTACGCACAACATAAGCAATTATCACGCACAGTATACGCATAACATACGCATATAGTACGCACAACATACGTGTAGAGTACGCACAACATACGCATAGAGTACTCGGTGCTTCAAATTTAATTAGAGTTAATGTTTCAAATTTCAACATAAATTCATAAACCCTAAATACAGAGAAAAATCGATGGAATCAAAGTATCAAACAAACATTTAAAATGTTTCGAGAAGCACCGCATACGCATAACGTAAGCATAAAAAATGAAAAACTTCAAAATCTTGAACACATACGCTTAACATAACCATAAAATACGTAGAACTGAATAGAAATCATGACAGTAAATTATCTTTTTCTTGGTGGGTGATGACATCTGAGAAGGAATTGAGGGAATGCTTGGAATTGCTCCGGATTGAATGCTTGGAAGTTGGAACGTTTGCTGGAACTTGAAAACCGTAACGTAGCGTCTGACATTCTACCTTTATCAGTGTTTAAATGTTGATGCCACATCGACATCTCACTAGGTGCAATTAGGAGTCGAAACAAAAAAAATTTAGGTTAATTTTATTAGAGGCGTTGCCTAAAAAATGTGAGGCGAGGCGCGCCGCGCCTCATTAAACTTGAGGCGTAAGCCTCAAAACCTTAACTTATTACGTAGGCTTTGAGGCTTAAAGGGACCACATTGCGGTAAGGCGCGCCTTTTTTGCGCAATTTTAAACCATGGCCCTGATCATCATTTGACACCATCCGTTGATTAATATCAATACATACTATTGACACTGTCCAATATCGTCTGTTAACCAAATTGATGCCCATTAGAACTTGATTTTGAAGTTTCTTGCTGATTGGCATTTGATGTTACCAAATATTGATCGTCAATATTCATCATCCTTTAATATTTTCACACAATTTTTTACATATCAACATTCATCATTAATTGTCATTTGTTGCATAACAAATAGTGCCATTGAATATTCATTAGATTGATGTTTTGCATTCGCTTGTTAAGTCAATAAAATGCACTTTTAAATAACAACATCAAGCCTTTATCCCACTTCATGGGGTCGGCTACATAAATCCTTTTTCTCCTTTGTATCCTATTAAAAGTCAAATTCTCGTTTAAATCTAATAAATAAAGATCATTTCTAATATTTTTTAATCAAGTCTTTTTAGGTCTGCCTCTACTTTTCTTAACATAAGTTAAATCTAATACTTCTACTTTCCTAACCGGGTCATCGGAAGGCCGCCATTTTATGTGACCAAACCATCTATGGTGACTCTCCCTAATCTTATCTTCTATTGAAGTTACTCCAACCTTTTCACGTATATGCTCATTTCGTATGCTATCTCTAAAGGGTAAAGCCACTCATCCACCTGAGCATCCTCATCTCTGCCACACTTAACTTAGTATTATGTTTCTCTTTTAATGATCAACATTCGACACCATAAAGCATTGCAGGCCTCACCACCATTTTATAGAATTTTTCCTTAAGTTTGAGGGGTACTTTTTTATCAGACAACAAGCTCGATGCGCTCCTCCACTTCAACCATCCAACTTGAATTCTGCTGATAATATCCCCATCTATTTCATAATTACTCTGAACAATAGATCCAAGATATCTAAAATGTGTAATCTTATTATTGACTTGATCGCCCAAAGTCACAATCCCCTCACTAGGTCTATTACTACTAAAATTATACTCCATATATTCTGTTTTAGATCTACTCGAGCGAAAATTTTTAGACTCTAAGGTTGACCTCCATAATTCATGTTTACCTTCAACTCCCTCTCTAGTCTTATCAATAAGAAGAATTTCATCAGCAAAAAGCATACGCCAAGGTATTTCCTCTTGCAAATGTCTTGTTAGAACATCAATGACTAAAGCAAAAAGATATGGGCTTAAGGCTGATCCTTGATGTAACGTAACCGAAATAGGGAAATACTTGGTCAAACTACCTTGTGTTTGAACACAAGTAATAGCTCCTGTATACATATCTTTAATGATTTGAATATGAGCGTTATTAACTCCTTTCTTTTCAAGAACTCTCCATAGCACTTCTCTTGGAACTTTATCATATGTTTTTTCTAAATAAATAAATATCCTATGTAGATCCTCCTTATTTTTTATGTATTTATCCATCAAATCTCTTAATAAATGTATGGCTTCCATAGTCGACCTATCCGGCATGAATCCAAATTGATTTTGAGAAACATTAGTATTACACCGCAACCTATGCTCCATAATTCGCTCCCATAGTTTTAAAGTATGACACATTATCTTAATTCCTCTATAATTCGCACAATCTTGTGCATCACCTTTATTCTTAAAAATAAGAATTAACACACTCATTCTCCACCCATCTGACATCTTTTTAGTCTTCAATATAGTATTATAAAGTTTAGTAAGACAAGAAATTGTTTCATCTCCTAAGCATTTCCACACTTCTATTGGAATATCATCAGGTCCAACAACTTTTTCACCCTTCATTTTTTTTAAAGCCTCTCTAACTTAGTTTTATTAATACGCCGGTAAAAACAGAAATCTTTATTTTAATTTAGGGTAATAAGATCACTACAGTTAATCGTATTTTCACATTCTTCGTTACAAAGTTTAGCAAAATATCTCATCCACCTTTGTTGAATATCATCTTTTAAGAAAAGTACTTTTTGATCTTCATCCTTTATACACTTCACTTGAACTAAATCCTTACTACTCCTATCTCTTTGTTTGGCTAACTTATACATATATCTTTCGCCCTCCTTAGTATCTAATATATTATATAAATCACTAAAAGCTAAGGTCTTTGTATCGCAAATTGCTTTCCTAGATTCGTTACGTGCTTCTTTATATATTTCCCAATTATAAGAGTTTTTTACAATTAAATCAATTTTTATAAAATTTTTTATTATTTTTAATCTTATCTTATACATTTGGATTCCACCACAAACTATTTTTACTATTAGGAGCTTTTCCTTTTGAAACTCCAAGCACATCCTTTTTAATATTTTCTTAATATCACTAGTCATTTTTTACCACATAACATTAGCATCATCATGTATAGAAAAAATCTTAAGATTTAAAATCTTACTCTCAAAAATATTTTTTAATATGTTTTATAAATGCCCCCATCTAATCCTAGAATATCATTTTACTTTATTTTTTATTTTACGCCCCATTTTCTTAAAGTCCAAAACCAATAATCGATGTTGGGTACATAAATTTTCACTCGGAATAACTTTACAATCTTTGCAATCTAAACGATCCAATTTTCTTATAAGAAAGTAGTCAATTTGTGTTGTATTATATCCATTTTTATAAGGGATGAGATGCTCATTCTTTTTATTAAATAAGATATTAACAATTAAAAAATCACAAGCTAAACAAAAATCTAATATGGTATTGCCACCTTTATTTGTCGTTCCAAACCCATGGCCATCATGAATGCTTTTAAAATCATCTACCTCTCTACTAACATGTCTGTTTAAATCTCCTCCAATAAAAATTTTCTTCAAGAGATATCTTTTATATTAATTCTTCTAAGTCATTCAATAAAATTAATTTTGAATTCATATCCAAACCTATTTGAGGAGCATAATCACTTATAATATTAATAATCTTAGCATCAACAACAATCTTTAAAGATATAATTTTATCTCCAATTCTATTAATTTTTATAACATTATCCTTCAAATTTTTATCTATAATCACACTTACGTCATCTTTTGTATTATTGATGTGTAATTAAAATCTAAATCAATAATATGATAATTTTAAAGATGAATAGCTTGTAATGTCATTGGCTAGATTCAATAGTTTGATTATAGTTAATGAAAAGTAGATTTAATGAGTCATATGAAATATAAAATACTCATTCAATTACAATTTCATTCATTGAGCATAAGTTATGTAAATCATAACAACATTAAAATAAAGATTAAGAGAAAAAGTGGTGCAAATTATTATTATTAATAGTATGATACTAATGCTTAATTTGATGCCTTTAGCCCTTTAACCCAAGGTTTTATTACATTCTTCTTCGATGACCACCAAATGAAAAAAAAACTTCTATCCTTTATGGGTAATGAATGAACCCTACACTCTTCTTTTTCAAGTGAAAATTGATATTCTACCCATTAGCTTGTGAACAATCACACCAAAGATATCTTTGAGATCTTGGGTCCCTTATAGTTTTTAATACAAGAAGCTCTCAATAAGTCACATAACACAATTAGGGAATTAATGTGAAAGATAAGATGAATGAATCATACAAGTGCACTCTCATAGATGTGATTCTTTTTAGGGTTTTCAAATTAAAAGCAATGAGATTTTCCCCAAAACAACTTCCTCTTTCTTTCTATTAGTTTTTTTACGCTATCCCATATTTAATGATTTTTATATTAATGTAGATTGATGACGCCTCCAATTAGTTTTTCTACCTTGTTTTGTAAGGGCATGCGTTTTCTCTGTATATATTGGTGCCCAATGCATAGCTCTAGATTTTCTTTTGTCAGACTTCACACTAAAATCACTATTGTTACACATGGAATGAGTTTCCATTGCGTATCCTCTGGCAAACTTTTTGATGCTATTTGGGAGGTCAAATTTTCTTTGAAATTTACATGTTTATGATAAAAAAGAATATCTTTATGTGAGGACTAAAAAAAATTCTAAAATACTTGATTTTTAGATTATTAAAGTGTATTTAATGATTGACAAATCACCAATTTTTAATTTTTTTATTTTAATTTTGTATTAATATATATTACCTTTTTCAGCCATTAAATACTACTCGATGAGGTAAAGAGCATGCATGAAGAAAGAATATTTTTTTTCTTGTGGACTTGTACATGTTATTAAGTTTCCATGGGAATTATTTGTGAAATAATGGCTTCTTGTTGCTAGGATGTGATTGCACTGCTGGCCTATGAAGATCCTTCAAAATCTTGCGTTGGGCATCTCCTTCATTCAGGGCAGCGAGAGTTCGTCGCGGATGCTGTAAATGCTATGGTTTTAGCCACAAGCCCTGGCTCAAAAAGAACCGAAGACTGGGCATTCTCTAGCCTTGAGAAGTTACTGAAGCAACTCACTCAGTGCTCCTTGGAAAGACGGGCACTTTATGGTGAACAAGGAGAGGTTTTTGATGTGCACAAAGTAGTGCACACCAGGAGGTCAATTGTATAGATAGATTATGTGTAGATTTATATACCATGAATAATATTTACACATGGAATGAGTTTCCATTGTCTGTACTCTTGCAAAGTTTTTGATGATATTTGGGAGGTCATTTTCTTTGAAATTTATATGTTTATGATAAAAAAGAATATCTTGATGTGAGGACTAAAAATTCTAAAATACTTAATTTTAAGATTATTATAGTGTATTTAATGATTGAAAATCACCAATTCATTATGTTTTTTTTTTTTTTTTAAATTTTGCATAGATTTGTTTTGGAAAAAGATTAAAATGATCATAAAAAAGTTATTATATATTTTACATACATAACATTTTATTTCATGTTAGTTACATATCTAACATCTAAAATATTAATATTACATGTCTATCGCTCATATACAACTTTAATATCAAATATGCTAATGGTATATTTTATTTCTATCACTCATGCAATCCTATAAATGTTAATGTTTCATTTAATGTACTCATATTTGTTTTATGGATGGTAGGTATGTAATATTAATATTTAAATGTTAGATATGTAAATAGCATGAGATAAAGTTGTATATATGTAAATTTGTTGACCTCTAATTGTCAGAGAACCCGACACCTCTGTTTGGATCAAACCATTAACCTGAGGTTCTAACAAAAATTACCCCACGACCACCCACGATCGCAAATAAAGGCTCTCTCATGACACAATAAGGATCCCTCTTCTCATGCGGTTCTCTCTCATGCACACAAAAATGCTCTTAGAACAGTAAGAAATCACATGGAAGAGAAAGGAAGTTTTCGGAACTTACCTCGATCTCCCGTTTGTAAGAAGCCTACTGTTTTCTGCTTCCACCTCTGCCCTAGCCACATAGATGCCAGCGAACTCCGACCGCCGGCCACCTGTAGTTGCACCGACTCCTGTTTCTTCGTTATCAACTCGTTGGCTCGACTCACACCAAATAGCCGCCTTGCCCTAGATCCGACGACCGAACCAAGCCTGCCGACTGCCGAGCCACACCAACTCCAGCTGACTTTCGTCGACCAAGAACACACCGTTGATGAAGCCTGAGCGCTCGACCTGACTACCGCGACCTCCTTGCGTTTATATTATATTATGTTATATATTATAATATAAAGTAATATATATATATATATATATATATATATATATATATATATATATATATATATATATATATATATATATATATATATATATATATATATATATATATATATTATTTAAATAAATAATTTGCAAAGCAGGTGGGAGCAATTTGAAGGAATCCCAGGGTTGATCCGGTCCCCTTAAGCCCTTCGGTCGTCGAGATTATCTGACCGAGGGAGCGCAGGCACTATGCTTCCAATCTCCTCGCTGTTGATTCGTTCAGGCTGATTCAAGCCAAAGGGCAAATGCCCTCTTTGGGACGTCGGGAGGTTGTCGAAATTTACTCGAATGTTCTAGAACAGCTAAAATTTTGCAATATCCAATCAAGCGCCGATAACCAATCATCATCAATTGGAGCTTTTGAAGACTTAATCTTATCGTCGTTGATTCGCTCTGGTCGAGTCGAGCCACTCTTTACCTCCTGACGTCGGGGAGGGGACGCTGAAAGGCTGTTAGATTTTTTTCAAAAATCTAGGACTTAGCCATTTGAAAGATTAGAGAAATATATAATTAAAACTTATTTAAATTGCTTAAATCAACATGTTGGGCACATTAGAAGACTTGAAGACCTTTATGTGGATTGATTCGCTCTCCCAATCTCCTCGCTGTCGATTTATTCCGGTCGAGTCGAGCCACTTCTCACTTTCAGGCATTGGGGAGGGGACATCGGAAGGTTGTCGAAATTTTTAGTGAAACAATAATGGGACTTGGACAAAAAATTGAAAATTGATTTGAACAATAAGTCAAACATAAAATCAATTTTAAATCAAATTCGATCAAATGATATTAGACTTGGACTCAAACTCAAACCAGACTTACACTTAACATGACTAAAAGAACTTGAACTTTAATGAGTCACTTGGAATTGAACCTAAACTAAAATATAAGAAATTGAAATTTAAATTAATAAACATACAATCAAGTTGGAAATACAACTACTAAGTGATAAATCCAAGTCCTTCAAATAAACATCTAGCGATACAAAAAGGGGACCCTCACATGATCAAATTTCTATTTTAGGTGATTTAAAATAAATACAATAATAATAAAAAATAATCACTTGGAAATTAATGATGAATGCAGCTTTTGAGGACACTGCAAGAAATGGTGGTGGATATGCTCTAGTGTAATAGATCCCTTATAAGTGAAGAGAATCAATGTGCCACAAGCATAACAATTTGATGCATTTAATGAGTTCGAAGTGAATGAGGTTTTTGCATAATCAATTCTATGCAAGTCCAAGGAAGTTTGTTAATTTGATTGCAAACAACAATACTTTATATAACAAACTTACAAGTATATGTGAAAGCCCCTACGAGTTGGTGTAGAAGGCTCCTGATTTATACAACAGTCCCTTATAGATAAAAGAACTTGACATGCAACGAATGTAATAAGTTGCAATGCACACGACACAACGTATAAAGGAGACATGACATACACATAAAATATTACGTACGAATAAGATGTTAAATAACTACAACGACCGTAAAAGCCTATGAGCTATTGAAGGAGGCTCATTATATGTTCAACATATTGTAGGTGGACAAATGTAAAAGGCCTATAACTCATTTGAAAGAAGCAAGCAAATTATATTTTTTAACGCCACCAGATCCGCAACATGTGTACAAGCACATAAAAGATGTTCGTAGGCTCTTAAGTGGAGTCTCAGGCATTTCCTAAATAATATCACTCTCACAAATGGAATCATATTTAAATATTTTAAAATACCCCTTATGTATTAAATATGATCCCCTAAACTCAAATGCTATCCCCTGCATGTCCCCCGATCTACATGTTAAAAGAATAAACACCAATGTTCGAGAATGCTGCGCAAGGTCAAATGTTATAACCATGCATGTGCTCCAATCATCACATTTAAGTTCCAAATCCAACGATTCGAGAATGATGCGCGGGTCTAATTTCAAGTTTCATCCTCCTTCACGAAAGGACTGGGGTCGACATGACTTGAAGTATAAAATGCCTCCCAAAAATCCTATAAAAATATAAGTGACCTTAACGTCACCCCGATGATGGCCGCATTTATAGAAAATTTTAACAGGAGTGGTCAAATCTCAAATCCAATAAAAGTCTAAATATCTGAAATGAAATATATCACCTTAAAATTGAAACTAAAAATCATCCACCTTCCGCAACCGTTTGTCAAGGGTGATGAATTTGAAATTAAACTCAGCTCACAAAGAGTGAATGCATGTCAGGTGTATCACTGTGATTCATCCTCAAATAATCTCTTGCCAACATGGATGTGGCACGTGCATGTTGGCACGTGCCCTCTGATCAGGTGATTTTGTCACAAAATTGCACCATTATATTACGATCACGGCCAAATCAAGTATGTTCCCTAAAGGCGTCAAACCCTTGAGTGATGGATCATAGGGTATATTCGATAGGCATAAAGCCCTCTATCAACTAAGGTGGATTCAGATTTATCCCCGTAAATAAATACCAACCCTGGTCTATAAGGTATTCTTGGATGAAGCAACTCATGGCTGCTGACAAGGTGCCTTCTGTCAGGTTGGACCGACTACCTCCTCTGACTAAGTAGACCAGAGAACATGACAGTCCGGGATGACAAAACCATGGGATCTTGATCGGACTCGTCTTCATTCACCCCACCATCAGTTTTAAGTTTATGGTGACAAACTCTAAATTTCAAACATAAAAATCCAAATCATAAGATCAAATTCAAAACTCTAAAACTATTGCTATTATACGATTGATTCATAACCTATGTGACATCCTTAACGACTAGCCTTTATCGAAAGTTCTCTCATGTTATTGGGAGGGGTAATTAACTATAGAGGCTTGTGCCTATAGAAAACCAGAACTCATATAAAAAAGTCCTCACAAAATGAGGTGAAATCTCTGGGCAGTGTCTTATCTAAAACCTAATATGCTTTCTAAAAATTCCCCCAGAACCTAATCTCGTTAAAATTCTCTGTTGTCATCATCACACAAACACAAATAAAAAAAAAAAAATAGACGGATGGCGCGGAGAGGCCAAGGCTTACAAAATAAAATGGAATTTTCAGAGCCCACAAAATTCACTACATACGTAAATACATTCTAAATGTGCAAAGAAGAAGAATTTTCACTATAAAATTTTAAAACTCCACTAGCCATTGCTTGATATTGGGTTTAACAAACATGTCATTGCCATTGCGCGGCATCAATTTTTGACTCATTGACTCTCATAGATGTCATTACATTACATGACTTCATTTGTTGATTAACATTATGGGTAGCCGTCATCATCATTTGACACCATCCATTGATTAATATCAACACTTACTATTGACACTACCCATTATCGTCTGTTAACCAAATTGATGCCCATTAGAACTTGAATTTTCGAAGTTTCATGTTGATTGGCATTTGATGTTACTTAATAATGATGTGCAATATTCATCATCCTTTAATATTTTCACACAATCATTTACATATTAACATTCATTATTAATTGTCATTTGCTACCTAACAAAAGTGCAATCGAACATTCATTAGATTGATGTTTTGCATTCGCTCGTTGAGTCTATAAAATACACTAACTTTTTCATTATTAATGTGTAATAAAAATCTAAAACAAATAATATGATAATTTTAAGGATGAATAGCTTGTAATGTCATTGATTAGATTTAATAGTATGATTATAGTTAATTTAAAGTATATTTGATGTCTCATATAAAATATAAAATACTCATTCAATCACAATTTCATTAATTGAGCATGTTATGACAATCATAAATAAATAAGAAACAAAACATTAAAATAAAGATTAATAGAAAAAGTGGGTGCAAATTATTATTATTAGTATGATATTAATTCTTATGTTGATGCCTTTAGCCCTTTAACCCAAGGTTTTATTACTTTCTTATTATGTCACCACCAAATGAGAAAACTTCTATCCTTTATGGGTAATGAATGAATCCTACACTCTTCTTTGTCAAGTGAGTTGATTGATATTCTACCCATTAGCTAGTGAACAATCACACCGAAGATAAAAAAGAAAAAAAAAAAAAAAAAAAACAATCACACCGAAGCTAGCTTTGAGATCTTGGGTCTCTTATAATTATTAATACAACAAGCTCTCAATAAGTCACATAAATAATTAGGGAATTAATGTGAAAGATAAAGATGAATGAATCATAGAAGTGCACTCTCATAGATGTGATACACTTTTTATGGTTTTCAAATCAAAAGAAAAGAGATTTTTCCCAACACAAATTCTTCTTTCTTTCAGTTAGTTTTTTTATGCTTTCCCACATTTTATGATTTTTATATTAATATTTGTATTGGTGTTCAAAAATCAAGCACTAATATACGTTGTATTAAAAATATGATCAGATCATGTAGTATGATGCACAAATCATATATATATTACAAGTATAAGTAAGTTAATTCCATAAAAATATTACTACGTTCTTCATCATCATTGCCCACTAGAGCGAGACGTCTCCTCTCAATAAAGAGGATATATAAGGAGTGATCGTTTAAGTGAAAAATGAAGGTTATTAAGTGGCTTGATATAGGTAAAATTATATTTGATCTCAAGGATATATGCAATGACATGGCTGAGGGCTAAGTTTTGGATGTATTTGACCTTAAGATTATGAATGGAATAAGGTTTTCAATGTATTATTAGATAATCATATTTGTAGTATTAAATTCTAAGTTGATAATGTAGTAGTGTGTCACTTTGGATAGATAGGGGGTTCTATTGATACAATCACTAGCTTTGGGGGATGATACTATGCCAAACTATATGTTGGATGAAATGTGCATTTTGCACTAGTCCGCTCAATAATGGTTATTGATGTGGAAGTGGTGAAGATCCTAAAAACTTGATTTATAAGGTCCAAATTATACTATATAAACACCTTAGTACTATGCTACCCCTATCATATTATATGATTGATCTTTTTACCATCACAAGAGGCATTAAACAACCATTTAGAGCAACTGTTTTATATGAGAGATATGTCTTGGAGTACTAGTTTGGAAAATGAATGAGCATTAATATACAATCCCACATCATTTGGTACTAAAATGATCATGTTGTTAAGGATGCGAGTGCCTCAATTTCTAACTTGCTATAGGATTCATTAGTTTAAATCTTTAGGAGGTTTGGATGAGGTGTCCAAGTGAAATGAGTGAATGTTTAAGATATTATACAATCATAAATATAGTATATTAGCATAAATACAAAAGATGCCTATAAAATCTTACACATTTCACTCATTTCACTTACATTCATCTTATCCTAAAAATGCCTCCTTGTGATGGTAAAGATCTATGATAGTAGAACTAAGGTGATTATAAGTGAGATCCTATAGCAAGTTAGAAATTATGAGGCACTAACGCATCCTTCTACTACAACATGATCATTTTAGGGTACCAAATTATACTAATAGATATGAGAAGTATATTCAATGCTCACGTATAATATTGATTAGGCACCTATATCAACTAGTACTCCAAGATCTCATATCTAAGTCTCATATAAAACATATCATATTTTTGTAACATCTACATCTATAGATTAGTTGATTAATTTCATTATGAACCCTATCCCAACAACTCAGTATGAGATTTTTGATGATAAATTTTTTTTTTTTTTTTTTTGCAATCTAATTATATTTGTTAACTACATGATCATAAAATTATCACATAGCTGCACAAGATAATAGAAGACAATTGGGTAGACAGGATGTGAACAGTCAAAGCTTTGATTTTTTATTTTTTCTTTCTTTCTTGAGTCTGGATATCAAATAACTATGCAAACAAGTCGACATTCCATAATTGGATAGAGTTTTTTTTTGAAAATACAATTTTTTCTATAGATTGAACTATACAATTTTAAATCATACTATACACAACATTGAGGCTCAACGGCTATCTTATGTGAACTAATCATACTATGCGATTTATTTTCAATCAAAAACCCTAGCCGCCAGACTAATTTAAGCAATTTTTTAAATCGTTGAATTTTGATCTGATCGTATTGTACGATCACATCGCACGGTATAAATATTTGAAATTTGCTAAAATTAACCCCCATGAGTTGATTAAATCAAGGCTTAATTAATAATTGGTGATCATACTGTATGACTTGTATCATACTATACGATGAACCGAGGCTATTTTTTAATCGTCCTGAAGATCATACCGGATGATCCCTTGATTTTTGAACTAATCGTACTCAATGATTTATACATCGTACCGGACGACCTGAAGATTTTAACTGTTCATACTGTAAGAGTTGGATCATACCAAACGATGAACATAGATAAATTTTGGTCATCCCAGCGTTCATCTTATATGAATAGAAGAAATATAATATATAGTAACTGGATGATATTTATATCGTACTGTATGATATATTTGAGAATTATTGCATGTTCGTATTTTTTCATACCAGGATGAAAGCTATTTTGAACTGATCGTACTGTACGATATATGATCGTATTGTACGAACATAAATGACTAAATTAAAAATCTTAGGGTTTTTTGGAGCATGATATTTAAGTAATGCTTTTGTCTTTTGAAAAGAGAGAGAGGAATGTGACAAAGGAAACTCTTGAGAGAGAGAGCTTCTTGAAAGGATTTAGGGATTGTGTGAGGAAGGAGAAGGTGAGTTTGTGTGGGAGGAGTGTGAGGGGATCACACGGTTGCTCCAATCCTACTGCACGCTTGCTTCTCCTGTGGCCTGTGTAAATCTTGTAGGAGCTCTCTAGGTGGAGAGCCTTCAAGGTCAACATCCTCAAAGGTCCTCTGCCTTCTCAAGGAAGAAGAAAAATGAGAATGTCTACTGCCATCACTAGGAGGGTGACATAGTGTTTGGTACTCCACCACACCGGGGAAGGTGAAAGTGAGTTTGTGTAAAGGCTTCTCCGCCTTGCTATGGGGGCAGAAGGAGAATTACTTTTAAGTAGTGCAATTCCCAGAGTGGAGGACTCCGAGGAGTAGACATAGGTCAAGTGACTGAAGTGATAAGTCTTCTGGTGTGCTTTTTCCATTTATCATATTTTATTTTATTTTTGCATCTTATAATTGCTATAACTGCTTGGTGAGAATGTTAGTTTAGAACTTTGTTGTGTGATTTAAAATTTCATCACCACTGTTGCAATCTTGTTTTAATCACTAGCTTTTGCTTCAAGTTAGTTATGTTATTTTTTGAAAATTACAAAAAAATAGAACTCCTGTTTAGACTTTGCTCTTTCAATTGGTATCAGAGTGGGGTTTCAAAAATAGTGTTTTAGAAAATCTTGAAAAAATTGATCATGTCATATTTTGGTAACCGTGATACTACGGAGGATTATTCTATAACTCTTCCACCCTTATTTGACAACATGCCATTTGATTTTTGAAAATTCAAATGTCTACAATTTTACAGTCTATAGAGTATCATATATGGATGTTGGTACAAGAATGTTACACCACACCTTTTAAACTTTTGAATGGTATTAAAACACAAATAGTATTTAGTGAAAGGAGCAATGAGGATAGGAGATCTAGTGCAATTAAATGCAAAGTGCTTGAATTATTTTTTTTTTGTATTAAAATCAGTAGACTACGTGAGAGTGTCCCCCTGTGCTACTGGTAAGGAGATTTGGAATAGGACCGTGTATCACATACGAAGGAACTAGTGAGGTTAAACAATCTAGATTAAATATTTTATTGCATGATTATGAATTCTTCCACATGAAACTTAGCAAAACTATGTCTGACATGTATATTTGGTTCACCCAGATAGTGATATCCTTGCATGCAATAGGTAGAGAGATTTCTAAATTTGAAAAAGTCAAAAAAAAAAAAAAATAAGATGCTTACCTAGTTCTTATGATGCTAAAATCACCACAATTACTGAGTCCAAATATTTAAATGTTTATTCAATTGATAATCTTCTTGGATCACTCATTGCTTACGAGCAATGAGTGAGTCAAAGACAAAATGATTAAGAAGAGAAGGAGTGAATGGTGAATCTAAAAGCAAATAACTTAGAAAGTGAAAGTTTTGCAGCGAAGGAAGATGATGATATAGCCTTGATGACCCGATAATTCAAGAATTTTCTAAAATGAAAATAAAGGTGTCATCAAAATAACAAGAATAAAGGTAAAAGCTCAAATAATACTAAAGTTTTATCTAACACAATTTACTTTGAGTTCAGAAAACCAGGTCACCTCTGAGCTGATTACCCCAACGTAAAGATCCATCCAACTAAGGAGAAGGGCGAGGAGAAGTCAAAATATAAGAAAGGGAAGCTAAAGACACAGAACACATTTTGGGCCGACTCTGCCTCAAAATCATCAAAAGAAGAAGTAGAGGAGGAGGTAATGAATTTGTGTCTAATGGCTAATAATAATCTTGATCAATCGGATTAAGACGAGGTATGTCAACTTTCATATGAAGAATTATTGGTTATTTCTGAAAAAATCCATGATTCATATAAAAAGTTAATGAAAATGAATGCTAATCTTAACATTGAATTTAGTACTTTATAAACTAAGCATGTTAATTTAGTTAAAGAATATTTTTATTTAGATAGAGATCACATGTCCTTGTTTGATGAGTTGATGCATTAAATAAGAATCATATTGAATTATCTAATGCACATGATTCCTTGTAGACATCACATATTGAATTAGAAAAAGAGTTTAAAAAATTAAATGAACTTGCATTAGAAATATATAATAATGAACATCGGTTAAAAGTGGAAGTGACAACTTATGAATATGAAAATAAAGTGTTGAAAGAAAAAATCACAGCACTTGAAAATGATAAACTATCATCCCCATTAGCCCAACTGAGTAAACCTCCGGTATTATATGCATCACATAACTTTAAGAAGAGGCATCACCACCCACATAGGTTAGTGAACCCATTTTCTAGTGTTAGGTGCTTCTCTTGTAGCATACTAGATCATATAGCCTGTACTTGCATGATTCACCATAGGAAACACCTAGTGTGGATACCTAAATTGCATTCATCATAGCATAGCATGCATAAATCTCAGTTATGCAAGCATAATGAGGAAACCAAACTCACTTGGGTTCCTAAATCTAACCTTTGAATGACTTTGTAGGGGTGCTCTCACAAAAAACCTAGTGAGAGCATGTGGTACCTGGACAATGGTTGCTCGAGATATATGACTGGAGACATGAAGAAGTTCATTACACTTGAGACCAGGAATGGAGGCAAAGTGACTTTAGGAGACAACACCACTAGAAAAGTGGTGGGCTTAGGTATTTTTGGAAATTCTAACAGCTTTTTAATTAAAAATATGTTATTAGTTGATGGTTTAAAGCATTATTTATTAAGCATTATTCAATTATGTGATAAAGGATTTGACATAAAATTTCTCTCCGATAAATACTTAATTAGCTTAAATGATAAACATGTATTAGAAGTAAAAAGGATAAACAATATTTACATGTTAGATCTTAACTATATTGAAAATTCAAATTAACTGTGTTTAAAAATAATAATGGATTACTCTTGGCTATGACATAGGAGATTGTCATGCTAGTATTCAAGCACTTATGAATATCACTAAAAAAAACCTAGTTAGAGGAGTACCTAAGTTAGACTTCATCAAAGATCATCTATGTGATGCATGCCAAATAGGAAAATAAATAAAATCATCATTTCATTCAATCAAGGATGTGAATACATCTAGGCCACTAGAATTCCTTCATATGGACCTATTTGGTCCCGTTAGCACAACTAGCTTAGGTGAAAAAAATTATAGATTTGTGATTATAGACGACTTCTCTAGATTCAGTTGGGTAAGATTCCTAGCACATAAAAATGAGTCGTTTGAGGAATTTAGAAATCTCAATAATCGATAGTGATAATGGTGGAGAGTTTCAAAATGAAAGATTTGAGTCTTTTTATCAAGAGATAGGAATAGAGCATAACTTCTCTCTGCCTCTAAAACTCCTCAGCAAAATAGGATAGCCGAGAGAAAGAATAGAACCTTGGTAGAAGCTGCTAGGGCAATATTAGCTAAGTACACTCTTCTTTGATATTTTTTGGCAGAAGTAGTGAACAATGCGTGTTATGTCTTAAATAGGGTGAACATTAGGTCGAAGTTGAATAAAACTCCCTATGAACTCATTAAGGGTCAGACACCGAATCTTTTACACTTGCATGTCATTGGTTGTAAATGTTTTATCATAATCAATAAAAAATATCCATTAAGAAAATTTGATCCCAAGGCCGACGAGGGTACCTTCTTAGGTTATTCATATGTAAGTAAGGCCTAGATAATCATTAATAAGAGAACCCTAGTAGTTGAAGAGTCCACCCATATAGTATTTGATGAATCAGACAAGTCTTCTAAACCTAAATTTGTAGAAGATGTGGTAGGTCCATTCAGAGAGTAGAAACTATGATCATAGGAGAAAGGGGAGAACCTCACGAAGAAATGCCTAGAGATAGGAGATATTCTTTTAGTCATCCTAAAGAATTGATCATAGGAGATCCATCATAAGGTATGAGAACTAGGAACAGACTTAGAAAGGAGGTTAGTCATTATGCATTTATTTTTATGATAGAACCCATAAGTACATATCAAGATTTAAGAGATGAACTCTAGATCCTAGCAATCCAAGAAGGATTGAACAAATTTACTAGGAATGATGTATGAGAATTAGTCAAGAGAACTAAAGAGCAGAGTGTAGTGGAAACTAAATGGGTCTTTAAAAATAAGGTGAATGACTCATGAATTATAGTAAAAAATAAGGCCAAACTAGTAACTAAGGGGTATAACTATATTGAGGGCATAGACTTTAAAAAAACCTTTGCCTAGTAGCTAAACTAGAACCCATAAGGTTGCTCTTAGCCTTTGCTTGATTCAAGGGTTTTAAATTATATCAAATGGACGTTAAGAGTGCTTTTCTAAATAGTGCAATCAAAGAGGATGTTTATGTTGAGCAACCCCCCATATTTTAAAACTCATAATTTCCAATTCATGTATTCAAATTAAAAAAGCACTAGATGGGTTAAAGCAATCACCTAGAGCATTGTATGAAAGACTTAGCTAATTTATACTAGTTAGAGGATTCATTAAGGTTAGTGTAGACACCACCCTCTTTCTTCAAAGGGTAAAGGATGAAATTCTCATTGTTCAGATTTATGTAGATGATATTCTATTTGGATCTTCACAGAAAACCTTGTGTGGTGAATTCTAAAAAATAATGAGTAATGAGTTTGAAATGAGCATGATAGGAGAGCTAAATTATTTTCTTGGTTTCAATGTTAAACAACTGAAAGAGGGAACATTCCTTAGACAAACAAAATTCATCAAGGATATTCTAAAAAAATATGAAATGGACAGTACTAAGGCCATGAACACTCCCATGAGTTCTACGATTCAACTAGACAAAAACCCTAATGAAAAATCAGTAGACCAAAAAAAAATATAGAGGAATAATTAGATCTCTTTTCTATTGAACTACCAGTAGAGCAAACATAATATTTAGTGTGTGCCTCTATGCCCAATTCTAGGCGAACATAAAGAGTCTCATTTGATTGTGGTCAAGAGAATCCTTAGATATATACTAGGCACCCAAACTTAGAAATTTGATATCCTAGGAACAACACCACCTTTGAAATCTTAGGGTACTCAGATTCTGATTTTGCAGGATGTAGGGTAGATAAGAAAAGCATCTCCGACAACTGTCAATTTATAGGACAATCCTTAGTTTCCTAGTCTAGTAGGAAGCAAAATTAGGTAGACCTTTGCATGGCCATAACAGAATATATAGATGTAGAAAGTTGTGTTGCACAAGTGTTATGGTTGAAACAATAACTTCTAGATATTAGATTACCAGTTAGAACCAGTCCAATTATGTGTGACAATACTAGTGCAATTTACATATCAAAAAATCCAATTCAACTATCTTGAACAAAATATATAAATATTATACATCACTTCATAAGAGATCATAGGTAACCAAAGGAGACATAGAATTGCACCATATAGCTACAGAAGATAAATTGACAGACATATTCAAAAAACCATTAGCCTATGACACCTTTAGCACCTTGAGGAAAAAAATAGGTATCATAGACATTCACGCATGATCAAAAATAAAAAAAATACAAAAAAAAAAACTATAAAATGGTTTAAGGTGTTTCCTGTCACACACTCACCTCATTAAACTCCCAAAAAGACCAATTTTCTATCCCCATTGTACTATACGATTAACCTTCATATTATATGATCTATACAAAATGCATAATCACAGCCCTCTATTCAACCAACATTCCAGGTTTTTTTTTGATCTGCCTATCATACTATATGATTCTCTACATACTGTACGATACACATGGCCATACATTCAAATTGTCTGGTATGATATAATTGTCCTTCGTACTATACGATATCTCTATTTTGTATTATATAATCTAATTATACAAATGGATTGGGAAGAATTAAACTCGGTCTGTATGATATTATTTCCCTTTGTACTATACAAACACTCGTTCATACTGTACGAACCTTTTTGTTAAAGGTTGTATTGATAACTCCTCGGGATGAATGTAATTCCTTCATCTCATACTATGCAATTTAACCACCTTTTTCCGAATTGATCGTCCATACAAAATAAGTTCCTGAACTTATTGTACGATCCTCGATCGTACTGTATGAACAGTTAAAAATCCTATAAGAGGAAACAAGCTCATTTTACTCAACCTCTCCTCACTCCACTTGTCTTTACTTGTTTCTACTCAATGGCAAGCTCAAGCAAATGAGGATGAATTATCCTAGGAAGCCCCTCTTCCTCTTGTCACCATGATGATCACTTTTTGTCTGCTAAGGATGAGGATGCGTACCATAAGTTCAAAGCATGCAAGATAACTCATTCTCATATGCTAAATCAAGCAACCCTTAACTTTGAGGTGATGAGCCTATTTGCTTCCCCTACCTTTCAGTTTCTTCTCACCCTGACTTTTCTATTCAATTTTAAGCTCCTCTATGGGTTCCTTGCCAACCTATGGATAAATATAGACAACTTGACCCTCACTTCTTTTGTCTGCCATCAAAATATATAAATCACCAAAGTAGACATCGCTCAATATATTGGGCTTTCTACTGAAGGACCTCAAGCCCACTCTTTCATAAAAAATAAATTTTACTGAAGTTATATCAATTTGGTTCTTAGAAATGTTGCTTTGAACAAATACTAACCTCTTGTCTAGTCCTTAACCCAAAATGCCTGCATCATCCAGCATGTTCTTAGGACTTCCATAATACCCAAAGCTAGAGATAGGATACGCATGACCCAATCCTATTTATTTTCACTTACTAATCATGTCCAATACTAGATTTGATGAAGCTAATTTAATTATTGACTATATCCGAAACATGACCCACATTAGCTTCTCAGCATCCGTAGAAAACTCAATTTAACCCTCGGCTATCTCGTAGGGTACATTCTTCATCACAAATACTAGTTAACCTATCTTGGAGAACCCGATAATGTCCTTATTTTTTATATGGATGCCTCCTTCTGTATCTTATTTCATCGGGGCCAAGAGCATGATGTGCTAGATTTTGATAAAGAAGGCGAGGCTGCACTAGCAGGAGAGCTTGCACCACTAAAATGACCTGCTACACAAAGATGACATGCACCTGCTTATCCTCATGATGACATCATTCAATGACTCGACTAACTAGAAACCTGACTTGACTCTCATATCTAGAAACAACACCAACATCATGAGGAGGACATGTGATGGTTTGGGAAAAGATTTGCTTCAATTGATCATCAGTTCACATCCATTCATCACTTCTTTCAGCCACCTCCACCACCAACTGATCAGGATCCTCCTTTTTGACTAAGTCACTATTTGATGTGTTTTTATTTTTTTTAGTACTACTCTTTTTGGTGATGTCAAAAGGGGGAGAAGTTTGTCTACCTTAGTTAGTATGTCTTTTTATTACATATCATGTTTTCTATTTTTGTTTCTAACTTAAAATGAAATGCATATTTTTTCCCTATTAATATTTTTGTTCATGTGTTTATTCATGTTTATTGAAAAAAAATATATACTCTCTTTTCTATTAATAATATTATTTGACATCATCAAAAAAGAATAGATTATTGCAGTCTATGACCCCTAGTTTGAGATTTTGATGATGATAAATAATGTTGATTGAATTATCATATTATTCATTGAATATTTTGAATGTTATTCATGTTTGTGAGTACTAACATTTGAAGGAGGTCACATACTGCTCAAGATAACAAAAGATTCGAGACTGGGTAGAATTGAAAGTGAAGCAGTCTATAACTTTATATTTTTATTTTTTTATTTATTTGTTGAGTATGGCCATAAAAAGTATATACAAACTGAGTAACCATGCACAAACATAGGGGATGGCTTTTTTTAAAGGAATTTTTTTTTCTATAGATCATACTGTATGATTTTAAATTGTAATGTACGAAACACTGTGGTTCAACGACTATCTTATGTGAACTAATTATACTATATGATCACAATCATACTATACGATTTGTTTTCATTTTGAAACCCTAGCTACTAGATTAATTTAAACAAGTTTTTAAATCATTGAATTTTGAACTAATCACACGATATGAATATTTGAATACTTGTTAAAATTAACCCCCATGATTAGTCAATTAAATCAAGGGTTAGTTAATGATTGGTGATCAAATTGTATGACCTAGTTTGTATTGTACGATGAACTGAGGCTATTTTTTTTCATCCCCAAGATCATACCGGACGATCCATTGATTTTTGAACTAATCATACTAGACAATGTATACATCGTAACGGACGACTTGAAAATTTTAATTGATCATACTATACGAGTTGGATCATGCTACATGATGAATATAAACAAATTTTGGTCTTCTTAGCATTCGTCCTGTATGAACAGAAGAAATATAATATATCATACTGGAACATATTTATATTGTACTATGATATATTTGAAAATTATTGCTTGTTCGTATTCCTTCGTACCAGGATGAAAGCTGTTTTGAACTGATCATACTATATGAATATAAATGGATAAATTGAAAATCTTAGGGTTTCTTAGAGCCTAATATTTAAGTAATGCTTTTATCTTTTGAAAAGAGAGAGAGAGGAACATGACAAAAGAAGAAAACTCTTGAGAGGGAGCTTCTTGAAGGGATTTAGGGCTTGTGATAGGAAGGAGAAGGTGAGTTTGTGAGGGAGAAGGAGTGTGAGGGGATCACACTGTTGCTCCAAGCCTGCTACATGCTTGCTCCTGTTGTGGCCTGGGTAAATCTTGTGGGAGCTCTCTAGGGGGAGAGCTTTCAAGGTCAACTTCCTCAAGGGTCCTTCTGCCTTCTTCAAGAGGGAGAAAAATGAGAAGGTCTGGTGGCATCATCAGGAGGGTGGCATAATGTTTCGTACTCCACCACACCGGGGAAGGTGAAAGTGAGTTTGTGTAAAGGCTTCTCCGCCTTGCTGTGGGGGAAGAAGGAGAGTTACTTTTGATAAGTGCAATTCCCGTAGTGGAGGACTCCGAGGAGTGGACGTAGGTCAAGTGATCGAACCACTATAAATCTTCTGGTGTGCTTTTTCTATTTTCCATAATTCATTTTCTTTTGCATCTTACAATTGCTATAACTGCTTGTTGAGAATGTTATTTTAGAACTTTGTTGTGTGATTTAAAATTTAATCATTGTTGTTGCAATCTTGTTTTAAAGCTTCTCTTACAAAAAAAAAAAAATTAGAATTTCTGTTTAGGTGCTTTTTCTATTTACGGTGAATATAAATATGTTTTTTCGTGAGTGTTGAATTATATTTTTTATTATAAAGGTTACACTTGTGCTTTTACAAATCATGATAGATATGATATCCATTTTATTTAGACCATAAGACTTGGTACTTCTAGTTGCTATGCATTCTACAATTTTCTAATATTTGACATGAAATCAATGAATGTCCTATAAGTTAATATGCCTTGAATTACTTTTCTTTTCACCTTACATCTCTTAAAATAAAATTTTAATATCTTACATATCAAATGAAGTGTCTAGGATGGTGAGAATGTTATTTTAGAACTTGAAAGCATGCATGAAGATAAATACTAGAATTAATATCAGGTGTGATATAATAAAATTTAATTTTCCATTGTTATTGCATGAAAATATTAATCTTGTTTGACTAATCTCTCTTTGATAATAAATCCTAAAAAACCATGATAAATCTACCATCATACTCATATCAAGTTTATGATTCATAATATGTGGAAATTCTTAACATAATTAATCATTTATAACACCAATTATCATGCCATCATAAATCTATATTATACTTAGTCCTTTTTATAAGAAGTTGTTATCTATAGTAAATGAAATTTTAAGAGAAATATACTCAACTTATCATATCATGCCCTAAATGCTTATTTTAAATCGTATAATGCATTTTTTTTAAATCTACACACATTATTTCATTATTTGATTTAAAATACCTGCAATAAAAAACATGTAATACTTGTTTAGAGTTCCTTCTTTAAGTAATTCAAATGGAGTTTTGTTTAGCTTAGGGTGAATTTTTACTTATTTAGGGTTAATAGGATCTTATTAGTGAAAAAAACAACTTGATTGGTATCCTCTTAGGGTTGTGATAGAATGATTATTTGGGTAGTGGTAAAATAAGAATTTAGTCTCTGGATAAATTTATAGCTAAAAATTATAGGCAATTAAATGATAAGTTTTCCTTCAAGAAAAATAATGAGAAAATCTAGATTAAAGCTTTTGGATATTAGAGAACAAATGGAGGTATTTGTATGAGTTTTGGATTAATGGTTGAGGAGCTATTATATTTTTAAATTTCTTACTCACAAAGGAAAGTTATATCTCTAATTTTTGAAATCATTTATATGTACTTCATAAGTATGAAAAACATGAAAATTTATGTAAGGAAAATTTGAAAAAAGGAAAAACGAGTTGAGTGCATTAAAAATTGGTATATGTTGAAGCTCAAATCCAAAAGAACCCTAATACTCAAATCTAAGAGGAAAAGATAAGTGAACTAATACATATGATTGTGCACTAATGAACTTCAAAATTTAACTAAAAGCATAACTAATTCCTAAATGATATATTATTTATTTCTAAGATTAGATGTCAATCTTTCACATATATTTATAGTGGATAGGTTAAACATAAGTAATCACAAGGGTAACTAATTGGGATGATTATTATGACCTTTCAAATAGAAATTATAACTTTATTCTTTCAATTTAATTCTAGATTGAACTATATTATCTTATGTTTTAATAATTTTATATTATTAATTTTTACATTGCATGATGACAAGTAAGAGTTTAAGTTGGGGAGAATTTATTAAGTGTAAATTATATATTATTTATTATATTTAAAATCAGTATATTATTTGAGTTGTATTTGTGCAGAAAATATTCAGTAGAAGGAAAAATTCATAAGTGTTGAACAACGCGCAACTCCCACACACTTGACGTTGTAGAGTGGACATTTACAACACCCCAACTCCTAATTTTAACATTGCAACATCAACCTCTCAGAAATTTTAGGAAAACTTAACCCCTCGATGGAGACCAAGTCAGCACCACAGTGCCAGAAATCAACACTAAAGCATTGAAGTCTAAAAAATTTGAATGCTGGAGTGTCAATAATTTGGAATGCCATAGTAGTGGATTATACTTTCCAGCACCATAATACTTAAATTTTATAGCTCCATGGTGGAGCAGTTTCCATAATGAGAAGCCATACCGACTAATCCAAAAGATGTAATGGTTCACCTAATAACCATGCTAGGTTAGCCCAGTACCATAGTAAAGCAGATATAAAGCACTGAAGAAGGAAGCATTTACTTCATCAAGGTGCTAAATTATCAAAACCATGGTGCCTAAACCCATTTTTATATGTATAAATAGTTTTTTTTAGTTTGTTTGTTTAAGGAGCCCTGTGATTTTAAAGGGAGTCTAGAAAAGTGCAAGATACTTTCTTTTGGAGATCTTAGCCTCTATTATGTAAGTAAATCTATTATGAGAAAAAGGAGTGTGGAGAATATCAATTGATTCATTTGAGTGACTTTTTTCTTATTCATTATCATGTATCTTTTCATATAAATGAAATGAATATGATTTTTCTTTCTTTGCTATCGATGTCTAGCTAAATTTCTAAGTTTTTGGCTAATGATGTAAATGCATAGTAAGTATTAATATATACTCTTGTACTTTAATTTTTTTCATGGATGTTTTCAATATCTCATGTTCTTCATTTAAAATAAATAATAATCATGTATGTAGTTAATGTCTAGTGTGATATATAGTCTCAATGGAAGAATATTGAAATAAATAAGAGTATTGAAATGGAATATTTGAATACCTAGACATATTATGTTAAATGTTCTAGGTTCTATGAAGATAACATAATTATATGAAGGCTTTACACTTTCTTTTTCACCCCTATAAGCTCTATAGAGATTTATGGATGCATATTCTCTATTCCACATCTAAAATAAAGAGTCTCATTGAAAAGGTTATGTTGTCTAGTATTCATTAGTCTAAAACATTTAATTTTATTAGTATCAAATTTTCTTGCAAGTTTCCATTGTATAAAACAACTCAAAAACATCCATTTTTTACATTCAGTAGGATAAATTATGTATTTAAATTATATAGTAGTAAATTGATTGCAATTAAGAAAAAGAACTTCCTCATAAGATTGAAATTCTTCTCTATCACCTTATTATTTAATTTGACACGTATACTTAGGTTAATTAAGTGGGATTTCATAAAATTTATATCAAATAAAACCTAAATATATTTTCACATCAATTTAAAGCATGCATAAAATCAAGTCTTGCATTAAAATCTTCAAGAGATGATTAGGTTTAGGGTTTAGAGTTTAGGGCTCTTTAGGGTTTAGAGTTTAGGGCTCTTTAGGGTTTAGGTTCATGGTTTAGTTTCTCAATAAAAATTGCCATTTAGTGTAGAAAAGTGGCTAATCTAAGTAAGTGGTTTATCTAGGTGATTATTGTAATGAATATAATATTTAGGGTAAGTAGTATGGTCATCTTTTATTTTTGAAAGCAATGGATTATGATTCTAAACAGAAGATGACTATAGTGACTCATGATAAGGCATCAATAATTTAATTGTCCCTAATATGTTTTTGTTTCAAAATGAAAGAAGAGTCTTATAAAAATTCAATCAATTTTGTATGCCGTAAGTTAAATCTTCCTTAGGCGTTTATAAATTTTAGGGTATGATGGTCAAGATATATGAAAAAATTATTTTATAATACTTAATGCCACTACTATTTAAGGAATTGGATACAACAACAACATCAAGCCTTTGTCCCACTACATGGGGGTCAGCTACATGACTATCATAAGTGGAGTAGCAGTGCTTTACCTCTTTTATTTTTTTCACTAAAATAAGTAATGAGATGGTTTTCTTGATTGTTCCCTATGGACAAATTTAATGTAATGTCCAAATGCAATGTCACACAAGATTCACTTTAAATAATATTTTGGGGTTTTTAATTAAATTTTTATAGATTTTACATTACGTTATCCTTAATGATAGACTATTGTTTCACTATCAATTTGAGAAGAGAAACTTTATATTCATGATTGAACACTACATATGGAATATTCAATTAACTGTGAAAGATAAAAGAAACATTCACTTATCATTTAAATTATAAAATTAATCCAATGTTTAAAGTTTAAGTATATATTCTACAAATCGTTCCCCTATCTTAGAAAGAAACTAAGATAGGACTTATTTTGTACTAGGTTGTAGACTTCTTATAGGGGCATGCACCTATAGTTAATTATATTTTCTAAGAGAATACTCTTGATTAAAGTGAAAACTAAATATTTTCAAAGACATATTGAACTAAGGTCATATTTGAGCTAACAAGATTTAATGTATAAGCTCTAGATTATAAATTCTCTAATTGTTCTATAAATTTATGTTGTAGATTTAAAATTTTAAAAGAATTTAATCTAAATGTGCAAAGATTGAAAAGGTGTTTAATATCTGGATTTATACTTGCTTGGAGTGAGTTACCAGCTAACAATCCTAATACATAATCAATCACCCTAAATGTAATGCATGATAGACTAAGTTCTATCCTAAGAGATCAAAGGATGAATCATACTTTAAAGTTTATGACTCAAGATGAGTAATTTTAACGTTAAACTTAAATGACACTAACAAGAAGACTCATTAAGAACTCTATATTTTATCATATTAATTTATCTAAGTAGATTTTCTAACCACCAAAATTTTTTATAAAGTTTAGTAGCATAACAACTCTATACATAAGGAAAAGTGTTGCCCCCTCTGAGTGCAATGAGGACCTCGCTACCCTACCAATGATGGACATAAAAGTTTGGCTTAATGTTTTATGTAGAAATTAAAGTGCGTGCTTGTATCATCTTATAACTTGTATAACTTGACCAGTACTATATCAATGGGTAAAGGGGTTCGTTATACGTTAACCAGTACTGTATCATCTTATAACTTGTATACATGTTCCTAAGAGATTAGAAACACATACACCAAAAGAAACCTAGGAAAATTTCTACACATTGATGCAAAATATCATCCTATATGAATTCAATGCATAAGAAAATGTAATAAATGAAAGATTGAATATATAAAAAGAAATATATTTATTCATTGATTTGATAATCTACAACTTACTCAAATTCTGTAGAAATGAAAGGTTACTATGCTCCACCATAACAAACCAGGATTTCTAATCATATATATATATATATATATATATATATATATATATATATATATATATATATATATATATATATATATATATATATATATATATATATATATATGGTTTTCAAGTATACTTGCTTATGGTTTTCAAGCTCAAAGTCTTCTATGAAATTCCAAAAGAGAGTATCCTCTAAAAGAAATGATATCATCTTTTGGAGTCTCATTTGTATATGTATAAGCATGTTTATTTAAATCTTTTGCAACTCAAGATATTGTACAACTCAAAGTATATATATTTTACTTTTACAATGACTTGTACATGTTTAGCTGCTTCATAAGTATATTCTACTTTAACTCTTGTGGAAAATTAAAATCAACATAAAAGCATATAAAATGGGATTTTTAGTTTTTTTGAGGTGGTCGCATGACATGGTGGAGTCTCCATGCATGTAATGTAATTTAAAGGACAAAATGGTAATTTGGTCAACCAAAATTGACTTAGTTACCTAGGGTTGACTAGGGCTTGGGGTTTGGCTTAATGGATTCCAAATCATATTATGGATATGTTTAGAGAAGGTTGCATAGCTTGGGTTGACTGAGCCATATTGAGGTTTAAGGAAAATTTTGTTTTGGAGGATTAGGGTTGTTTGGTCAATCATAGTGAACTATGGTCAACCAAGATTCAATATTAGTTTAATGCATCATGCTTTTAATGATGATCATAATCAATGAGTTTAGTGAAATTTCCATGGTCAAAATCACAAGATGCCATATTTAGTGATATATGTTATAAATATTTGAAGGTGTTGCAGCTTATGAAAATTCTTTAAAATTTAGGAATTAGAGATCATGAAATGCCTTCATATTGATGTGGTTTACCCTAGATACATGCCTAATAAATATACAAGTGATAAATCAAGAATCCAAGATTGTTTAGTCAGGCTTCAAGGTAATGGAAATTTCTCAAAAATAGGTTATGGACTAAAGGGTTTTGGATTTGGTTATGATGTTGCATTTTGGAGTTTTGAGTTTGTAATGGGTTTTATCAATTAGTTTGATTTAATCAATGCTTTAAAAGGATTTAGGGTTTGCTATGCTTAAATTATTGAAAATTAATGATAATTGTAAGTGATTAAAAAGTTGATGAGATGATTATCACTAGGGATAATCAACTATTTGATTTATGGCTTGATTTTAATTTAAGTTTTGAATTTTTTAATGAAGATCAATGATTGAAGGAAATTTAGTTTTACAATGATCATATCACTGACAATCATTTGGTGACTGTTAGTTGATAGATCAGATGATCAAATGACATTCAGGGGTGATTGTCAAATGATGATTTTTAAGTCAATGATTTGATCACTATGCCAGAGCACAATGATGGGATGAATTTGAAGTTTGAAATGTTGTTCAACGATTTAAGTGTGGAGATTATTATTATTTATTTAGATCATTGACCCCAACCAAAAAGGAGGTAAAAAATGGAACCTTAAGAAGAGTGATGAACTTTAAAAGTAAATAACACCTGTTGGCATTGATTAAAGCAATTAATTGAATCCATAAGGTTATTTGATATTTAGATTTTATAATGGATGAATTTATACATGATTGTGATAACAAATTTAGAATCTAAATGAGATAATGACTCTAAAATAGATGAAATAGATACTTGACTAGGGTAGCATCTCCCTAGATAAGAAGAATTGAAATCTGAGAGAGATATCAGCCCTCAAAAAGAAAAAAAAAATTATACTTGATGAAATTTTTAAAAAGGATTAAACCGATGAAATCTAACAAGGATTAAAATTTAAATGAGATATTTTCTCTCAAACTGATGAAATTTTTACTTGATTAGGATAACATCTCCTAGATAAGAAAGATTGAATTTAAATGACATAGCAGCTCTAAAATAAAAGAAATTTATTATTGACTAGGATAATATCTCCTAGACAAGAAAGATTGAAATTTGAATAAGATAGCGACTCCCATATAGATGAAATTTTTACTTGACTAGGATAACATCTCCTAGACAAGAATGAATGAAATGTAAATGAGATAGCTACTTTCACATAGATGAAATTTATACTTGACTAGGATAGCGTCTCTTAGATAAGGTGGATTGAAATCTGAATGAGATAGCAATTTTCAAAAGAGATGAAATTTATACTTCACTAGGATAGCATCTCCCAGACAAGAAAGATTGAAATCTGAATGATATAGTAGCTCTCAAGTAGATGAAATTTTTTACTTGACCAAGAGAGTATCTCCTAGATAAGAAGGATTGAAACCTAAATAAGATGATGATTCTTAAATAGATGAAATTTACACTTAACTAGGATAGCACCTACAAGATATGATGGATTAAAATTTGAATAATATAATTGCTCTCAAATAGATGAAATTTGTACTTGACTAGGATAGCATCTCTTTGACAAGAAAGATTAAAATCTGAATGAAATAGCAGCTCTTAAATTGATGAAATTTATACTTGATGAGGCTAGCATCTCCTAGCTAAGAAGAATTAAAATTTGAATAAGATATCAGCTCTCAAATAGATTAAATTCACCAAAATATATTATAGAGGCTTGGTGATGAATGGAAGAGTACTTTTAAGACACCAAATCACCTATATAAATGGTTATTTTTTTCCTTTGGATTGTCTAGTGCTCCTAGAATGTTCAAGTGATTGATGACTAAAGTATATAAACTATTCCTTCTAGAGTTTTTGGTGATCGATTTTGTTTGATACTTTGATCTATGGCTTGGATGAAAAGTCATAGTCAAGGCATCTTCAACCAATTTTTTAAGCCTTAAGAGCCAAAAATTTTTACTTCAACATAGAAAAATATTTTTTTCTTTCATGAGGAGTCATAACTATATATAAATCATCATTTTGATTTAAAGACTCCAATTTGTCCATGCCAAAGTTAAATCAATGATAGGGTGGCCAATATAAAAATCAATCTATGATGTCATAAGTTTTCATGGATTGGCCACATTTTATTTAAATATATATATTTTTGAAGTTTTAGTTCCAACAAAGGGGTTGATTTTTTTTGCATAAATTTATGGTCAAATGAAGTCAAACATGAGTAAAATTAAAAGGTCAAATGAAGTCAAACATGAGTGAAATTAAAACCTGAGGTTCATGATCTCAGTAAGATCACTGGTATTGAGTTTCATCCATATTGAGCATGTGTAGAATTTCCTTGGAATTTTATACGTTCTATAGACCAACCCCTTAATTACTTTCCCTAGGTGTGAGTAGTATTCCAATGGGCTTAAAACTTCGTCTAGCTAATCCTTACACATACACATGCACACCACAGAAAACTAAAAGGAATTTCCTCCTATTTTGATAATTAAAATTTTTTGAAGTTATGGGCCTAAAATGGACCAATCACCTTGAAAATTCTTTCCACAACAATCCTAAGCTTATCATAACCTGTAAAAAATGTTGGGGTGTATAAAATGCTCAAAAAATTTCACCAAAATTTGAGTTCATATTGGACATTGGATCTGAAGAAAATTAGGAAAATGAATTTCAAACAAATGCAAAAATCTTAAAATCCATTGATAAAAAAATTGTCAAAATTAATTTTAGAAAATCCTAGGTCTCAAGACCTTTTCAACAAGTCCAAATTCACTCAATTTGGTGGAAAATGATTTTTCTTTGAATTTTGGAATTTATGGGAATTAATTTGAATTTCAAATTCAATTTATTAACAAAAATGAGGATGCAATTTCAACTTTCCACATCAACTTGGATTAGGCATCTTCAGATTAGACCATGGAGAAACAAGTGGCTGAGATTGTTCCACATCACCCTGAACTAAACCGTACGACACTCATTGAAAACCCATTAGATGCGCCATTTCATCCGACAATGTGTGAACTTTTCGATCACGCATGTATCATAATCAGATGGTTAAGATTTCACCAGAATCAATAGTTCAAAATGAACTATGGTATCAAATGACAATAACTTTCAAAATATTAGTCTAAATTTTACAAAATTTGAAACATAAACTTTTAAAATCTTAGTCCTTCAATGCTTGGAGTTTGGGGGCACCATGTATTGATAATTTAGAGCAATTTCAAAATGAAGTTTAAAATTAAAATGCAAATACTTTACCAACTAATGGATGGATTTGTAAGTTCTTAGGCTTGTTTTTCTTTTGGGGAAGCCCTCTTCAACTTTGTAGAAGACCCTAAGAGCTGGTTCGGTCTAGATTCAAAGTTGACTTTAGATCATATTTCTCTCTATCTCTCTCTCTCTCTCTCTCTCTCTCTCTATATATATATATATATCTATCTTTCTCACTCTTTTCACAAATGAGGGCATTGGAGGCTATGGGATGGTGAGAAAAAGATTTAAGAGGGTGGAGAGAATTCTAGAGAAGCAAAGAGAAAAGGCTTGGCGGCTGGAGGAAGCTTAGATAATGTAGGATTGATCAGAGTTCTTGGTTGGATGATTTACACTCTTCCCGGGTGGTTAGAAGCCAAAGAAATTGTAGCATGCATGTAAATGACTTGGGTGAGCTTACATGAAGGGAAGGGAACACATTTTGATTCTTTTAGTTAGACCATTGATTGGGTTAGGTTTAAGAGATACTTTAGGAAAGCATTAGGGTTTATTTGAATAGGTTTAAGTGTGTTTAGATGGGTGATTTGGAGAGAAATGAAAAATATGGGAGATTTTGACCACTTTGACCCATTTTCTTTGGTTTTATTTACTTTTTGACCACTCAAATAGTCAAAGCTAACTGGTATGTGACTTGAAAGAGGTCATGCTTACTGTAAAAATAAATCTAAAGGGGTTAGAGACAGGGATATAATGTTTGTATGAAAGGTTGATTACAAGTATGAGTTTGACCATTGTAAATGGGTTGACTAAGTGAAACTAATGGGGGGTTGACTCATGAAAGCATTGGATATGCTTAGAGCATGTAATGAAATAATTTTAGGAGTTTGATTTGGTTTAGAAATACTTAGAGCATTGAATTTAGATTTAAATAAGTGTATAGTCGGTTTGATCAACTAGGTTGGACCAAAGTTTGGGGTTAGGTCCAAAAATTTTAGAGTGATATTTTGGACTCAATGAAGATGGTCCCATGTAATGGCGAGGTCCCTTTGTATGAAATGCATGTTTGGACCCTTAAGGGGTATTTTGTCAACCATGATTGACTTGGTCATCCAAGTCAAACTAGATCTTAGGATTTGGCTCAATATAGTCCAAATGATGTTTGGAATATATTAGAAGAGGGTTCATGACTTAGTTTGATTGAGGTATGCTGAATTTTATGAGAAACTTTGGCTTTTCTTTATATAGTCTGGGGTTGTGGGCCTATGGTCAATTAGAGTCCACCAAAAGTTCAATTTTGTGTTTAATATGTCATGGGAGTTATAATGGGCATGTTCAAGGGTTTTAGGGAGGTTCCTAAGGTCAAATTCCATAAGTTGTGTGATATAGTGGAATGACATGTAAATATTTGAAGGTTTTGCAGCCTTCAAAATTTAATTATGTTTTGGGGGTTAGAGACATGCCTACTCAATATATAATTGATAGATCATGAATCAGAGGTCATCTTGTTTGGTTTTATGGTGATTGAAAAAACACTCAAAAAGGGTTATGGGATAATGAACTTTGGCCTTGACTTTGGATTTCGGAATTTTGAATCTAGTTTTGGTTTTGATTAGTCAACCTCATATAAGAATGAGGTCAATAAATTCTGGGTAGCTTTGCACCCTGGCATAAAATTCTTTGGAATTAATTAAGTGCAGCTATACTATTGGTAATACAACAGTGCAACGTTGTATTGCATGAGGTGCTACGACGCTGGGTCATATGAGTGTCGCGGTGCCATGCACTAAACTGGGTTTTTATAATATTTTATCTAAATATCCTTCTATTCCATTCCACTCCTCCATCACTTCTTTTTCATGCAGAGAAAGGAAAGAAATAAGAAATGGAAGGATGAGAGAGGAGGAAGGAGAGAGAAAACATGTATTTGGATGCAAATTCATTTCATTACTTCTACAAAAAAATTTATATCATTGTAGGTTACTTTTTACCTACTCCTATTTTCAAATATTTTGATATATCACAAATTGATTTTAATTGCATTTTTTTTAATTCAACAACTTTCTATCATATATCATTTTATATGTTATAGAGCTTATTATTCTTGTCATTTTGATTGGATTGCTTTGTATTTTACTAATTAAAATTAAAATTATTGCATTTTATATAAATTTTAGAAGAATAATAACTTTTAGCATTTTGACATGATTACACTGTTAATACAAGCATTGAGATTGAATACAAGCATGTGAATGAGTAATAACTAGTTGTTATTACTTTTAAAATAATATGTGTGCACTTATACATTAATGTGATAATGTGTGTGGAAATAAGAATGGCTAGTTATTTGTTGAGTTTGGATGGAGACTGATTTTATAATAATGTGATAATGTGCGTGGAAGTAAGAAGGGCTTGTTATTTGAGTTTTGTTGGAGACTAGTTTATAATTGTACATGATGGTAGGCCAATAGGCTTTCCTTTAATTATTCTAGTTTGTGGTGTTATCCTCTACTGGTTCATGTGATTTAAAGATTTTAAAATAATATGTGTATTCTTCTATAATAATGTGATATTGTGCGTGGAAACAAGAATGTCTTGTTATTTGTTGAGTTTGGATGGTGATTGATTTTATAATAATGTGATAATGTGTGTGGGAATAAGAAGGGCTAGTTATTTATTGAGTTTTGATGGAGTCTAGTTTATACTTGTATATAATGGTGGGCCGATTGACTTTCCTTTGATTATTCTAGTTTGTGGTGTTATCCTCTAATGGTTTATGTGATTTAAAGATTGGATGTTTTATGGAGTTAAATATTGTGCCAATGGCAAGAGCGATGGCTTTGTTTACTGAAAGCCACCTGATATTGATACTAATTTTTGTTACTAGAAAAGTATCACACAAGCCAACTCCTTGTTTAGTATTATTTCTTGGACATACATATAAGATACTAATTTATTAAACTAATTCATTCTTACTGATTTATTGCTACTAATTTATTTTTACTGATTTATAATTACTTTTGATTTAATGTTACTAAGCATGTGGTTAAGATACATATTTCATATTGATACAATATAACTTAACATCATGTGTACCCTCCCTTGTGATTATCTAATAGTGCATCGATATTATTATAGATTTCTAATAGTTTTCATAAATACTGTTGATTTTTTAATTCATATATTTTACTAATTTGTATGATTTCTTCATTTTGGCTAGCACTGATATGATGTTTTATTTAAGAATGATTATTTACTACCCTACCGTTGTGACTTCCATACTCTTTAATTTTATAGGCTTAACTATTATTGCTTGTGTTTTACTATTCCTACACAGATGCATGATCATATTGACTTTTACTATTATGAACTGAATGATTACATGCATGTACTTCATTATAATACTTTGAGTTTAGTAGTCGGGTTCTAGTTATCTATTGGACTTTTTAAGCTCAATATATGTGATTTAATGATTTTAGGTTAGGGAAGAGGATCAAGAGTGTAAAATTGATTAGATATAGGATTTTTAAAATTTTTCTATTATCATAACTTTTAGTTTTTCTTCTATAGTTAGGATTGGTCAGATAGTATGTTGTATTTGTATGAATCTTAGATTTCATATATGATTTTGGAGAAATAATTATAGATGTATATTGATATTTTGATCAATAATTTTATTTTTATAGGTATTCTATTATTTAAAAGAAATTAGATGGCTCTGATTATTATTATTAAAAACTAAAAGATACAATTACTTCCAATTTAGATTCTGGAGTGTGACAAACTTTATATCAGAGTGAGGGAAATTGGAAGGATTGAAGTATTACCAGAGTTATAGGAATCAATTTTTGATTCAAGTGAATAGACTATGGCATATTGCCTTGCATATATAATTGATTGCATGGATGAATTATCCAGACAAGAGTGTGCAGGTGAACAGTTGAAATGGATATAGCAGAGAAATATGTACTGAATGAACAACATAATGTAACTCTAATACCATTATACATAATTCATTATACAGTACAAATTATTCAAAAAGAATTGTGCAAGAGAACAACTAAAATGGATCTACCAGAGTAAAATGTTCCTAATGAATAATACACTGAATCTCCACTTCTGTTAAATAGTGTGATGCAGCTAGCCAATGATATAGCACAAGTAAAGAAGTTTGGCTACTTAGGATAGAGAAGATTTTCAATAATATGTAGTGCATAGAGAATCAAAATGTAATGTTAGCTAGTTTTCTATTTGATGGTGAAGCAAAGAGATGGTGGGTAGGAAAATAGTGAGACAAATTTCAAGGGAAAACTAATGTGGAGATTACTTAGGAAGGCTTTATTATAGTGTTCAGAATGTGTTTTATATCTCCCTTAGTCTGATGACATATGTAAAAAGTCTTCATAACACTGGAACATGGATGTAAGATAGTGATGTAGTATGAAACTGAGTTTACTGCACTAGCTTGGTATTCTCCTCATGTGATCACTACTGCTAAAGAAAAATATTACAATGATTGAATGGGGAGTTGAGAAATCTTTTAGTACCTCTATAAATTCAAGAGTTTTTTGAATTAGTGGAAAGAGCCAGATTGATAGAGATTTATTTAAAAGTACCTGCAACCAAGTATGATATGAGAGTGAGGAGGCCCATAAAGGAATTGAGCTTGGATAAGGAAAGTGTTAGTGATAAGATAAATGAATTTGGTGATTCGAGGAGGGGATCGATAGCATCTATCAATAGCTATAATGTTTGTACACATTATGGAAGAAGATATTCAAGTAAGTTCTACATTCTAATGAGATGATGTTTTTAATGTGGACAATAAGGAAAAAAGTTTGCATATTATCATAGAAAAGGCCTGAATGAAGAGTTGATTCTAGAGTAGGTCAACTTAGGAAGACTGAAGGATTAAGGACTACAATATTGATAGCATATAGTAAAAGACTGACAAACATGGCTGATAACATAGTTGTTAGCTCTAATCAGAGGGAGTCTACTATGCCCAGATCGACATTACCTATTCTAGTGACGCCATGAGTATACAACTTGTAATACCAGGAAGACCAACTAGTTAGAAATTATATTTTGAATGATTGATTGACATAACATTTTAATATATACTGAATGACATATGCTTGAATGAAGTGCATAATAAATGATAGAAATTGATTTCTAGTTTAATTTGAATTCTCTGATAAGATTTTGATTTAATTTTGAATTGTGCATTCATTTTAAAAGGGTCAAACATTGATTTTAAGTCGCATTCTACATTGGAAATGATGGGAAAAATATTTTTTTAAGGTCGGTAGATTATAACAAACTAAAAATTTGAAACATATTTTATAACATGAAAATACAAAATTTTTAAAAGTATGGTACTGGTTAACCCAATGTCATGTCACCAAGCTCTTTAAAATTTCAAAATAATTTGGCATGGTAGCACTCTTGGAAGTGCAGGGGAGTATTTCTATATTATATATGGAGCTCTTTGACTGTAATATCCATCATCTAAAATTTAGGTAATTATATGCTCATAATTATAATTTTAACTAATTTTAGTTGTATTATATTTAGTATAGAGGAATTAGGAAATGTGGGATGACAAAGTGGAAAAAGAATTTGAAATTTTTTTCTGCTAGCACTATGGTGCTAAGATGTGGTGCTTTATTGTATTCTTAGATAAATGGGAGAGTGTAGAAGGCTAAGCCTTAGTAGGTATTTAGAATTTTATTTAGAATATTTTATAGTTTAGATTTAATTGATGTTGGAAACATTAGGCTAAATTAGTGCTTTTTAAAAGAATAATTATATAAAGTCACTAACCTAAACCCAGTTAGCCAGCTTTGGAGAAAGAAGCAAAGAGAAGGAATGTTTTACTACTATGAATATCTAATTTTATACATGTCTTGATCTGACTAGGTTGTTTGGAGGATAGGCAATTACCCTTATTTCTTAATTTAGGTTGATATTATAGCAACAAAAGATAGTATATTTCTTAATGATTCTAAAAGTTTATTACTTGCTTTAATATATCATTTACTCTTAACATATTTTGGATGCATTGTGTAATTCTGATTAGTAAGAATGTAAAACTATTTCAGGAAAATAATACTCTATGATTTTTTGCAAGACTTCAAATCAGATCAGTTCTAAATTTTTAGTTGATAAATGAAGTATGTACTTTTCTCTATAAATTTGAGTCTGAGAGAGTGTGATTGTAGCATGAGTTTAAAACTGTGCACACACACATGTGGGGAGTTGGTATATGAAATTATAAAAAGTTTTAAACATTGATCATACTGTACGATTAGTTTTCATACGGGATTATCTGATCAGTTATTTTACCTTTTGAGCAATCAAACCAATAGAAATTATGAAATTATCTGCTCAGGCTTAAGGTAGGAATGTTTTGTATTAGATTATTCTATTCTAGAACTGAATTAATTATGTATTGAAACTTCTATTTAGTATCTAAATGTACCGGGATCCTGGGAGATGGAAGAGTG
Source organism: Dendrobium huoshanense (assembly GCA_016618105.1). Classification (NCBI taxonomy): domain Eukaryota; kingdom Viridiplantae; phylum Streptophyta; class Magnoliopsida; order Asparagales; family Orchidaceae; genus Dendrobium; species Dendrobium huoshanense. Next base: position 32,097,836 of record CM028344.1, read on the forward strand.
AAGATGATTTTGTCTAAACCATTGGATCATAGTTGATACTGGATCATAATTCATACATGACCTGTCCAAAGTGCAAAATTTAGTGAGGTCAACCTCTGCTACCTTCCCAACCTGATTTCAACTAAGGTTGACCCAAACGAATTTGAATTTCCTACTTTTTAGATCTATCTCAGAGCCTATCTGATGGCTCGTCCCCTCCACTACGTACGTTGTTCATAGTACAAAATGGATGAGTCTCTTTTCATCCCAACAAACTGTAAAATTTATGTAACTGGTTGTACCATAAGATGTCATCATCATACGTATGCCACACATAATATGAAATTATGGGGACTATCTTCATCCTTATGAAGATCCCAAATTTTCTAAAATGTTCCAACTCTTGGATTCAAACCTTAGGTTCGTAGTAGACCGATGATCGTGTATGAAATGGTTTAGTTTTGATTCATTACCCAGGTTCGTACACAATAGCTTTTGGAACTAGGCCATACATACGAACATGGGTCATATTCTCCCTTATTCAACATTCAAAATTCAAAACTCTTTCAAGTCTCTTCCTTGGACCTAATTTGGGTTGACTTCAGTATAAAAGATCAATTACAAATTGATGTAAAAAAGTCTTATCCTCAAGATTTTTCAAGGGCAATTGAAAGAGAGAGTTTGTGAGACCTATTTAGGTCTTGCAAGTAGAGTGTTTAATGGAATTAATGGTTACTCCTAATGAGCTTAAGGATCTCATTATGGCCAAACCGACCTGATGTTTCCTCTTCCTATTTGATTTCTTTCGTAACCGTTCCATCATGAGAAGATCTTTAAATAGAAGATCCAGTACTCTGCTGACACTTGGGTTTTATAGGGTGTGAAAGGACTTTTGTAGGTACTCTCTCTCTACACCTTGGAGGGTGTAAAACGCCTGAAGATATTTTCCTGTACTTGGAGGGTGTGAAAGGACTAGAGGCTTCTACCTTTACACTTGAAGGGTGTCAAAAAGATGATAGTTCCTCCAGTGAACCGAGACCAACTTGGAGGGTGTGAAAGGATGATGGTTCCCTCTGTCTGCATTGCGATCTATTGGAAGTAGACAGTCTACAAGTCATTCTCCCAAATCTTGCTGTGGGGTGTTGACCTCATTTTTGTATGAGGTAAACTCTTGATTCCTAAACCTGAGTAGAACACCTAGACTCAAATAGGACTTCTTCCATAGCTCCTATCGCATCTTAGGCCTAATTCAGATTCCTTAAGGATTCACTAGTAAAAACCCATGAATCCTTAAAATTTCATGACGTTTAGGTCGTAAAGCCCCTCGTTTACGAGATTTTTCCATCACCTTGAAAAAAGCCTTAGGTCAATTCGGCATCTAATTCAGAGTCCTAGCTCAATTCGGTGTGATGCGAGATACCTATAGGGCCAACCCTCCAAATGTGAACTCATTTGGAGGACTCCCGTCGTTCTACCAAAAACTTCGATCCAGTCCCAAAGGCTGCAACGACGCGTTTGATATTGTCCAGCATCAAGGCCACTGTTGACCTTTCAAACCAGCGGAGGATTTGGACGTCGTGACTCCGCCCGTCCAAGATCCGTCATCTGATCACTCATCAGGACGGCTTAATCATTGACTTCTTAAGAAATAATCGCACATCTTTCCCTACGTGGAATCAATTTGACACTGCAGCAATCATTGACGGTCACGGGATCCAAAATGGGCCGCCGCCTTTAAGGCCGCATGTTTGGACTTTTAGACCTAGACGTTGAATTGATTTGATTTTAAATCAATCTTTGAAATGTTATTTCTAATTATTTTATTTCAAATAGAATTTCTGG